>JASDQU010101066.1:84248-124961 GCA_032191745.1 Picea mariana | reverse complement strand
AGATCTATGCGCCGCTTAGCGTGATGTAACTACACACACAAAACTTAGGATAAGTGGGTTTTTAACCCATTTCTTGCCATTTTTTCGCCAAAGGGGTCCATTTCTTAGGAAAAAACCCCCCTTACCAATAAATGTGATAACATTAGGCTCCATGGGGGATGGCTTGCTCCTTGCGAGATTCCAAGAACTCTTCTGCAGCTTAAGTGCCTTACTGTTGGGTTGGAGTCACTTATTAAAATCGAAACAAAAGAAAACAAAATTTACAAAGACGCGGGACCCATTCATGGCTCAATTAAAGAACTTCTTCAGAAAATGCCCATTTATAGGGCCACCAAAAACTTCATCGCCCTCCAAATTCTGCAACTTGTAGGTATTATTCGGAATTATCTCAAAAACTTTGAAGGGACCAATCCAGAGGGCTTTAAATTTACCATTCTTGCCCTTGTCCTGTCTGGGTGCATCCCATTTGAGTACTAGATTTCCCAGCTGGAAATCTTCTTTTCTGCTCTTCTTGTCGAAGGCCTGCTTGATTTTTTTTTTATGTTCATGTGTCTTGTCCATCACTTTCTCTCTAGCTTGCTGGACTTCTACCAGTTGATGAATTCTTCTGATCATATCAGCGGGCTCTCCTTGATAATTCTAAAAGAATTTTGCCACAAGCAGAGCGAGCTGAGAAGGAAAGATGGCTCGAACTCCATATACAAGTTGAAAAGG
The DNA here is from genome assembly GCA_032191745.1 of Picea mariana. Lineage (NCBI taxonomy): Eukaryota > Viridiplantae > Streptophyta > Pinopsida > Pinales > Pinaceae > Picea > Picea mariana. Next base: position 124,247 of record JASDQU010101066.1, on the reverse strand, counting down.
AGAGGTGCCTAGAGACCTCTTCATTGTCACTCTGTCAGCCCACGGAGCAAATTTGAGCTTTGAATCCCAAGCCTTCTTATTATCTTCTAGCAGTCTTTTAATAATTCTTATAAGGCTTTTGTTAGAGGATTTTGCCAGCCCATTGCCTTGGGGGTAGTAGGGGGTAGAATGGATTAATGAAATCCTGAACTATTCACAGAACTTGATCAATGGCTCAGAATTGAAGGATGCAGCATTATCGGTGATGATTCTATTCGAACAACCAAACCTTGCCATAATATCTTCAAGAAAACTAATGATTACTTTGTGCGAAGCACTCCTTGTGGGGATAGCTTCGATCCATTTGTTGAAATAATCTGTTGCAGTTAAGATCCACCTGTGTTGACCACTTGAAGCAGGATGAATTTCCCCAACGAAGTCCAACCCCCATTGTTGAAAGGGTCCTAAAGCTACCACAGGCTTTAGTGGCAAAGACTTGAGTTGTTACTTTCCTGAGAATTTTTTACATTTGATACAAGCTCTAATCTTTGTGCAGACATCAGTAAATACGGTAGGCCAGAAGTACCCAGCCCTGAGAATTTTATAGGCTTTGGTCCTCCAAAAGTGATGTCCCCCACACAGGATCTCATGAAAATCCAACATAATGTTTTGGGCCTCCTGTGGGTCTAAACATCTCAGAAGAACTCCTAGAGGGTCTTTCCAATACAAGACCTGGTGAATAAGGCAATATCTGATAGCTTTGAGCTTTAAATCTCTTGCCTTTCTTTTTCCAACACCATCAGGGAGCCTTAAATCTTGCATAAAATATATAATGTCTTTGTACCAGGTGCATTCTGCCAATGGAGGGTTGCCCTGAGAATTTTTATCAGCGAATTCAGCTTGTTGATTTTCTGAGCAGGTGTTGATGAAGTTTACCCCCAAAGCTCTGCAATTACATTTAGCCAATAGCTTGGCTAAACCTTGACCCTTTACTAGCTTGGTGGGTTTTATTTCTAGATCGAATTCAAGGATCTTGGTAATCCACTTGCTCCTTCTCCCGTCTATGTCAGGCTGAAGGAAAATGTCCTTTACAAAAGTTGAAGGAACATATTCATTGGTTTTTGAATGTAAAACATAGGCTTTGAAAGCTTTGAGAGCTTTGACCAAGGCATAGGCCTACTTCTCCATGATGTCATATTTGACCTCTACACCCCTCAATGCCCTACTAAAAAATGAAATAGGTTGCTCCAGCCCTTCAACATTCTTCTACAGTAGAACAACTGCTACTGTATCAAATGAAGCAAAAGAGAAAATCAGAAAATCTTTAGAATAATCAGGACTGATAAGCACAGGTGCTTCAGTCAGTGCCTTCTTGATTTGGTTGAAGGATTCTCTGGACTCAGCAATCCACTTTACTTCAATCCCCCTTCTAAGCATAGTTGTGATATGCTTCACCAATTCAACAAAATTGGAAACAAACCTCCTCAAGAAATTAATTTTTCCCAGGAAGGACTGAACTTTTTTTTTGGATCTGGCAAGTGATAAGGTTTGGATTGCTTCCACCCGGCTAGGATCAATCATGACCCCTTGAGCTGATACTATATGTCCCAACAATTTCCCCTCCTTCATGGAAAATAAAGATTTCTTAGGATTTAGGGAAAGACCATACCTTCTGCATTTCAAAAAGACTTTCCTCAGATGATAGCAATGCTCTTTATCGGATTCGAAAAAGACTGTTATGTCATCCAGACAGATGACCACGAATTTATCATTTTCCCCAATGAAGGCTATATCCATGGCTCTCTGAAAGGTTGCTCCTACATTCATTAATCCAAAGGGCATTTTGGCATACATGAATGTGCCCCAAGGAGTGGTGAAGGATGTCTTTTCTCTGTCTTCAGGAAGGACAGAGATTTGATTGTAGCTAGAAAAGCCATCAATCATGAAAATCATGGATGCACCTGTCACCCTCTACAGTATGTGTTCCATCTTTGGCAGCGGGTAATTGTCCTTCTTTGATCTTCGGTTCAGATTTCTGAAATCGACATAGAGTCTAATTTCTCTACTCTTCTTTCTCACTGGGACCAGGTTGGATACCCACTCATAATATCTCAAAGGCACGATGATCTGAGCATCCAACAACTTCTTCACCTCTCTTTCCATAATAGGCAACAACATAGGATTTATCTATCTTAATTTTTGCCTAAATGGTTTGGCTTCCTCTTTCAATGGAATCTTATGCTCGATGACACTGGTGTCATATGTTCTGAGGTCTTCATAGGTCCAGGAAAACACATCACCAAATTCTTTTAATAGCTTAGTATACTCGGCCCTCTGCTCCTTTGATAGACTACTTGACAATTTGACAAATTTTGGATCCATCTCTGTGCCAATATTGCACTCAGCCACATCAACATCATCACTTGAGATTTCACCCTTTACTGCCACATCATTTCTGTCAAATAGTCTTTCCAAAGGGACTAGTCCCTTTGGGATGTGATTGCTAGGCAATTGCACAATATGATGATCAACAATTTTGTTCATAAGAACATCAGCGTGAGCATTTATTTCAGAGTCAGGATCCTAGTCGATGTGTAATGCCGAAAACTCCTCCACAGTTTCCATAAATCTTTTCATTTCAAGATCATCCACAAACACATTCCAATACTTGACATTGTCAGGTATAGAGGGTCTATATTTCACTTCTACATCATACCTGAGTTTGGGTGGCAGAGGGACTCTGAAATTTCTTGATGAAACGACCAAAGAATCAACCATCACATTTTCTTCTCTCGAGGCAAATGAAATGTTGAAAGCCAGGAAAAAACTGTCAATGAGGTCCCATACTTCATTTCTGTAACTTCTAAGCCGAGGGTGTTTGGTCTGATAAATATTTCTGATCTGTTGGACAATCAATTTAGCATCACCAAACACTGATATCTCTTTGATCCCCATATCCTTTGCATCCCTTAAGCCCAAGACAAGAGCTTCATACTCTACCACATTGTTGCTAGTTTCAAACTCTAATTTGTATGACAGAGATATGGTTTTCTGAGCAGGGGAAACAAAGACTACTCCAGTGCCAACAACATCCTTAGAGGAGGTTCCATCGAAGAACATTTTCCAAACAGAGGTAGTTGCAGGAGAATCTTCACAGAGAGTGGGTTGCTTTCTTATTTCAAGAGAGAGTGTAGGGGCATCGGTAAGGTGCAATAAGTTGGACCCCAGATTAGTGTTAAGGGAAAATATAAGATGATTGGTGGGGTCTGCCTCATCACTGATAATGTAGGCCAACTGAGCCTCTCTGTACAGTCTTCTATGCTCCCCTCCAAAGACTGGAATGGTAGCATATGTGAGATCCATCTGTAATGTTCCTCCAAGTCTTTTTATCCAAGTTCTTGACAATAGTATACCAAACTTGGGGGGAACATCAGCCACCACAATATCCATGACCACACTTTTCATGGGCAGCTAAAACAAGCTCACAACCAGATCTTTGATGACCCCAAGACATTGCACCCTCCTTGAATCAAAAGAATACAAATCATGATAAGCCTTTGTGATTTCCAATCCAAGTTACTCCATAACGGTTTTGGGCATGAGATTATGAGATGCCCCTCAGTCCATCAGACAATTATGCAACACCTTATCATTTATGTTTAGGGATGTATAGAAGGGAGGGAATGAATCATCTATGTCTTCTACCATAGGCCCTAAGATGACTGCTGGTTTTTCGTCCTGGAGATTTACCGAGTCTGTGGGGTGGGGAAATGGCTCAGACTGCAACAGCTTAGAGAGGGATTTCTTGAAGTCTTCGTGCTTGACTAGTTCTGAGAGGGGGACAAGGATTCTAATTTTTTGAATTTCATGCTCGAAGCTGAAGGAGGAAGGGGGCTTCAGGATTTCTCCCACCTCGGGGATGGGGTATTTAGCTATTGGCAAGGGATTCTAAGTTTTCTTTTCTTTGTTTTTGTTTGTTGTGTCTTTGACAAGCATATCTACTCTGGGAGGTTGATCAGGGATGTCTGACTTCTCTTCTTTTTTCTTTGACCCGTGTTTCTATTTATTGGGACTACTATTGGCTTTCTCACCCTTACTTAGCTCATTTAATTGACTGTTCATGAGGGATTCCTCATATGTTGATTAAGTCAAATGGGGAAATGGGGAGGTATCTCTAAGACAATGGATTTTAGGATCAAGCTCTTCTTCCTCCCTCTCTTCATCAACAACAAGGTTATTTTGGAGGGCGGTTTGGATTTTCTGATCATCCCTATCTCTGTTTTTGGGCTCTCTCGGGAGTATTCGAGGGGCATTGTTTGGTCTTATGAAGTTGCCTCTCTTATCAATATGCTGAGGATTTCTTTATGTCTGCTTCCCCTCTACTTCCAACCTTTCCATCCTAGTTGAAAGTGATTTTAGTAACTTGGTTACTTCATCCATTTGAGGGGGGGAAGCAGAGGAACCAGAGGTGGAGGCTTCAGATCTTCCCCTCGGTATGTCTCTATCAACCTTATTCCTGAGTCGGTTTGCTGCCAATACGTTAGACTCCACTTCCAGGGTTGCATCTTGCATATGAGCCAAGAAAGAAGCTCTCCTCTCCCGTAACAGGAGGCATAAGTCAGGGTCAAAAGCACTAGCATAGGTAATTTTAGCAGAGGCTTTTGTAGGCTTTATCTCAACAGGGATATTATTGTACGTCTTGTTGAATCTTTTGGAGAAATCAAAGACAAATTCTCCCTCTTTTCTCTTTAAGGACCCAAACTTTGTGATATAATACATAAAGTCCTTCTTATCCCCCCATTGTCTCAAGAAAACATCATCTAAAGCCTCAATCCCAACGATGGATCCAAGGGTCAATCCCCTAAACCATTTTCTAACCTCACCATCAAGGCCTTGGACAAAGACTCTCATCCAAACATCTTCATTTTCAATATTTAGGTTGTCTCCATAACTATAAAAGGCAAAAAGGTGCTCTTCAGCAGTTATGTCTTCCTGTCCTGTGAACTTGGGCATATACTTTAGGTAATCTCCAGCAGGGAGAGGGTTCATTGGCTGAGGTAGGACTAGAGGGGCATATCTAGCAGCCACTATGGCATCCATTCTGTTTCTAGGGGGATGGGCACCCGCCATAAGAATGATAGGTGGAGGAGAACTAGGAGGAGAAGGGGTCTGAACAGGGAAGACTGGAAAAAGGGTTGTAGGGCTAGAGGGAACATAGGTCTCCCTCTCTATAGTAGCGGAAACAATAATAGGAGGAGGGGTGGTAAAGCCCGAGGTAGGAAAATACTCTGAGGTGTTGGGCCTAAACCATGGTACAACTTCGGGGGAGAGAGGAGTGACAAGGATTTCTCCCTCCAATCCCAGACTAGGAGGGGAATACTCAACAGGAACACTCCCAAAATTTAAACTTCGGGAAACTCCAACAGAAGGTATAACAGTAGAATGAGATGCAAAAATTGGAGTTCCTATAGTTGGATAATGAAAATCATCAGAAATACCTGGTTCATCAGCAGAAGTGCCTTCTCGGAGGGCCTTTCCCTTTCTGATAATTTTCTCTAGGTCTGCTTCAGGTGTTGCTAAAGGAAGTTGTGGAGTAGACCTCATGTGTTTGCCTCTGGAAGCCACAGTTGAAACAGTGGAGTCAACTGAATGGATTCGCTAAGTGCAGGTTGCAATCTTCAATGTACTAAGTTCTGATGCACCCTCGGAACTAGTAAGCTTTGTCATTCAAGCCCGGGGAAAATCTTCAATTCGTCCCCAACAACGACGCCATAAATGTTAGCACTGGAAGTCACCCCTGAATTGCCGCAGAGGTAAGCCCAGTACCCATTAGTTTATATATCACAATGAATAATTTTAGAGGAGGTCTAATGGATGTAGTCTCAGGATTTATCGCTTTAGCTCAAAAAATTGGGTTGGTGTGCATATACAAATGGGGTCTTGATCTAACTTTAGTCAGTAAGTTTGCATAGCGGTGAGTAGGCAGAATAACATGAGGAGAAATGGTGAAGGCCTGCAATGGACATCCGATCTTCTAACAGCCTACAAAGGAAAATTTTCAGATATAATATCCTCTTAGATCTGAAAACTTCAAGAAACTAAAGACGTTGCGACAATACTGCAAATGAAACCTACATTACATTACAATCACAACACTCGACTGGATCATCCATGCCCGAGCTTTCAGAATTAGAGGCAAAAGAAGTGAAGGAGAATTGAGTGCCATTAAATAAGAAGTCTCAAGTGATAATACACAAACAGAGAACCAAAGGCCTCATCAAAATTTTACAATCGAGAGCGTAGCTCTACCATCGACACTAACAAAATGGTAAAAATGCATACAAATACTTAGAACTGGCTCCCCTACTGAAGGTGTGATCATGACATGAGTTTAAGGCTTTGCGTTGGTGAGTTCCTCTGTCAGGCTGCGCATGCAGATGTTGGTCAGACTGCCCATGTAGTATTCTTTCAGAAGCGAACTCTGTCAGACGTAATCGCTTTTCAGGAAGGTTCTACAATTGAGTCGACTGGCTGACAGTCCTTTCTCGGGCTTTCCATTTATGGTGGAAACAATGTTCAACCACCATCACCTGCTTCAATAACTGCTTCCACAGGATCGGGGAGGCCCAAGTCAGCTCTACATCTGTAGGACGTGGCGACCTCTTTTTCATTGTTTGAGCTTTGCAGGATTGCCTGCGGGCGGATGTGGATGAGGATCTGGCAGAGACAATTAGTGTGATCGACATGGATATGAGATGGGAGGCAACTAAGCAAACAAACGTGTCAGAGGGGAAACTGCGGTGGGAGGCGTGGTGGGGACAATCCGCCTGGATGGAGATTAGAGGGAGTACGAGGGGAGAGCACATGGTAGGAGATGATTGGTGGAAGTGGAAAAGGGATGTGACACGGAGGTGAGTGGGGGTATAGGTGTATGGTAGTGGAAGATGGAAGGGAAACAGGAGACGTGACGGGCAGAGGTGAGAGACAGAGTGGGAGACAGATGTTNCGCCGTAGATCTAGGCGCGCAGATCTCAGCCGCCTGGCACGCGAATCTCAGCCACCTAGCGCGCGGATCTCAGCCGCCCAGATCTACGCGTCGCTTAGCGTGACGCACCTACGCACACAAAACTTAGGATAAGTGGGTTTTTAACCCATTTTTGCCATTTTTTCGCCCAAGGGGTCCTTTTCTTAGGAAAACACCCCCCTTACCAATAAATGTGATAACACATTCTTATGACAAGTCTCGTAGGAGTACTCAACACTAAGATGCATTCTCTGTTGAGAGCTTACAATCATTCATATGGCAATGACCAACAAAAATTAACTCTTTCACTTTTTCTATGCAACCAATTACAATTCAAAACTCAAATAGGTAATTTTCAACATTACCTAGGGCATTGAAATGCCCAAATCCAACTTCCTTTCCTACTTCAACCCACTATTGGTCAACAGACCTTTATCAAAGGAATTATTTCATAATTTCCCTCTTTATTGTTACTTGAGCAAACTAAGTCATACATAGATGGCTATCATCCACCCCTGGATGTTACTCTGACCCATTGGTCATCTATAAATGTTACATTACTTCCTTTATCATACCTTATATCAGTCTCTCATTAATCCTTACAGTCCTATCTTCATGATATTGTATGCAAACATCGTTATAAAATTTTTATTCATGTTTTCAACTTTCTTGATGACATCAAGTCATTATTGACCAAATTGTTCCATCAACAGACCATACCTTACAACCCACTACAAGTTATACTATACTTAATTGCATGTTGTATACATGCTTATAACACATTCATCTAACGTTTTCATGCATAAATAAATACCTAAGTCCATAGGCATGCATACATTTCTTTATACAACCATGAGCTCATAAACTAGCTCGTATAATCAAGCCATTTCACCTCTTTTATGAGGACTATCCACGGTCTAAAGGACCCTTTCTCTTTAGCTTAACTAGATAATTATAGCCCCAAATTTCATTTATTACAGGTTAGGTAAAAATACCTTACATATATTCCATCAGTCCCCTAAACACGATGGAATATACATACAGGCTCAGTCTCTTTATTAAACAACAATTAAAAGTGTCAGGGCTCCATCGACCCGTACTTGCAGGAAGTATTACAACCGCCAGTTCACTCATACAATCCTATAATAGGATTCTACCCTTTCACATCTAGGTCTTCACTATTAAGGTTTGTTGGTATATTCCTACTCTTGCAAGAGTAGGTATCAGTTTGACAAAGGAACATGGTTTCCCTTGATGTAATTCAACCAAGGTTTCCAAGGTAGAATTTCAATCTGTTGTCTTCCTCCTCAAGGAACTTGTGCAAATAATAAATAGACTTTTAATGTAGAGAAATTATTTCTAATGGGCCTTTCTTAGCCTTGATATATTAGTCTTTATCATTGTTCTTTGTCCCATCCAGGCCTAGTGTTGTAGCCTACTCTAATACCACTTTGTAACACACCCGACCCCCTAAGTACCTTTTAAGAGATGGGGTACTAAATTTTGCTTCTCTTAAGCATCTCAGAGTCCCTTTTTTTTACGATACAATCACTCTCTGCTCGTCAAGGGATTTCCAATGACTGTAATTTTATTCAAAATTAAGCTCCGGATCAAAAGTTATGGCCTCCCAAAGTTCTCGGGCCTCCATTAGCCCAAGGCCACCTCACTGCCACATGGCATCCACATGGCCTATTAATACTCATTCCATCTGATGTGGCATCTGCTACCGGGCACATTAAGTTCATGCATCTAATCCCTGGACCTATTGTAGTTGTTGTTGGGGTTTTACTCCCACGGAGCTTCAAACACCCCAACACTAAAAGTTTTGACGATGATCCCATATCGAGACTGTGCCAAATCCAACAGTCTCCTGGACAATCATCTCATAGCTCCGGTTGCTTCGGAGATACCAACTGGTGTGGGGGTTATTGTCAACATCCCACCTGACGTCCTCAATCTTATGGTCCTCGCGTTGATTATCCAACGGTTCTAGTTGAGTCGGTGATCCTAACTAGCATGAAAATTAACTCTTGTCCCTTCTCCACTCCTATAATAAATGGGTGGGTCCCACAACATATCAATGGTCGGGATTGAATCTCCACCCTCTGTCAACCAACAATCCAGATCTTTCCTCCTTTTGTCATCATCGACATTTCATAAGAGCGCCTAACAGGTCCCCCCTTGAACCCTAATGATATTCTGCCTGGATCAATAATTGAGATTCACTGGTCCACATATCCTACGATTAGAGAAATAAAACAAACGTCGAGAGGACCTTCTCTTCTAACAGGACCCACCTTGCCTTGTCAACCAATTACGTAGTGACATCGATCGCCACTTGGACACGTTGGTTGCCATGTTGGCACCCACACGTCATCATGACATCATTTTTCTTCCTCTACTCTCGAAAGAGTCTCTCAACAATCAAAGTAGGATATATCTCTCTCCCAAGAATAGATCAATGGCTTTCCTCATGTCGTCGATGCCTTTATCATCGTCAACATTATTGGCTAACACACAACCTTGCCAACCCTTCGAGCTCCGATGAACGACTGATATCTAATCGTGTCCAGATCTAACCATCCAACTCGCAGTCTACGCTACAAAAGATTTTGGGTCCTCCAGGAACCACTCATGTCTTGTCGACCATTCCACTGGTGACATGCATCACTCGTAAGGACACACTAGTTGCCCAGTTTTCTTGACACATGGCCCTGCCATTGCCTGCCACCTTGGGGAGACACATGGTATACATAACTCAACACTGGGTTTTATCTCAAGGACCCCAAGTCACCTTGACACGTGACACAATCTCCATTGGACATGTGGCACAATCGCCATCTGACACGTATCATTTGTTTTCCTACGGATTCTAGCTTATAGGTGCCAAGTCATCATGACACGTGGCACAATCCTTGCTTGAAACGTGGCACCATCCACGTCACCCTCTTAAGCCCTTTGGTTGGAGGTCAACGGTCCATATCTCCTTTTGGAGTTCCTCTGATCACGATGTTGTTCCTAAGATTGATTGTAAGGCTCAAAGAATAATGTTAGACATCAAAGGCTTTAAATGAGATGTTTTTATGAGTGCTTTTTTCTACCTTCGGTTTTCTAAGAAATAATATTTAAAGGAAATTAATAATAAGACAGTACAGAGGTTGTATCTCGTCATCTGAGTCGCAATTATAATGTCAAATGATGTAGAAAGATTTACAAAACTATTAAACAAAGTCAGGTATCAATTGCAGATAAGTCTCACTTTGTTTGCAGTAGAAGAAAAGTAGGAGATGTACCCTTGAATATGATATAAAACTGCAGTAATTCACATAGACCACAGGTCTTGTTTTACTCACAGTAATAACAAAGGAAAAGTTGTTTATTGAATGAACTCCTGGTATAATATGATCACAGTAGATGTAGTACTAAATTGCAATCGATCACTCTTCAAGAATTACAGAAAGAAATTCAAAGAAATGGAAACACAGAGGGAACACATAACTCAAATTGAACAAAACTTAGAATCTTTGTTTGCACTTGTATTAATACTCAAAAAGAGTTTATCTTTGACATTCAGCAAGAAGCAGCCTTGAATAGATCAGAAATCTATGTATTTATACAAAATCTATCACAACTGAAAACTGTTGGACTTCTTACAATATTTGACTAAAAATAGAATACATTTGAATAAAACAACAACATGAAAATATTGTTGAGTTTTGTTAGCACTTACTCTGTCTCTTCGTCTGTTGGTAGATGCGCTCGTTTTTCTTTAATCTTTGGGCTGGATACACATGTTTTTTAGGGCCACCACAATCATTCGACTTACTGTCTTGGCCATTTGATCTCGTTTCCATCTATCCCTTCGGGTGTGTTCAGTGAGGCAAGGAATTGCAATTGAAGACATGGAGGGGAATATTAGATGAATAGCTCAGCGTTGGCTCATCAAGGGATGGATAACGGTTACAGGGAAGAGTAATTATTCATGAAAAGAATGATGGGGGAACAAGTGTCCAATGAGGAGGTGAGATGAGTGGATGCAAGAATGCAAGTGGTAGGGATAGACGGGGTAAGTGACTATTAGAGGGTGAAAGGTAGAGTGGGTGGAGAAGGTGGACGTTGTGCATGCTTTCTCATTTGCTCCCAGCTACACTCGTTTTTCCCTGTTCAATGCATTAGGTGCACCTGTCCATTAATGCTACCACAAATATTGAAGGCTCAATCCTTTCATTCAATTCGAAGGCAAACATTTTCTTCTGTTTTTGGGGTGCCAACATAAGTAGTTGGTGTTGAATGAGGGATAATTTGTCCCGGGTTCATGAAGGCTTCGAACCGAACTAACACTTGTGGATCATTTAGTCCTGATAGTGACACTCTTATCTCATGAAATAACACTTCTGGGCCTTTTGGGACTTCCTCAACTTTGTGCTTAGCGGAGCAACTTGTCTCAGATCCTATAGGCCTAGCTTCCTGTGAAGGAGGCGTGGGTATTGACTCTTCTTGAAATATTTTTGGTAAGTTGTTTCATCTGTGTTTTTGAAAACTGAGGAAACCAACTTGTTGGTCATGGGGCAGGGTCTGGAATCTGCTTCAGACTTCCTCATAAGATCTAACTCCCAAGAACATTTCATCATAAGGAGAATTCTCATGGATGTATCGCTTCATGTTAAACTGAGCCATATGATTTTCCACTATCCTATGTGGATCCTGCTTCTTGATTCGATGTCAATTAATTTACATCCTCTAGGGCTGCAACCTCGACTTTAGAGTGACCGAAATCTAATAATGTGAACATGCCAACTTGAATGGGGAAAGTTGGACATACTTTTTTCTACATTGCTTTTAAATCCTTGCTTATACCTCCTGCCACTATCTGGTACGCCACTTCTCTGCACACCAGTCTGTCAGGTAAAAACTGTGGGAGGGCATGAGGAGGATCCGAACAAACAAAAACTCTTATATAGGAGAAATTCTCCTCAATGAACCAATCTGCAAGCTTGACTAGGTTGCCCATAATCCTTTCTGAAATTCGGGGCGACGGGTGACCATAAATAGCTATATGAACAGGCACTACAACGTTGTGACAGATTTCGTAGAAGAAATCTTTGGCATTCTCCTCGCATAATTTGGAGTGATAAAAATGAATTGGCTCAGAACGCTAAGGTCCAACTCTAGTTCATTAGGGGAAAAGGGGTCATGAAACAAATGGCATCCATGACATATGCCGACATGTAAAAAGGGGCAAGCTACCCTTTTGATTTTGATGATTTATAATCAGCGATTTCCTTGGCCAAATTATCCGACAACATTTTCGCCCAATTGAAGGTATAACCCTCGACTACCTCGTTCATGATGGCTACCCACTCAACTGAGAAATGTGTAGGGTTGTTCTTCCCGAATAAGCGACAAAGCATCATGGCTACATACAACATATGAGCGTCTAAAGACGTCGTGGCGTACATACCATGAGCGTCAGCTATGAATTTTTCTGGGTGTCCCCACCAGGTCTTGACTATATCATGACCATTTCTAGCGTATTATGTGCACTCCTTTCTCTCAAACTCTAGAATAAATGTGGCATTGTAAGTGTATTTAGGAGTAGGGGAAAACTTGTACATTACTTGTAGGTTCTGTGGTCGGAAAGAGCCGACGACGATCTGCTGGTGGTTGATGATGCTTCTGGTTTGGATCTCGACATGTTCCAAAGCCCGACTTATCATATTGTTATAGGATATGATCCTTGGTCGCACAACGATCTTATGCGGCTCTGACTGTGCTACATGTCTAAGCTTAGCTATAAAAGAGTCATTGTCTTCTTTGACAGAGTCATCTGGACAGTTAATGATCTCGTGCTCCAAGACATCGAAAACCTGCGTCCAAGTTTTAATGGCGTCCACAACTCGTGAAGTTGTGTCTGATAGAATGTTTGCATCCAGATTTGAATCATCAACCGATGCATCAAGCTTCTTTGTAGCTTTTCGTGGTGCCATAATCCTCAAGGAAACAGAGTTAACTTACTTGTGTAAGGAGAAGTCTGTAAGCTCTATACTGGATGAAAATTGTTATTCGCAAATGATAAAAATGACTTTGAAATTCGAAGTGCTTTATTCAAAAGGCCTATTGATCTTCGTATAGCTTTACTAACGAAGAATTTATCAAACTTAATGGAATTCATTACCTAGTGATTCACAATCCTTATTTGAAATCATTAACCTTAATCATTCATAAATGTCATTAATACTTCGACGATTCGCGTTCGGGAGTTTTGGATGTGACAGGGTGTAAATCTCCCGAAGTCTGAATTCGCGGAGGAGTTAATCTCTGAGTAATCACTTCTAAATCTTAATTAATCATGTTTAAAATGTTGTATTAACTTTAAGTATTTTAGAAGTTTGGACTTCAGAAGTTTTGAATATATCACAAGGGAAAATTTCAGAAATCCGAAACTACGAAGTAATTAATTAACTCTTAATCATGACTCATTAAAGTTGCTAACCGTTTTATTAATTCCTTGAAAACCCTTTTTACTTCGACGCTTTGATAATCCGGGGATTGTGAAATAAAAAACTCCCGAAGAGTAATCTCTCGGAGTGATGTGGCAGGGGGGACGTCATTCTGATGACATGTCAAGAAATGAGAGGTGCCACGTGTCACTCGAAAATGTGTGAATCATCCGACGTAAATGTTGAAAGTAAGTGCCACGTGTCAACTCAAGGAAATATTTTTTAAAGGACACGTGTCCTATGACTCATGTTCATGAGTTCTTTAGAAAAAGTCACGAGTGGTTATCTTCAGGTTTCAGAGTTTCGGGGTTTTCATTGTTTGGGTTTGCTGGAAAACCCGAAATGCGGAGCTGCGAAGCGACCGTTGAAGGCTTTCTTTTAAAACTCAGGCGACTTCAAAACTTCGGAGATCATTAGGATCGTTAGATCAAATTAAGGAAACTCATCGATGGTAGATATTGTAAGTGCCTTATTGCTAAATAACAACCGATAGATTTGATTTAAAAGTAAAAGGCAACTCTCTAAGTTTTTTGCTTTTTGGGTAAAAACTTTTATTTCTAAGAGGTAAAATATAAAGAGCTCAAAATTATGCGTGTTCCAACACACGACAGATCAACGGTTTAGATCTCCTCTCGGAATTTCCCCGTCCACGGCAGATCAACGGTCCAGATTCGCTCTCGGATTTCCTTCGCCCACGTGTTATAGCAATTTTTTCCACATCCTATGCATCATGATTTGGTGGCGTACCCTTTCCCTCTACAGACTCAGTTTCCCCGTTTTTCTCAGTCAAAAGTCAAAAATTCAAAAATATGTACATATAAGCGGGCCACAGTTATACAACTTGCATATAATCAAGTTGCTCCATTACAACCTGCGCACATCGGGTTTTTTGCTCAAAATTAAAAATATTTCAGATTTTCAATGCCAAGTCACAAGATCCATGATCCTTAGCCTTTCATATGTCGGAAACACTCTGATTTGACCCTTCAATTCCCTTTGGAGGCTATAAATTGAGCCATATACAAGCCCTGAAAGAGGAGAAAAAGTTGAGAGCAAGTATACTCGAGAAATTTTGCCTCATATTATATCCTTGAGTCTGCATCCCTTAGTCCTTTAAGTCTGAACTCTCTTTATGTTTAGCCCCCAAGATCTTCCTATCCCATGATGGAGGAACCCAATTTCTCCTATAACTTGTGAGCTTGCCTTGTGGAGGACTGAAGTGGTGAAGGCCCAGGTGGAGGGACTTAGTTTCTCGGTTTCAACGAGTTGTTGATACAAGAGGGTACTCTCGCTGATTATATTAATAGAAATACTCTTTTCTCGTCCAATTATATGTTGCAAATGTTTATATTATTTTCCATGGGTAGATTTGTTATACATGTTAATATATTATGTTAGTTTATATGCTAACATTTCATACATTTTCCATATGCTTATGTATCTTGGATATTGAGGACAAGTTGTAGGTATCGGGCATTGGATTGGGAGCTCAACAGTGGTCTCCTATGAATGTCCGGAAGAGGTAAGCTTCTAGCCTTTCTTTTGTTGGCATTTCCATTTATCTAGCATACTTAAGATTTGAGTTGATTTCTTGGTGTCATTTTGTCTGTTGTGGTTCTACCCCAAACTATAGAGATTTATTCCTCGTTACAGAATTGGAAACTTCGTTGGGGATTTCTCCTTTTTGGGGTTAGTTGCTGATTTTTCTCTTTGATTGCTCTCAATTTTCCTGAATTTTTGTGTCGCTTGTAGCTTAACAACCTCTACATTGATGTGTATCTGAGTTGCTTGGCTTAATTCTTACCTAGTTAGTGTTTTTCTTGGCATACCTGGGTTTTCCTTGAACAGTCGCGTACATACGCGGGTTGTCTATGTCTAGGACGCGTACATACACTTGTGTTCCCAGAACAGTCACGTACATCTTTTTCTAAGCCTTTTAGGTTCAGTTTGGTGTTTATTAGGTGGGTTTTGAGTGTTGTTGAGTCTTCTTGGGTCTTTGTCCTATCTAGGGAGTGCATGCCGAGTGATAGGAAGTTGTTTTATTGTTGAATTTTTAACAAACTTGTTTCTTGTTATTTTTCTCATTTTTAGTCCTTGTATTTAGGTGTGAATAGTACCCTCTTGGTGTCCTGCTTAGATTGTCTTTTTGTGCTTGCAGTAGGGTATGTCTGAGAGGTTATTAGTTTAGTTTTGCATTTTCATTCCTTTACATTGAAAATAAAAAATAAAAAAAAATGTTTTTGCATTATATTTCACCTTTAGGCAGAAGACCCCTTATATGCAGTATCTCCATATAATAAAAATATATAGATGGATTAATTATAACAACTGGAGGTGCTTACCATCCTTACTTATGGGTTATGCCCTTAGTGGTTCTCCTCGCTAATGTTGGGCTCAGGCTCTGTAGTACACCTCATAGCTTCAGTAGGATAAGGAGGAGTAAGTCTAGTCAGTAAAGAGTAAGTGCCCTACCTAGCGGATACATTAAGAATTTGTTTTTCAAATTACGACGATTATCTATACTGAATTTCAAATTTCATGGAGACTCGACTATGCAAAAATGGATGGGCAAGGATAGTGAGCAGAGGCGAATTTACTTTTCCTATATTGAAAATACAAAAAAAAAATACATTTCATTTGAAGCATTTTCACTTTTGTCTAGATTGCATTAGTCTTGGCATTTTAGGAGAGATTGCATTGTCATTGAAATTGAAAGAGACTACATCTTGTGCACGACATTTAGAAGCATACCATTTCTTTTGAAAAACAAGACTGGTACTCAGTAGTGTTTTTACATGTGCTTATTTCATATGTTGATTTATAACACAATTAGTTTCACAATCATACCTCTTGAGTAAACATAAGCCACTAAAATTAACGCTCAATAATTAAAATTGATTAGAAAGATTTTATCTTTTAAGGGTACACAAACAAGTTTAAGATTTAGGGCCTTGGAATAGGATTGTGTGAGTAAACTTCTCCAAGGTTACAAAACTCAACATAGGTGTCTATCCAGGGAGTGGTGAAATCCATTGTATAATTGACGTTCTCCGGAGACTCCACTAAAACCAGAGTTAAGCACGAGGTTGCGTGAAGTTGGTTGTAAAGATATCCCTCTAATACCTTCCTAGCGTCGGAGATATTTATGGGGTTTTGTTCGTATCTGGGGGTTCTTGGGGTATCTTGGTGTGTCTTGAGCTTCGAGCTTAGCTACCCTGCCCATACGGTGGACTTGACCTACGACTGTTCGCCTGAGCATTGGTTATAATGTGGTGACCTTAGTTTCCTATCCTAGGTAGCCACACGGGTTACTTGCAAGGGTTATTCTGCAGGTACCCTGAGTCAAATAGGGATCGGACAACACACATACTTTATAGAGGATATTCTCTTCAAAGGGGTCTGATCGATCGCATTATGAAGCCCACGAGGGTCCTTATAACTAATTTTGTTACCTACGCTCTATTGTTCAAGATTCTCAATCCCCTCCTAGGAGAGGCACACCTTCTTTAGTTCAAGAGGCCCCTTTTCAACCACCCTCTCTTGTTTGCATGCAATGGCCTCTAGTTTTATTTAGGAGTGTGCTCTTTGTATATTAGTTTGCCTTATGATTTTCCTTTGTGTCACGAGTTTTGAGTCATCGTGGAGTGAGATCAGCCTCCCTACCAGTCTCGTTGGCTCTCAAATCAATTACCACAGTTTGGTTCGATACTAAAGCCACCTCCTAAAAGGTGTAAAATTAATAATCGTGGTACATACATCTTCGCCGCTCAGGCTCACAATCATCCCATCATGAGTACTGATTAAGATATGACTGTGTCAGGAAACCCTTCGACTTCAACCTCCACTATGGTTAGTGGAGTCCCCTTGACTCCCTCATCATTGGTTACTTGGATTCCTGCGACTCCCTCAATTAGCGCTACCCTGTCCATGAGCTCAACTCAGTCCATGGGTACAAATCCTTATATGTTTTTGAATAGTATGACTTTGTCATCATCGATATCCGTTCCCCTGGCACCTTTTGTTGAAACACACACTGACACTAAGAGGGGGGGGGGTGAATCAGCGTCTGGAACTTTTGACTGCTTTTCACACTTTCATAGATTAACTGAGTTAAATGAATAATATATATGCAACTCAATTAATTATTCATAAACATGTATAACACAAATTGTATGAAGGAGATAAAATATCTTTCTTTTATTTATTTAACTTGAATAAATACAAATAAATCAATCATTTAATATCTTCAAATTCAACTGAATATGAGAGATCCAACTGTCTGATACAAGACCCAACTTGTAGTTCTTAGATCCAACTAAGAAATGAGAAATCCAACCCTCATAACAAGACCCAACTTGTTGATATCATATCCAACTGAGATGTGAGGAATCCAACCCTCATAACAGGACTCAGCTTGTAAATAGGCACCAACCTGATAGAATGGACTTATATATATAGACACACACACACGCACACTAAGACACACTCTTTTCACCACACATTTATGGTTTATATAGTATTTGAATAGGTATAAGATTGAACCAATGTGTCTTTTGACAACTAACCATTGCACCTCTTCATTCTAATCTTATCAATAAACAATCGATTTTAACTTGAGAAGACTTCAAATCTTTTGTTAGTTTATTTATCCCTTCATTGTAAATTATCTTGAAGCAACAATGAACCCTTTTGGTGTCAATGTTCGTCGAATTACTCTACATGCCTTAAGTTGTTTACATAAAATGAATTCTACATGAGGCGTTTCCTTTAATCCACTTCCCTTTATGACCGCAGGCTCAAAACCATGGGCTTATCCATTTCAAATGTTGTTCTATTAGCGCTTTTCTCATTTTGCCCTTATTCTTCTACATGGGACCATATTCAAATGTGTGAGGGAATTTTTACTTATAAGCCCTTTGCGCTCCTTATTAGCTTCTTTACCTTATCACACGATGGGCGCTGGAACAAGCCTCCCTGGTACTTCGGCCTTCGAGATTTCTGGCCTTTGTAGTCTTCCAATTCTCCCAGAGTAAATTTCACCAAAGTAAACTTTACCAAATTGCGTATACTCTCTTCACTAGTAGATCAGACAGTCGATATTTAATCTCCCATTGAATGGACGATCCCGACTCATCCAGAGGCTTTAACGAAATCGACGATCACGACTTAATTTTCAGTTCATATGGACAGTCCTCGTTCATTTTGACATTCTGAGACTCTGATATCCTTTGAGTAACTCAACTTCCTTTATCTCCGAAGTTGGTCAATGTCGGAGTTGACTATTTCCACGCAACTCTGATTTGACGGTTGACAAGATTCCAAGGCTTCGATAATCCAGGACTCCAGGAATTTGAACTTTACCCTGTCCTTCAATTATCATCGAAGCACCAAATAGGTCCACCACCATGGATCTTCCCCTAACTCAATCCGACAATTTCTGTTTACTCCGAGACTTTGTGCCTTTGGCCTCGCTTATCCTATTTTTCCACTATGATTGATCAATGGTCAAGAATGATCCCAAAGTAGATCAATGGTTACATTTACTTTGTGATTCTGGCCTTCAACGATTAGCTGATAAAAGAAGCTTGGATATCCCCAAAGTCAATAATCCCAGAGGGACGTGGCTTGCTGACGTCGCTAAAGATGACATTGACCCTAAGTCTGTGTGCCACGTGTCACCTTGATTCACGACTTTCATGGACCTTATGTGCCACATCGACCTTGACATTTATCACTATTTGATTGGGCCACGTGTCATCTATTGCTGACATGATCCTGCTGACGTGGAACTACTAATGTGTCACATGTCTTCCTCCTAGATCTAACAGTCGTAGATTCATCTGAAGTTCATCCTTGATCCAACAGTTGACGTTACTTCGGGATTATGACACTTTTAAAACTTTGATCTAATAATCATGAATCATCGAAGTGTCAAAGTTCCTATCCTCCGCTTGATCCAACGGTTGAGAACTAACCCGAATTTTCTCCACGAGATCTGACGGTCGACGTTCACTTCACGACTTTGGAAGTTTCAAGACTTTGTGTCTTATGGGGTCCACTTATCCTATCCTTCCACTTGGTTTTATCTGACAATCAGGATAGATCCCAAACTAATCTAACGATTGTGATTACTCCCGAATTTCGAATGGACGATTAGGATTCCACGATCCTTCACAAGGAATTCTTTTGTGTAGGCTTTGGTTTCTGCGTGACCTGATGGTCTAGGATTGTCCCGAGAACTACATCAACAGACAAGATTCTTCCTTGATTCTTTTGGATTTTACTGTGGGGATTTCAATCCCGATAGCAGTTCTATAATGCACTCTCCCTTATGAGATTTCCTTCATCCTTTCCAAAGGCCTTAACATTGCATCCTCTGATTTTGTGTGTGTATTCTTTGTAGAATCTCCCCGCTATCTCTCCTGATATTTAGAAACATAGGATCACTGTTGATCCTATTGTGATCAACAGTGATCACGAATTTCTTCTACCCCAAGGTGATCTTCCTCTGCCCCAAGGTCTTCCTTTTCCTTTGATTATTGTACATGTTTGACTCATGTTGCCATCAATGAAAACACACAATCAATAATGCCAACAATCAAAGAGCAAGTTGACTAAAAAGGAAGAATCTTGCCACACGTTGGAATTGAAAGTCATCAACCTCAAAAGGATTTAGCTAGAAAACAAGGAAGAAATCAAAAGATTGAAGAATGAAGTTGTTGATCTAACAAAAGATATAGAAGAGTTGAATACATATGACAAAACCAATATCACGCAGAAGCCAAAATCCTCTGCCCCAAGGTGATATTCCTTTTCCTCTGATTACTATACATGTTTGACTCATGTTGCCATCAATGACAACACACAATCAATAATGCCAACAATCAAAGAGCAACTTGACTAAAAAGGAAGAATCATGCCACACCCTGGAATTGGAAGTCATCAACCTCAAAAGAATTCAACTAGAAAAAAAGGAAGAAATTAAAATATTGAAGAATGAAGTTTTGATCTAACAAAAGATATAGAAGAGTCGAAGACATATGACAAAACCAATAACTGCACAAAAGTCTTGGATGATACAAAAGAAATGGTCATCAATCTAAAGACTAAACTTGAAGAAGTTGAGGAAAAAGAAGAAGCCTTGAAGATTCAATTGACTAAAAAGAAAGAAACATGTCACATGTTAGAAATGGAAGTTATCAACCTAAAAAAGAAGAATGAAAAGACAAAAGCAACTATCAAATTCCAGAACAACTCAACTATCCTAGATAGGATCTGGAACAGTCAAAGACCAACAGATGACAAAATCGGTCTTGGATACAATAAGAAAGAAGAAGGTGGAAAATGGAGCACCATTCAAAAACATGATAAAGGATCATACTCATCAAAAGAAAAAGGTACAGTCATAAACCAAAAACAAACCATGAACGTTGTCAAGGAAGGAAGCTATAAATTTCAAAAACAAGAAGCATATCAAAAGACAAACTTCTCATGTCACAACAGACTCAAGTATGGGAACACCTTCAATGGTTATTGCTTTTCTTGTCATAACTTTAGTCACAAAGCATTGGAATGAAAGAGTCTTGAAAGGAGAGATTCAGAAAGGTCCAACAACTTAATGAGATGCAATTATGATGGCCACATAACAAAGTTTTATCATACCATAAGATGCTACAATTGTGATAGATTTGGCCACAAATCCCAAAACTACATAAAATCAAGTAGTAAATACATGAGAAATAATTCATACAAGTCAAGAATAAAATCTAATGAAGGTTGGAAGAAAATAAGAGATGACAAATCTCAAAGGACAAATCCAGAAAAGAAAGATCCAACAAATAAAATATCTTATGAAAAGATATGAGAAGAAAATCTAAAATAGAAAGCAAGAAAGATGATCTGGCACTTGAAAATGAAGAAATTGATAACAAGAAAATGATGGGTGAAGTTCCTAATAAGGAATGTGAAATTTAGAGATTTGAAAATGAAATGGATCAATCTCAAGAAAGGAGAGTTCCTAAAGGAGAAGATGACACAATAGCAAATCCTGACAGTATCATGCAAATCAATAGTCCATTAGCCAATGGAAGAAAAATGCAAAAAGAAGAAGATGAAGAAACTTTTGGGAGCACAAAACAATGATGATGATGATGAACACTCAAAAGAAAACCAGTCCGTAGAATTGTGAGATGAATAAAACAAATAATATCTAAAGAAGAAAGCAACAAAGGAGTTCAAAATATATAAATACATAGTATGAACATAGCAAAGTTATTAATGGTATCAAAGAATAGTAAAAATCTCTTGGAATCAAAGAACTAAAAGTAATAACATACTTTAACAATTGATTATAAATGGAAAATGATCGATTGGTAATGTTCATTTGGTATCACTGTATATGATCAACTGGTGTCAATTGGTACTCTTGCAAAAATCAGAATATCAAGAAGAAGAAGAAACATATCAAGAAGATCAATAAGATTCACACCCTTGTCCTTTATGACAAAGGAGAAGACAATAAAACCCTACGAAACAGTAAAAACTAAGGGGGAGTATTTAATTTGGTCATCAAATGACGAAGTCATTGGATTAGGTTTAAAATACTTGATCACTACAAAAAAAAAATGGTATCAATAAGACTACCTATTTGAACACAAAATCCCGAGAGATTGAGATAACAACTGGCACATTCACAGGGGGGAGAAAAACAATAAAAGTTTAACTCTTTGTCATTGGTGTCAAATGGGGAGAAAAATAGTAAAACAAATTTGGTATCACTATTTGGTATAAGTAAAAGTTCAAATTCTCCAACTTGAAAATGAGATCAGTGATAGGGGGAGCAAAAGTATTTGTTTTACAGATATGTTGCCCTCAATGACAACACACAATCAATAATGCCAACACCTTTTCGACGACGATGCCTAGTTATAGTGTTGAGTTGATGCCTCTGGTCTCTAATCCTTTTTCTTTTGGTATGCTGAATATGTCTTCGCACATGTCGTCCTCCATTTCGACATCTAATGTCAATACTAGTTTTGGGTCGGGGGGCACGTCGCCTCCTTATAATCCTTTCTCGTTTGGTGGGGGTCACATCCCTTGGTCATTTCCTATGATAGGGGGTTGAAATCCTCCTTCCTTCGGACCCAATCCTAGTTATAATTTACAAGGATGGAATGGATAAATGGGCGGTGTTTCTACTTCATATATCCTATCCATCTATTCGTCGTCCACAATGCATGTTCCCACGAATGCTTTTCTTATGGAAAATCCCCCTCTAACCTCTGGTATGACATCAGGGGGGAATCAATTTTCTAATATGGGAATCTCCCCACACGGAGTTCCTTCGTCAAGGGGCAATGCATATCCTCACATGGGTAATCTGTATCATATCGCTTTTTCCTCACAAGCGTTCTCATCCGAGATGATGCCTTTACAACCTTTCATGAATCATTTAGGAGGGGGATATTATCCTATGGGTGAGGCCTTGGTGTCTACCAAAACCCTCCTCGACCCGCAGTATCTCAAAGTCAGTCTTTCCTGGGAGCATGGTCTTAGATGCCGCAACCAAGGCTCCCTTTCCTGGCCACACTGAATATTCAGACTTGTCGAAATTAATGAACGACCCCGTATGTCATGATCTGGCATGGCCCCCAGTTCCTTCTAAGCTTACCTCAGACATTCTGAATTTTGAGGGTAAGAGTGGTGAAGATCCAGGCAATCATGTTACTACTTTTCATCTATGGTGCTCGTCGAACTCTCTTAATGATGATTATGTTCATTTTAGACTATTTCAACACGCCCTTATGGGGGTTGTCGCGAAATGGTACATGGAGTTACCAGGGGGCACATATCGAAATTTCCATGAGTTGGTCTTAGTTTTTCTCAACCACTTTCTATTGTCGATTCGTTACGATGCTGGTATAGAGCTTTTATTGGCTTTCTGTCAAGACAAAGCCACCCACATCTCAGATCACATTCAAGAGTGGCGTAGAAGAAAGCAGTTGATTAAAGCTAGCATTTCTCCAGAGTGTCTATTGGAGTGGTTCCTTGAGTCCCTATTGCCATATATTTCGAAGGATGTTTCTACATTCAGAGTAACGACTGAGGAAGAGGCCATATTTAAAGCCCAACAGTTAGATCTTATATACACTCAATATGGGATACTCTATGAAATTATTCCCAACGCACCATTGTCACCATTGTCGAGTAATGATCCAAGACAAAAGCCTGGGCCCCATGCCGATGGCATTATAGGCTCCGCAAATTCAGATTTTGCAGACCAGGTGATGAATCAGATGAAAAATTTGTCTCTCAACCAATCTGCAGTGGGACAAGCTACGACTGTGTCCTCTCCCACCCAGTCGTCGAAAGTACATTCCGTGTAGTCGACGAACCTGAAGGGTAACCAGCAACCCATAGGAAATAAAAGGAAAGGTAGAAATAATAACCGCAAGGGTGGGAATAATATCAACAATAACAAGGACAATAAGAATAATGACAAGTTTGATAACAATTTTGGTGAGGGCAAGAAAGAAAAGTGGAAGGTGAAGTTTTTGTGTAACTTGTGTAAAGAGGATCACCTTACCCATTTATGCCCTAAGATAGAGGAAGCCTCGAGGCTTATAGCGCAACATCCTGTTGTGTTAACTAATCAGTTTCCGCATAATCAAAATATGGCCTCAGGAACCTTGAACACCGGAAATGCGTTGGGTGGAGGTCAAAATCGCCCGGCACATGATGGTGGCCATCAATGCATGAATGTGGTTCAATCTGAGATTAGTGTAGCCACTAGGACTCATGATTATGGTCTTCCGCAACCTACTTTGGGTACAAATTCTCCCCCTTTGGAAACACCTTTGCAGATCGATAAGCCTGACCCTATGCCTCATGTTCCGAAAGGAGTTCTTTAGTGCTCTGCTCATAATCCCAATGCCAGAGCTGCCCAAAATTACTCGATTGCCAAAGATTTGGGTCAAATGTTGTGTGCGATGTCAACTTTGGAGGTACTCCAGACGTGTTGAGCACAGAGGAATGTGTTGTTATCTACATTGGGGGATCTTGACTCAAGTGGCTCGAAAGTTATCAAGTTCGATTTCACAGATGTCCAACCTCGCTTACCTTACCATGTGGCTTTTCAAATCCATGTGGAATGTATGGATATGACTATTAAGCATATTGTCATCAATGAAGGTGCTTCGACGTCTGTGATGTCTCTATCTTGTTGGAAATCCATTGGCTCTCCCCAACTTTCTTAGTCTATGACTATGTTAACTGCATTTGATGGGCATTCGTTCAGACCCCATGGTATACTCCCTGCTCTTCGGGCCCAGTTAGGCGGTAAAACTGTGGTGGTCGAGGTCGAGGTGGTTGATGCACCCCTTGACTACAATATTTTGCTGGGGTGTAATTGAACTTACACTTTTATAGTTGTTGTGTCATCAATGTTTCGTGTTTTATGCTTTCCTCATAAAGGAAATATTGCAACAATCGACCAATTATCTTTCTCTCGCTCTAGTTCCTCTACATCGGTGGGACTCTCAGTCCCCATTGTCAAGAATTCTCATAAGGAAACTAAGAACATTGGTGTCAGAATGTATCCTTCCTTGATGGGAACCTTTTAATTCTCAGCCCCAATCTCATATATTAACGTTGTTTTCGATGAATCCTCATCGTCATTGAGGTCTGTCTTGTTCCATACTTCATATTTCGATGACCCATGGACTCTACCTTCTCTGACTACATCATATGAAGGTCATTCACACATCAGAATGGCAATGTCATTGTCTGCAGTCGAGATCACATATCATGATATCCTAGAAGCCACTGCAAACCCAGATCCTCCCTCTTTACAGACGAAAGAGGTGGATCATATCCTAGATCCCATATGGGCTGCTAACTTGTCTAGTTCACATGATTGTCTTGAAAGTACTTTGCCTTAAAAAAAAGCGATCTTATAGGCCATGACTGGTCCTAAAAGACCTTGGGAGGACCTTCACCACGTATCTTATTTCCTCCCATAGCTTGAAATGATCAAACGATATGAGTTTAGGTCTGCCATGAGCAATATTGTTGGTCACACTGTGGTCTCGTTGGATAAGCATGACATATATTGTGAAGGGAACATGGTGAATATCTCTCCCACCATTGCGATCAATGTCTCTTGAACCCCTGGAAAGGTTGACAATGTTTATATCGGTGCAAATTACTCGCCTAAAGAAATTCATATTTACACCAATCTTTTTAAGGAATTTTGAGACGTGTTTGCTTGGTCATATGAAGAAATGCCTGGGATAGACCCTAGTATTGTTGAACACGAAATCAAGACTTATCTGAATGCTAAGACAGTTCGACAACGACATAGAGCTGTGAATCCCAGAAAGGCCCCCGCCATTAAGGCAGAGGTGGAGAAGTTGCTTAATGTTAGCTTCATCTACCCAATTCCCTTGGCTAAATGGGTATCCAATCCCGTTCCTGTGGATAAGAAGTAAGGAACCATCCATGTGTGTATGGATTTCAAGGTTCTAAATAAAGCATGTCTTAAAGATAATTTCCCTGCACCATTTATTGACCAGATCATTGATGAGTGTGCAAGGAGTGAAATATTTTCTTTTATGGATGGATTTTCATAATACAATCAGATTCAAATTAAACACGAGGATCAACACAAGACGACATTCATTTGTCCTTGGGGTACGTTTGCATACCAGAAAATGCCTTTCGACCTTAAAAACATCGAAGCAACTTTTCAACGGGATATGACCTTCGCTTTCCACTACCTTAAACATATAGTCGAGGCTTATCTGGATGACCTCGCTGCTCACTCTCATAAGAGGGTTGATCATCCAACCCATCTTTGGCTAGTGTTTGAAAGATGTCGTCATTATTGTATTCGATTAAACCCTCGTAAATGCATCTTATGCATCAGGTTAGGCCGCCTTTTATGATTTATAGTTTCCAAACAAGGGATCATGTTGGACTCGATGAAGGTGGAGGCAATACTTCAGTTGCCTCCCCCGCACAATATGCGTCAACTCCATGGTTTACAGGGGAAAGCTAACTTCCAGCGTAGCTTTATAGCCAACTATGCCAACATCACTAAGGGTTTTATGCGTCTCTTGAAAAATTATACTCCATTTATATGGGATGAGTGAGCCTAGGAGTCCTTTGATGCCCTTAAGAAATCCCTAGTGCCGACACCTCCATTGAGTCCTCTAGATTATAGTAGAGATTTCTTGTTTTATATAATTGCGTCTAAAGGGATGATTGGTATGGTTCTCGTTCAAGAGGATGACGAGCTCCATGAGCATGTTATTTACTATCTTAGTCGAAATCTAATCGGTTCTGAACTTAAGTACTCTCACGTGGAGAAGCTAGCCTTAGCAATTGTGCATGTGGTTCAAAGATTACGCCATTATATCTTACTTCGCAGATGACCATGGTCGTCGATGTCAATCCATTTCAATATGTCCTGACAAGGCATATCATAGGGGGGAAACACAATAAATGGATTGTGATTTTGTAGGAGTTTGAACTTGATTTTGTCTCCACAAAATATAAGAAATTGCTAGTCTTTGCAGAATTAATGTCGGACTTCCCTAGGCAAGATGAGGATACTGTTTTCGGTGACTCGTTTGTTGATGATCACATTTTCCTTATCTCGTCTTCAGACCCCTGGTATGGAGATATTCTAATATATCTTCAAACTTTGAAGCTTCATCAACATATTTCGAGGAACGATCGACGATGTGTACGTCATCAAACCAAAAAATACCTCATTGTTGATGACACTTTGTATCGCGAGGGGTGGATTCTATTCTGCGTCATTGTTTGATTGACGAAGAAGTTGAAGCCGTACTCAAGGACTGTCACAGTGGGGCATGTGGTGGTCATTTATCTGGGCTTGCGACAACCTAAAACATATTGCGAGCTGGTTATTTTTGGTCGTCGATTTTTAAAGATTGCGTAGAAGCGGTCAAGAAGTGTCACCCTTGCCAGGTGTTCGCTCGTAATATGCGCTCGCACCCTGACCCTCTTCACCTAGTCATTAATGTTGGTCCCTTCACTAAGTGGCGGGTGGATTTCATGGATTGCAACCCAACCTCGACTAAGGGGCACCATCACATTATCGTGGCTGTGAACTATTTTACCAAGTGGGCTGAGGCCATGCCTATAATTAAATCTGATGGTGAGAATGCAACACACTTCGTATTCAATCAAATCATCGCTCAGTTTGGAATTCCGAAGGAGATTGTCACTGACCATGGAAGTCACGTTCAGAACAAGATGATGACAAAGTTGGCATCAAAATTGGGGTTCAAGCAAGATTATTCGTCGTCATATTATCCCCAAGTAAATGGTCAAGTAGAGGCTGTGAATAAATCTTTGAAAGCCATTTTGCAAAAAACTGTCAAGCAGAGTAAATCTAACTTGCACGTGGTGTTGTACCCTACGCTATGGGCATACCGAACCACAGTAAAGACTTCCACTGGGTTTTCACCGTTTGAATTGGTTCACGAAGTGGAGTCAGTTCTCCCCATTGAATGTGAGATTCCTTCTCTTAAGTTAGCAGTTGAGCTCCTACCTAACACGATTGATCTCAAAGAACGCCTTGTACACTTGGAGTAACTCGATGAGTAGAATCGAGATGTCAACCTAGCCATCGAGGTGAATAAGCGACGTGTTAAGGTCCAGTATGATAAATCTGTCCGTCCCCAGCTGTACACTGAGGGTGACTTAGTCCTTCTTTACGACCAAGCTAAAGAACTGCCGGGGGCAGGAAAATTCAATCCCATGTGGCACGGTCCTTATATCGTGAGACAAGTCCTCGAAAAAGGAGCCTATGAGTTAGAGGATTATGAAGGGAACATGTTGAAAGAGCCCATAAATTGGCTTTATCTCAAAAAGTATTATGCTTGAGCCCTCCAGCTTGAGCATGAGCTTTGTATATTATTGCACTGTAGTATATATATTTTTCTTTTGGTTCTTTTGTGTCATGGGTTTACTTATTGAGTTTCCCCTTGGTTGGCAGATGTCAATGAAATCATTGGTGTTCTTAGGATTCGCAAACGGTGTCAGTCGTCATACTCGGAATGTAGCTTCCGCCGCTTGGGTTATCTATTCACCCGAGGGACAATTGGTGTCTTTAGGAGGCGTTTGTCTAGAGCCATCAACGGACAATATGGTTGAGTATAGTGTTGTTATTGAGCTATTATGTGACGACATTCTGCATGGTGTTTGATCTTTAGAGGTTTGCATGGACTCCCAATTGGTTGTGTCTCAGTTGAATGGCAGGTATTGCATTAGGGATCCTACACTACTCCGACGATTCCTTCGGCTACGACTTTTGGAACAATTTTGATTCCATTACTTATAATCATATCCCTAGAAGTTCGAATCAAGTATTTGATACATATGCTAATTACGTTTTAGATTGACATTTGTCGCATAACTAAGTATAGGAAACATACATTCATACGTTTATACTTTCATCCATTGCAAAATATACAGGTAAAGTCGAAGACCAAAAGTTTTTGTATTTCATTCATCAAGTTCAAAAAATATGGTATCATAGTACAAAATTGGGCTTTAAGCCCTAATATATATATATGGTCGGTACATCGAATGACCATGGCATCTAATCTTGAAGTCTCGGGTGCATATCATGGTAGCATGCTATAGCATTTGTGAGACGCTGAAAGAGTCTCACCCACACATAGGGTACACCTACAACCTGCCTCTGCATAGCCTCGAGCAAGTCCTTGACCTAGATCATAAGTATCTTGCGCGTTAGATGTGTTAGGTTGCCCTACACGTTCTAAAGAACTCGCTCTGCTTCTCCACCAACCATCTCCTCCCCTTGGCCCCTACAATGATGTCGTGGGTATCCATCTGGTCATCGTGGACCTACATCTGCATAAAAGATTTAAATGTTAATATATGATGCCATACCAAAAATATTTGTGTTTTTGTTTATCAAAAAACACAAAAAAATGAAATATACAAAAATTAAATTTCATACCAATCTCCCCAAAGGCGGATCTTGGTGGTAATGGCATGTCGCAATCCCCGTAGTAATCGATCCCCTCATAGCGATAGTCAATGATGGCAATGATCTGTCATCGCCACCAATGAAAAAACTCATCATTATAGGGAGTTGGCACCCTACCATCTCCCAACCGCCTCATCACTTCGGTCCAATGGGTCATGGATGGATCACATAGACTGTGTGGAGGAACTTCTACTTTGGGACTAAGTGTTGGAACCCTCTCAAAGAAAAAGATACATAAGATAGATGCAAACCCAAAGTTTCACATCCTTCCAAGTTTGCAATCAGTAAGGTAGCTCTTCATGTTGGAAAATAACGTAGTGCTCCAATCATAAACTGTGGGTCTCAAGCACTCCACAACATAAAACATAAGTGGCCTCGATGCTTGATGGAACAAGGTTGATCCAGATATCCATGTAAGCACCAGAACAATAATCTTCAAACTTATGCTCTCAATCGCCCTAATAGAGAGTTGGCACCCTACTTTTTGTGTATCTACGACGCAACAGGTGGAGATGTACTCCTCTATGGTCATCCCACCCCCAACCCCTTGAGCCTTGAGGTTTACCATCTTGCCACGACAAGACAAGCCTGTGATGAAATAGATGTCATCCACCTCAATTCTCAACTGTTGCCCATCAAGATTGAAGGCCTCGGCCTCCGGATCCTAGTAATTTATCAAAGTCTGAAGCAATTTCGCTTGTGCCCTCATTCCTTTTATAGCTCAAAATTTATAAATCCCACATATTTGTAATGTTTATTGGGCCCTCAGATCACCTTCCACTGCCGCATCAACATCCTCGTGTTCCCTCTCTCTCCATTCAATCACCATCCTGTAAAGGAATTCATAATTTTGAGTAATTTTTTTTATAAAAAACTCATGCACAAACTTGTACGTGGGCAACAGTTTAAGCAGTCGCGTATAGGGCTCAATATATGTGGGAAGGATTCGCTTCATGTACGCGGCCCGATGAACTGTAGCCCACGTGCACCAAGTTTCCCATCTTGCGGCCTCAAAATCTTAAAAAACATGCATGAAATAAAAAATTTAAACCATTGAAATGGAACGGCAGGGAATGGATACTTACTTGGTCCAAACGATTTCCAATTTCGTTGATCGTAGCTCCCGGAATCGTCACTGGAAGATCGTGGGTGAAATAAACTCAAAAGGACTATAGAGGTAAAAAACTCAAAATGACATAGTAAAACTCATTGTTTTTACTATTTATAGAAAACCTTTACCCACTTTATATAGTTTTTGCCCTGTATTTACTATTTTTGAAAACATATGGACTAATTCAGTGTAAGACTTGGTTTGAAGTGTTTTTTTTTCCAGGTTATGACGGATTTTCAACGTTCCTTAGCCCATTTGTGCCTCCCACAGGTATATATCGTCACTAACATATAGGATAGGTTTTCACCCTACTTTGAATTTTTGCATCGTCTTGTGACCACGATTCATATGCCCTAGGTACGAACCCATTTTTTAGCGACACAGATCCTCCTCACTGTTACTAGAAGTGTTGTTTTTAAGTGGTAGAAACTTACCAAACATGGGTGCCCTAGTTAGAACCTTTTTTTCCATGTGGTGCCCATGCAGAAATTACTTCATATGTGTGGGAGTCCCTTATAGTTATGCTATGACATTGCATAGAAACCTCATATTTTTCCTCAATCTACTATTCTGGCTATTTCCCACGAGACTCCCGCAAATGTTGAGTAGTAATTGCATTTCATTATCCTGCTTGCATTGTTGAGCCTAATATCGGCTCCCGCTTTCTCATTATAAGCCTGTTACCCCAACATTTCTCAGCGTTCGCCAAGCAGTGCCTTTCATATATCCTTTGCAGCTTGATACCCCTTACCCCTAGAGGAAACATCCCCCCGAGTGTCCATACCCTGCATGTGTTCCCTTGCATCGAACATAGGTATGTTCCATCGCATGGAACTAGTTTGCTTGCTCGCGACACTCATTTCCTCTCGTATATCATGGCATTCTTTTACCTTATTTTCAGGCTTTAATAATGTGAAAAACACAAAAAGATAAAAAACACAAAAAAGGGCAGGAAAAGAGTATTATCTTCTATTAGTAACAGTCGTGTTGCCTTTGAACAGAGCACAAATTTTTGGGTCCATTCATCAAAGGTTTGGGTTTAGTATAGCCTTAGGAAGTTGAACTCGTTACTTAGAGTTTACTCCTTTGAATGGTTATTCTTCCAATCCGTATGGAGAGTTTGTCGATGCCTCCTGCGTCACAAACTTTTGTCAATGTTCAGTATTGAGTCTATGCTGCCTGAGTTATCCATCTGTCTCATGCTCTTGTTCAAAGGAAGTCCAAACCTGTGTTGACCATTCCTCATAATTCTTGAATTTGCATGTCGACCATTCCTTTACAAGTGAATCTCAAAATCACTTGAAGTTGTTGTCCTACCTTGCACCCTAGGCCTACTTTCATCATTGGTAGGTGACCTTGAACCCAATAGATGACATCTCTTCATTGGTCGTTGACCGAGTGGTTTCCCTTGTGTTCGACGACAAGAAAATCTTTTCACACATTGTGATTTGTGCAGTGTCTTGGATTCCATTAGACCCTATTGGTGGTTTCCTCGCCTCTGTCAGCAATTTTCATTATTGGTTGCTATTTAGAGGGTCTCTTTCATGTACTACTTGCATCTGGTGGAAGCGAGAGATGCACATGGTCATTAGTTCGTGCATATCTTGTTCGTCTGGGTTCTTCCTAATCATCAAGTGTTGCCTTGTACCTCGCACTGGATGACGTGGGATACCTTAATGCCCTCCTTTCAATGGATCTCATTCCATCGACTTCAGCTCATCTATTCTGGAATCGAGATCTAGAGTCATAAGAGTACCTAGAGGCTTGCAGTCCTCAGTGGCAGGTTCTCTCGCCATTAACAATTGGGAATACATTAATATCTCTTGCTCAGTGGATTCTTCAAGTGTTCGATCTCAACACCTTTATTCACACTTGTTGAATGTACTCAGTGCCTTGATGCCTACTTTCATCATCAGTAGGTTGTCTCGTGTTTGTTAACGGTATACCTAAATGATCGGTAATCAAACGAAGTCTCATTGTGTTCGACTTCAACTACTCTATTCACACAATGCAGACTTGCACCATCGACGGTTAGTGTAGAAGACCTCGTACTCATGATAGCAACACCTCGTACATGTTGTTGTCTTTCATTGCACCAGTCATATATGACTTCAGTTATCATGGAAGATCATATTGTACTTCATTGTATACATATATCTTCAATGGATTTTGAGACTGGACTCCACTGTGTTTTGTTCATGCCTATGACCCCCTATGGCATATTCTACTTTGTATTGCCTATTCATGGCCATGAACAATTATCTTCTATATACACACATGGATCTGCAGTGTACTTCAAATAGGCAGCCATGTGTACAAAGTCAATATGTACAGTAGTATTCCGACGAGTGACTAGTTCCTCTAGCTGGGTCCTCACTACTCCACTTATGGGAATTGTAATGTATTTCAACCATCGTGATTACTCCTCTGGCCTCACACATTAGGGGGGCATCTGTTATAGCAATTTCTACCACATCTTATGCATCATGAATTGGTGGCTTACCATTTCCCTCTGTAGACTCAGTTTCCCTATTTTGCTCAGTCAAAAGTAAAAAATTCAAAATTTTGTACATATACGCGAGCCACATTTATACAACTTGTGTATATGCAAGTTGTTCCATTACAGCCCGCGTACATCGGGTTTTGTGCTCAAAATTAAAAATATTTTAGATTTTCCATACCAAGTCACGAGATCCATGATCCTTGGCCTTTCATATGCTGGAAATGCTCCGTTTCGACCCTTCAATTCCCTTTGGAGGCTATAAATTGAGCCATATACAAGCCTTGAAAGAGGAGAAAAAGTTGAGAGCAAGTATACTCTGGAGAAATTTTTGCTCATATTATATCCTTGAGTCTGCATCCCTTAATCCTTTAAGTCTGAACTCTCCTTATGTTCGGCCCCCAAGCTGTTCTATCATGTGAAGGAGGAACCCAATTACTCCTAGAACTTGTGAGCTTGCCTTGTGGAGGATTGAAGTGGTGAAGGCCCAGGTGGAGGGACTTGGTTTCTCGGTTTCAATGAGTTGTTGATACAGGAGGTTGTCATCTATGTACTCCTACTGATTATATTAATAGAAATACTCTTTTCTCGTCCAATTATATGTTGCAAATGTTTATATTATTTTCCATGGGTAAATTTGCTTTACATGTTAATGGATTATGCTAGTTTATATGCTAACATTTCATATATTTTCCATATGCTTGTGTATCTTGGATGTCGAGGACAAGTTGTAGGTATCAAGCATTGGATTGTGAGCTCGATGATGGTCTCCTACGAACATCCATAAGAGGTAGGATTCTAGCCTTTCTTTTGTTGGCATTTTCGTTTATCTAGCATACTTGAGATTTGAGTTGATTTCTTGGTGGCATTCCGTCTATTGTGGTCCTACCCCAAACCATAGAGATTTATTCGTCGTAACACCACAACAGATCAATGGTCCATATCTGCTCTCGGAGTTGCTTTGTCCACGATAGATCAACGGTCCAGATTTGCTCTCGGAGTTGCTTCGTCCATGACAGATCAACGGTCCAGATATGCTCTAAGAGTTCCTCCTTCAGAATGCATCTCCTTCGGGTCCGCAACTGACCCCGAACGACGTCCTCTAAAGAATGACTAGGATCATTTTATCTTGCCATATCGATGACCGAGATCTGGTCTAGCCCAAGTCTCACCTCTGCACCGATCAACGACAAAGATATGGTCTAGCCCAAGTCTCACCTTTGCACGGATCAACGATCGAATCTTGTCGTCGCACCAAATCAATGACCATGTTTGTCCAAGGTGCAACGAGGATTTATCACTCACTAAGGAGATTGTTGGGCCTTTACCACAAATCGACGGCTCAAATCAAATTTTCCCTTGCTTCGATTAAGGGTCCAGATCTCACCTCGGAGTCTCCCCATCGGAGCTTGCCTCCGTGTTTTACCTTGAATGTTACCCTACGATGGACGATTAGGATCTATTTTCTTGCCAGATCGACGATCAAGATTTAATCCCTCCCCTCTACATTGATAAAGGGTCCAGATCTAACCACCATGCCAAATCGATGATTACGATCCTCTGAGGCAAAACAAGGGTCTTTCTTTGGCTTAACAGTTTGGTTCGGGACTTAATCAATTTCATGAGGGTTTCTCTAAGTCCTTTCAAGGCTTAATGAATTTCAAGAATTCTCGCCTTGGTCCAAGGCACTCCTTTGCCTACCTGGGGTGCCTCTGCTTCATTTTATCCCACAAGGTTCCTTTGTTGCAGGGGTCCAAACACTGCAACACACACACACACACACACACATAGCCATAATGGCACTTACAGTAATATAGGAGTTCAACCCTCCAAGAGGCGTAACCACTCATGAGTGCAACCGAAGGATACAACCAACCATACAATTTCCCTTTTTATTTCAAGTTCAAGGACTCGTCAAGGGATAAACATTCACACAATTAACCAGACATACAAATCCATAATACACTTACAGGCATCCAACCATACAATTAATTCTATTACATATAGTACATGAGGTACTTATCTGTTCACAAGATGTAGCCAACCAACTAACTGTGGCTGTTCGCCTTTCCACCCAACCATAGGCTTTGCATGCTCAATCACTTCGGCTGCAGGCCATCCCCATGCTAAGCCATGATAACATCAAGGAATTCTCTACACTTACTCGCACATTCTCCTGCAGCAACTCTATTTCCCTGAAGCCACAAAACACGTCCTTCTCTTCTC
The DNA here is from genome assembly GCA_032191745.1 of Picea mariana. NCBI lineage: Eukaryota > Viridiplantae > Streptophyta > Pinopsida > Pinales > Pinaceae > Picea > Picea mariana. The sequence continues at coordinate 88,859 of JASDQU010101066.1, read as the reverse complement.
CTGACTTCCCCCTTCTCTCTCTGTCCTCGTGTGTTCTTCTCTTGCATGCCCCACACAGGAAAGTTCTCGACTTGTCCTCTTCCTTCTGCTAGAAGGAACTTTGTGGGTCAATCCTAGATTGTAGAATTGATACTTTGTTGTACCTTTGGCTGATAGCCTCTGCTGTCCTAGCTAGATTTTCCATATCTACATTCATTAAGGGTGGTTGGTTGTTCAACTACCTACCCCTTCCCATTAATAATTTGTCTTCAGCTACAAGTTAAGGGAATTATGATCATTTCCTTCACATTATTCACCAAGGTGGCTTGGGGTCTTTACATATGAACTCCCTTCTCGCCCCTCGCTAATCCCTCTCATGGTATCATGGCCAATACTCAAGGCTCCACCCCCACAGTCAGTTGTTGGCATTTTCGATTGATCATTAATACATTTACGTTGTTTGCATGCCATAGCATGACAATCATCACTTACAATTAATTACGTCGAAAGGCGTATACCTATTGGCAATGGGCATGATTAATGACCTTTTAATCTAAAATTCTAATCTGATGGCTAACAATTGAAGATGCTGGCACATTCTTAGTCGTCCTCCCAAATCAATGAATGTGATTTACTCTTCATAACTTCCTTGTATTTTTGAATGCATCCGTTAACTTGTTTACTTTTTAACATTTACCTAATCATATTAAGAAATTACTGTAGCACCATATAATTGCCACGTTTGGATTATTAACGGGCACTACTTCAACTCGCGTTCTTAGCCGATACCTTTCGACGTTCTCAGCAGCGAGTTAGCGGCTGTGCTAGTTACATATAATCAGAGGTTTAGAGAGAGGGTGTTATAACAATGTTACAGTTGAGGCAAAATTCAACATATGCAGCCATGGATCTCAAAATTTCGTAGCAGTCGTAAATTTAAAATTCTCAACTACTCCATTGTCCCACTTAGACTCTTTGATCTCACATTTATGAACCACTCCATTGTCTCACTTCGACTCTTTGATCTGACATCTATCAACTACTCTTACAACGACAACAAGTAGTGCCGCCATGGAGCCTTGTTTATTTCTTGTAAATTGGCATGAATATTGTTATACTTTAGGTTTCTAGATCTCTTTGATCTTCTCCAAAGGTTACAATTTAACCTTTTACCAATTTTTTTTCCCTTTATATTAAAATAAAAAAAATATTTTTATTAATATAAAATTGAATTTATAATTCCGAGATTTTGAATAATAATAATTAAATATGAGTATGATAAATTTTAGTAAGAGCAAATAAATACACAAAAGGTGGGTGGTATGGATATATACAACGGTCCTAATGATTAAGAACGTGTACTTCCTCTAGAGTAGAATAGTGTAGGTATACTTCCGTGAAATCTTAATATAAAAATGTATTTTTTTTAATAAAATAAAATAACTTCATTTTCGTCGATCCAAAGAAAAAAGAAAGATAGGTTAGTATCACCATTTTTATTGTATTAATTTAACTCTGTGCTGCGACCAATCCCTCCGATGTGGACGAAATCACGAGATAAGCATCTACGTGGCGTTCCACCTTCGGCTTAGGGAATAAATTAAAAGAAAAAGTGAGAGCAGAAGAGTGTAGCTTAAAAAACCCCAAACCCTAACGCTTTATAAACCTCCATTCCCTGGCAGGCAAGTTAGGGTTTAGTGATTGTTTGTTGCGTTTTTTGCTCCATCGAGCTTGCTCTGCAATATAACCTGCTGCAACGAATTCTACTCATGAAAATGGAGTTTTGGGGTGAGTCGCGAGTTGGCTGGTTTTTCATTTTGTTCTTCTGGAAAATTTTAGTTGTTCGCTGTATAATTGTTTTCTTCGCTGCATGGATTCTGTCATTCGACCCTAAACCTCTCGAGCTCGAGTGCGGCTTCGGCTTTACAAATGTGTGTTTGCTCCATTTTTTGTCATTCGACCCTAAACCTCTCGAGCTCGAGTGCGGCTTCGGCTTTACAAATGTGTGTTTGCTCCATTTTTTGAAGGGGTGATGTTTCGAAGGATTTTTTCTTAGGTTTTTGTATGTCTAGGGTGCAAGTCACATAGAGAACTTATTGAGAACATGAGCCTCTAGCTATTTAAAATAATTGTTAACTACTAACTGAAGCATGCAGTAATAACCATGTATCCTGAACAGGAGCCAAATCCATGACTGTTATGTGCTTGTGTGTATTTATGTTAGTCTTTTGGTTTTACGGTTCTAAGGTTTGCTTGAAATCAATAACAGAAGGGTTTAAGTTTGAAATTAATAATAGAAGGGTTTAAGTTTGAAGGGAACGGGCATCTGCCCTTTTGGGGTCATTTTGGAGTGGCATTTTTTTAGCTGCCCCAGAAGAGGTTGAGCACCCCAAGCGGCTCTACTGTTGTGGGTGAAATGACCTTCAGCGGGCAAACCAGTGACAATCAGTATTTTTGATTGGCTAGGTTATCTTGACAAGGGTAGTCTGTTGTGGATATTTTGTTTTTTCCTAAATCATCCGAGACTTGCGCCTAGCCTCAACTGCTTATTCATGCCCACAAGCCCGCAGGGAAATTTTATTTACCTTAGCAATGACCGAACATGCCACTGTCTTCAGCACTGAACACACGACCCAATGGTCCTGCCTGGGAAATTCGTTTAACGCATCACTATCTTCACCACTGAACCACCAACCCTTCGGACTCCTGGGGCAAGCTACTGACCGTCAGCCTTTTGCCCTTTCTTTTGAGGTCTCTATCGCCTGCAATGATAGTAATGTTTTTTGTTGTGAATATACTGAAAACGACTTTTGTCCATGTTCTTTCTCCACTAAAATCCAGTACCATTTGGCACCGTTTGCGTCCACAATACATGTACACAGCACAACTGTGGTGTCACATACCGTTATCACTCATGGTTTTGCCGTGTGTGATAATATATTGTATGGAAAACGCTATACTTCAGTGGCAACTCACCTCCGTTGGGTTCCACGAATGCCCTCATCGGCGGTGTTCATCTCCTTTGTATGCCGTGTCTTCCAACACGCCACTGGAAGAAGCTACTGCTCAGGGATTCTTTTTTCCTGAGGCTTCAAGCAAGAGAGGTGCCTCTCCACAGAGGCCAGATTGAGCGGCGGGTATTGCTTCTGTCCTCTGTTTCAATTGAACATATATTAAGCACATTCTTTATTAAGATTTTATGAAATTTGATTTTTGCAGTGCCTCTTTACTAAACTCTGACAAAGGTAAATATATTTGAAGATACTTTCACTTCTTTTTTTCATAGTTGTAAAAACTCCTTGCGGATAACTCCTACGTCATTTGCCGAGCTTGAGTTTATCGAGTTAAATTGGTCTGAAGGCCGACACCCTGATGGCGACTCAAACTTCTCAGTAGTGGGTTAGAGCTGCAAAACACTAACTACTATTTACTATCTGGTGAGTCAAACTGACGGAGAAACTTGTTCATAAATATAATTACCAAAAAGGAAAAGAAAAACCTTCATTTTGAATGATTTCTGATGCCAAGTTATTGCCTAGTTTGGTTTGAACTTTTACACTCTGGCCTTGGCTGTAGTGGTTTTCTGAACTGATTTTTTTGATACTGCTTTCATAGAACTTCAGCTGTCCTTGTCCACATACTCTTTCTTTTCCCCGAGGAGGGTCAGCTGGCTTATTCCTAGCCCGCCCTTTGTTGGCATTGGCCTTTATTGATGTCAGTGTTTGGTGAGGCTGGAAATGAAGGGAAGGGCAGTTGCACAAACTTTGAGAATATGCAAGAATTTTGTTCGGAAAAGAGAGGGATGAACAGAGGTCAAGTTCCTTCATAATGGTGGAGCGTGTGAGGAGATTGGGTGAGGAGGGAGTAGAATGCCGGCCTTTTTTGCAGGGAGGAAAGGGTGAAATAACTGCTTTTGTATGTTTCAGGGCTGCTAGCAATAAAAGTTTGATGGGGAGATCTGCTGAGAAGACATAGTAGTAAAAGTACATGTTTATTTAGTTGTTTGGTGTACTGGGAGGTGAGGGCTAATGAATCCATCGAGTTGGGTTTGAGGGGTGTGGTCATTCTCCTTAACAAGTTTGTCCCAACTCTCCTTGATGGTTTGGGTAGATATCAGTATTGTCCAGCTGATGGTCTACAGCTGCTAACATATCTGCTGGTCTATGAGTTTCTTTGGGATATATTTGAAGCATATTCTCTTAGGATTCAGATATGTTTGGATTTCTACGTACGGTTTTGGGAGCGGTTTTTGTCTAGGAGGTTTATGTTATCAGTATTTGGGAGTCCTCTTTATGATGTTTGTTTCTCGCTGGTTTAATCACTTGGACTTTCAGATAGCTGGTGTTTGCAATGAATATATCCCCCATTTCAATTCTGATTATTCTGCCATAACAGGCTGGCCTGTGTTTCCCCTGCCAGGCTCTCTGAAGTTAGCTTGATGATTTGGGTTGGTCTATTTGAGCTGATTTTTCTTACTGTATGTAGATCCAATGGCCTTGCCATTAAATTTACTTAAAAAAAGTTTGGTTAAAAGATAATGTATAAAAGTGTGTGACTACATTTATTTTGTGAGAATGAAAAAACTCAGTGTGAATGTAGATCCAATAGTTGTAACTAGAGATTTAGATTTTC
>JASDQU010101066.1:64476-75134 GCA_032191745.1 Picea mariana | reverse complement strand
GCCGTCGATTTTTAAAGATTGCGTAGAAGCGGTCAAGAAGTGTCACCCTTGCCAAGTGTTCGCTCGTAATATGCGCTCGCACCCCGATCCTCTTCACCTAGTCATTAATGTTGGTCCCTTCACCAAGTGGCGGGTGGATTTCATGGATTGCAACCCAACCTCGACTAAGGGGCACCATCACATTATCGTGGCTGTGAACTATTTTACCAAGTGGGCTCAGGCCATGCCTATAATTAAATCTGATGGTGAGAGTGCAACACACTTCGTATTCAATCAAATCATCGCTCAGTTTGGAATTCTGAAGGAGATTGTCACTGACCATGGAAGTCACGTTCAGAACAAGATGATGACAGAGTTGGCATCAAAATTGGGGTTCAAGCAAGATTATTCGTCGTCATATTATCCCCAGGTAAATGGTCAAGTAGAGGCTGTGAATAAATCTTTGAAAGCCATTTTGCAAAAAACTATCAAGCAGAGTAAATCTAACTTGCACGTGATGTTGTACCCTACGCTATGGGCATACCAAACCACAGTAAAGACTTCCACTGGGTTTTCACCGTTCGAATTGGTTCACGGAGTGGAGTCGGTTCTCCCCATTGAATGTGAGATTCCTTCTCTTAAGTTAGCAGTTGAGCTCCTACCTAACATGATTGATCTCAAAGAATGCCTTGTACACTTGGAGTAACTCGATGAGTAGAATCGAGATGTCAACCTAGCCATCGAGGTGAATAAGCGACGTGTTAAGGTCCAGTATGATAAATCTGTTTGTCCCTGGTTGTACATTGAGGGTGACTTGGTCCTTCTTTACGACCAAGCTAAAGAACTGCTAGGGGCAGGAAAATTCAATCCCATGTGGCACCGTCCTTATATCGTGAGACATGTCCTCGAAAAAGGAGCCTATGAGTTAGAGGATTATGAAGGGAACATGTTGAAAGAGCCCATAAATTGGCTCTATCTCAAAAAGTATTATGCTTGAGCCCTCCAGCTCGAGCATGAGCTTTGTATATTATTGTACTGTAGTATATATATTTTTCTTTTGGTTCTTTTGTGTCATGGGTTTGCTTATTGAGTTTCCCCTTGGTTGGCAGATGTCAACGAAATCATTGGTGTTCTTAGGATTCGCAAACGGTGTCAGTCGTCATGCTCGGAATGTAGCTTCTGCTGCTTGGGTTATCTATTCACCCGAGGGACAATTGGTGTCTTTAGGAGGCGTTTGTCTAGAGCCATCGACGGACAATATGGCTGAGTATAGTGTTGTTATTGAGCTATTATGTGACGACATTCTCCATGGTGTTTGATCTTTAGAGGTTTGCATGGACTCCCAATTGGTTGTGTCTCAGTTGAATGGCAGGTATCGTATTAGGGATCCTACACTACTCCGACGATTCCTTCGGGTACGACTTTTGGAACGATTTTGATTCCATTACTTATAATCATATCCCTAGAAGTTCTAATCAAGTATTTGATGCATATGCTAATTACGTTTTAGATTGACATTTGTCGCATAACTAAGTATAGGAAACATATATTCATACGTTTATACTTTCATCCATTGCAAAATATACAGGTAAAGTTGAAGACCAAAAGTTTTTGTATTTCATTCATCAAGTTCAAAAAATATCGTATCATAGGACAAAATTGGGCTTTAAGCCCTAAAATATATATATGGTCGGTACATCGAATGACCATGGCATCTAATCTTGAAGTCTCGGGTGCGTATCATGGTAGCATGCTATAGCATTCGTGAGACGCTGAAAGAGTCTCACCCACGCACAGGGTACACCTACAACCTGCCTCTGCATAGCCTCGAGCAGGTCCTTGACCTAGATCATAAGTATCTTGCGCGTTAGATGTGTTAGGTTGCCCTACACGTTCTAAAGAACTCGCTCTGCTTCTCCACCAACCATCTCCTCCCCTCGGCCCCTACAATGATGTCATGGGTATCCATCCAGTTTTCGTGGACCTACATCTGCATAAAAGATTTAAATGTTAATATATGATGCCATACCAAAAATATTTGTGTTTTTGTTTATCAAAAAACACAAAAAAATTAAATATACAAAAATTAAATTTCATACCAATCTCCCCAAAGGCGGATCTTGGTGGTAATGGCATGTCGCGATCCCCGTAGTAGTCGATCCCCTCATAGCGATAGTCAGTGATGGCAATGATCTGTCATCGCCACCAGTGAAAAAACTCATCATTATAGGGAGTTGGCACCCTACCACCTCCCAACCGCCTCATCACTTCGATCCAACGGGTCATGGATGGATCACATAGACTGTGTGGAGGAACTTCTACTTTGGGACTAAGTGTTGGAACCCTCTCAAAGAAAAAGATACATAAGATAGATGCAAACCCAAAGTTTCTCATCCTTCCAAGTTTGTCGTCGGTAAGCTAGCTCTTCATGTTGGCAAATAACAAAGTGCTCCAATCATAAACTGTGGGTCTCAAGCACTCCACAACATAAAACATAAGTGGCCTTGATGCTTGATGGAATGAGGTTGATCCAGATATCCGTGTAAGCACCAGAACGATAATCTTCAAACTTATGCTCTCAACCGCCCTAATAGAGAGTTGGCACCCTACTTTTTGTGTATCTACGACGCAGCAGGTGGAGATGTACTCCTCTATGGTCATCCGACCCCCAACCCCTTGAGCCTTGAGGTTTACCATCTTGCCACGATGAGACAAGCCTGTGATGAAATAGATGTCATCCACCTCAATTCTCAACTGTTGCCCATCAAGATTTAAGGCCTCGGCCTCCGGATCCTAGTAATTTATCAAAGTTTGAAGCAATTTCGCATGTGCCCTCATTCCTTTTATAGCTCAAAATTTATAAATCCCACATATTTGTAATGTTTGTTGGGCCCTCAGATCACCTTCCACTGCTGCATCAACATCCTCATGTTCCCTCACTCTCCATTCAATCACCATCCTGCAAAGGAAATTCATAATTTTGAGTAATTTTTTTTATGAAAAACTCATGCACAAACTTGTACGTGGGCAACAGTTTAAGCAGTCGCATACAAGGCTCAATATACATGGGAAGGATTCGCTTCGTGTATGCGACCCAATGAACTATAGCCTGCGTACACCGAGTTTCCCATCTTGCGGCCTCAAAATCTTAAAAAACATGCATGAAATAAAAAATTTAAACCATTGAAATGGAATGGCAAGGAACAGATACTTACTTGGTCCAAACGATTTCCAATTTCGTTGACCGTAGCTCCCGGAATCGTCACTGGAAGATCGTGGGTGAGATAAGCTCAAAAGGACTATAGAGGTAAAAAACTCAAAATGACATAGTAAAACTCATTGTTTTTACTATTTATAGAAAACATTTAACCACTTTATATAGTTTTTGCCTTGTATTTACTATTTTTGAAAACATATGGACTAATTATGCAGTGTAAGACTTGGTTTGAAGTGTTTTTTTTTCCAGGTTATGACGGATTTTCAACGTTCCTTAGCCCATTTGTGCCTCCCACAGGTATATATCGTCACTAACATATAGGGTAGGTTTTCACCCTACTTTGAATTTTTGCATCGTCCTATGACCACGATTCATATGCCCTAGGTACAAACCCATTTTTTAGCGACACAGATCCTCCTCACTGTTACTAGAAGTGTCTAGAAGTGTTGTTTTTAAGTGGTAGAAACTTACCAAACATGGGTGCCCTAGTTAGAACCTTTTTTGCCATGTGGTGCCCATGCAGAAGTTACTTCATATGTGTGGGAGTCCCTTATAGTTCTGCTATGACATTGCATAGAAACCTCATATTTTTCCTCAATCTACTATTCTGGCTATTTCCCACGGGACTCCCGCAAATGTCGAGTTGTAATTGCATTTCATTATCCCACTTGCATTGTTGAGCCTAATGTCGGCTCTCGCTTTCTCATTATAAGCCTGTTACCCCAACATTTCTCAGCGTTCGCCAAGCAGTGCCTTTCATATATCCTTTGCAGCTTGATACCCCTTACCCCTAGAGGAAACATCGCCCCGAGTGTCCATACCCTACATGCGTTCCCTTGCATTAAGCATAGGTATGTTCCATCGCATGGAACTAGTTTGCTTGTTCACGACACTCGTTTCCTCTCTTATATCATGGCATTCTTTTACCTTCTTTTCAGGCTTTAATAATGTGAAAAAGACAAAAAGATAAAAAAACACAAAAAAGGGCAGGAAAAGAGTATTATCTTCTATTAGTAGTAGTCGTGTTGCCTTTGAACAAAGCACAAATTTTTTAGTCCATTCATCAAAGGTTTGGGTTTAGTATAGCCTTAGGAAGTTGAACTCGTTACTTAGAGTTTACTCCTTTGAATGGTGATTCTTCCAATCGCTATGGAGAGTTTGTCGATGCCTCCTGCGTCACAAACTTTTGTCAATGTTCAGTATTGAGTCTATGATGCCTGAGTTGTCCATCTGTCTCATGCTCTTGTTCAAAGGAAGTCCAAACCTGTGTTGACCATTCCTCATAATTCTTGAATTTGCATGTCGACCATCCCTTTACAAGTGAATCTCAAAATCACTTGAAGTTGTTGTCCTACCTTGCACCCTAGGCCTACTTTCATCATTAGTAGGTGACCTTGAACCAAATAGATGACATCTCTTCATTGGTCAATGACCGGGTGGTTTCCCTTGTGTTCGACGACAAGAAAATCTTTTCACACATTGTGATTCGTGCAGTGTCTTAGATTCCATTAGACCCTATTGGTGGTTTCCTCGCCTCTGTCAGCAATTTTCATTATTGGTTGCTATTCAGAGGGTCTCTTTCGTGTACTACTTGCATTTGGTGGAAGCAAGAGACGCACATGGTCATTAGTTCGTGCATATCTTGTTCGTCTGGGTTCTTCCTAATCATCAAGTGTTGCCTTGTACCTCGCACTGGATGACGTGGGATACCTTAATGCCCTCCTTTCAATGGATCTCATTCCATCGACTTCAGATCATCTATTCTGGAATCGAGATCTAGAGTCATAAGAGTACCTAGAGGCTTGTAGTCCTCAGTGGCAGGTTCCCTCGCCATTAACAATTGGGAATACATTAATATCTCTTGCTTAATGGATTCTTCAAGTGTTCGACCTCAACACCTTTATTCACACTTGTTGAATGTACTCAGTGCCTCGACGCCTACTTTCATCATCAGTAGGTTGTCTTGTGTTTGTTAACAGTATACCTAAATGACCGGTAATCAAACGAAGTCTCATTGTGTTCGACTTCAACTACTCTATTCACACGATGTAGACTTGCACCATCGACGGTTAGTGTAGAAGACCTCATACTCACGATAGCAACACCTCATACATGTTGTTGTCTTTCATTGCACCAGTCATATATGACTTCAGTTATCATGGAAGATCATATTGTACTTCATTGTATACATATATCTTCAATGGATTTTGAGACTGGACTCCACTGTGTTTTGTTCATGCCTATGACCACCTATGGCATATTCTACTTTGTATTGCCTATTCATGGCCATGAACAATTATCTTCTATATACGCACATGGATCTGCAGTGTACTTCAAATTGGCAGCCATGTGTACAAAGTCAATATGTACAGTAGTATTCTGACGAGTGACTAGTTCCTCTAGCTGGGTCCTCACTACTCCACTTATGGGAATTGTAATGTATTTCGACCATCGTGATTGCTCCTCTAACCTCACACATTAGGGGGCATCTGTTATAGCAAATTTTGCCACATCTTATGCATCATGAATTGGTGGCTTACCATTTCCCTCTGTAGACTCGGTGTCCCTATTTTGCTCAGTCAAAAGTCAAAAGTTCAAAATTTTGTACATATACACGAGCCACATTTATACAACTTGTGTATACGCAAGTTGCTCCATTACAACCTGCGTACATCGGGTTTTGTGCTCAAAATTAAAAATATTTCAGATTTTCCATACCAAGTCACGGGATCCATGATCCTTGGCCTTTTATATGCTGGAAATGCTCCTTTTCGACCCTTCAATTCCCTTTGGAGGCTATAAATTGAGCCATATACAAGCCTTGAAAGAGGAGAAAAAGTTGAGAGCAAGTATACTCTAAATAAATTTTTGCTCATATTATATCCTTCAGTCTGCATCCCTCAATCCTTTAAGTCTGAACTCTCCTTATGTTCGGTCCCCAAGCTGTTCTATCATGTGAAGGAGGAACCCAATTACTCCTAGAACTTGTGAGCTTGCCTTGTGGAGGATTGAAGTGGTGAAGGCCCAGGTGGAGGGACTTGGTTTCTCGGTTTCAATGAGTTGTTGATACAAAAGGTTGTCACCTATGTACTCCTACTGGTTATATTAATATAAATACTCTTTTCTCATCCAATTATATGTTGCAAATGTTTATATTATTTTCCATGTGTAAATTTGCTATACATGTTAATGGATTATGCTAGTTTATATGCTAACATTTCATACATTTTCCATATGCTTGTGTATCTTGGATGTTGAGGACAAGTTGTAGGTATCAAGCATTGGATTGTGAGCTTAACGATTGTCTCCTACGAACATGCATAAGAGGTAGGATTCTAGCCTTTCTTTGGTTGGCATTTCCATTTATCTAGCATACTTGAGTTTTGAGTTGATTTCTTGGTGGCATTCCGTCTGTTGTGGTCCTACCCCAAACCATAGAGATTTACTCGTCGTAACACCACAACAAATCAACGGTTCAGATCTGCTCTCGGAGTTGCTTCATCCATGACAGATCAATGGTCCATATCTGCTCTCGGAGTTGCTTCGTCCACGACAGATCAACGGTCCAGATATGCTCTCAGAGTTCCTCCTTCAGAATGCATCTCCTTCGGGTCCGCAACTGACCCCGAACGACGTCCTCTAAAGAATGACTAGGATCATTTTATCTTGCCAGATCGATGGCTGAGATCTGGTCTAGCCCAAGTCTCATCTCTGCATCGATCAATGACAAAGATTTGGTCTAGCCCAAGTCTCACCTTTGCACTGATCAACGACCGAATCTTGTCGTTGCACCAAATCAACGACCATGTTTGTCCAAGGTGCAATGAGGATTTATCACTCACTAAGGAGACTGTTGGGCCTTTACCACAAATCGACGGCTCAAATCAAATCTGCCCTTGCTCCGATTAAGGGTCCAGATCTCACCTCAGAGTCTCCCCATTGGAGCTTGCCTCCGTGTGTTTACCTTGAATGTTACCCTACGATGGATGATTAGGATCTATTTTCTTGCCAAATCGACAGTCAAGATTTAATCCCTCCCCTATACATTGATAAAGGGTCCAGATCTAACCACCATGCCAAATCGATGATCACGATCCTCTAAGGCAAAACAAGGGTCTTTCTTTGGCTTAACAGTTTGGTTCGGGACTTAATCAATTTCACGAGGGTTTCTCTAAGTCCTTTCAAGGCTTAATGAATTTCAAGAATTCTCGCCTTGGTCCAAGGGACTCCTTTGCCTACCTGGGGTGCCTTTGCTTCATTTTATCCCACAAGGTTCCTTTGTTGCAGGGGTTCAAACACTGCAACACACACACACACACACATAGCCATAATGGCACTTACAGTAATATAGGAGTTCAACCCTCCAAGAGGCATAACCATTCATGAGTGCAACCGAAGGATACAACCAACCATACAATTTCCCTTTTTATTTCAAGTTCAAGGACTCGTCAAGGAATAAACATTCACACAATTAACCAGACATACAAGTCCATAATACACTTACAGGCATCCGACCATACAATTAATTCTATTACATAGAGTACATGAGGTACTTATTTGTTCACAAGATGTAGCCAACCAACTAACTGTGGGTGTTCGCCTTTCCACCCAACCATAGGCTTTGCATGCTCAATCACTTCGGCTGCAGGCCACCCCCATGCTAAGCCATGATAACATCAAGGAATTCTCTACACTTACTCGCACATTCTCCTGCAACAATTCTATTTCCTTGAAGCCACAAAACACGTCCTTCTCTTCTCCTGACTTCCCCCCTCTCTGTCTGTCCTCGTGTGTTCTTCTCTTGCACGCCCCACACAGGAAAGTTCTCGACTTGTCCTCTTCCTTCTGCCAGAAGAAACTTTGTGGGTCAATCCTGGATTGTAGAATTGATACTTTGTTGTACCTTTGGCTGGTAGCCTATGCTGTCCTAGCTAGATTTTCCATATCTACATTCATTAAGGGTGGTTGGTTGTTCAACTACCTACCCCTTCCCATTAATAATTTGTCTTCAGCTGCAAGTTAAGGGAATTATGATCATTTCCTTCACATTATTCACCAAGGTGGCTTGGGGTCTTTACATATGAACTCCCTTCTCGCCCCTCGCTAATCCCTCTCATGGTATCATGGCCAATACTCAAGGCTTCACCCCCACAGTCAGTTGTTGGCATTTTCAATTGATCATTAATACATTTACGTTGTTTGCATGCCATAGCATGACAATCATTAATTACAATTAATTACGTCGAAAGGCGTATACCTATTGGCAATGGGCATGATTAATGACCTTTTAATCTAAAATTCTAATCTGATGGCTAACAATTGAAGATGCTGGCATATTCTTAGTCGTCCTCCCAAATCAATGAATGTGATTTACTCTTCATAACTTCCTTGTATTTTTGAATGCATCCGTTAACTTGTTTACTTTTTAACATTTACCTAATCATATTAAGAAATTACTGTAGCACCATATAATTGCCACGTTTGGATTATTAACGGGCACTACTTCAACTCGCGTTCTCAGCCAATACCTTTCGGCGTTCTTAGCCACGAGTTAGCGACTGTGCTAGTTACATATAATCAGAGGTTTAGAGAGGGGGTGTTACAACAATGTTACAGTTGAGGCAAAATTCAACATATGCAGCCATGGATCTCAAAATTTCATACCAGTCGTAAATTTAAAATTCTCAACCACTCCATTGTCCCACTTAGACTCTTTGATCTCACATTTATAAACCACTCCATTGTCTCACTTCGACTCTTTGATCTGACATCTATCAACTACTCTTGCAACGACGACAAGTAGTGCCGCCATGGAGCCTTGTTTATTTCTTGTAAATTGTCATGAATATTGTTATTCTTTAGGTTTCTAGATCTCTTTGATCTTCTCCAAAGGTTACAATTTAACCTTTTACCAATTTTTTTCCACTTTTCTGTTAAAATAAAAAAAATATTCTTATTAATATAAAATTGAATTTATAATTCCGAGATTTTGAATAATAATAATTAAATATTAGTATAAATTGTCATGAATATTGTTATTCTTTAGGTTTCTAGATCTCTTTGATCTTCTCCAAAGGTTACAATTTAACCTTTTACCAATTTTTTTCCCCTTTTCTGTTAAAATAAAAAGAATATTTTTATTAATATAAAATTGAATTTATAATTCCGAGATTTTGAATAATAATAATTAAATATTAGTATGATAAACTTTAGTAAGGACAAACAAATACACAAAGGGTGGTATGGATATATACAACAGGCCTAATGATTAATAACGTGTACTTCCTCTAGAGTAGAATAGTGGAGGTATACTTCCGTGAAATCTTAATATAAAAATGTATTTTTTTTAATAAAATAAAATAACTTCATTTTCGTCGATCCAAAGAAAAAAGAAAGATAGGTTAGTATCACCATTTTTATTGCATTAATTGAACTCTGTGCTGCGACCAATCCCTCCGATGTGGACGAAATCACGAGATAAGCATCTACGTGGCGTTCCACCTTCGGCTTAGGAAATAAATTATAAGAAAAAGTGAGAGCAGAAGAGTGTAGCTTAAAAAACCCCAAACCCTAGCGCTTTATAAACCTCCATTCCCTGGCAGGCAAGTTAGGGTTTAGTGATTGTTTGTTGCGTTCTTTGCTCCATCGAGCTTGCTCTGCAATATAACCTGCTGCAACGAATTCTACTCATGAAAATGGAGTTTTGGGGTGAGTCGCGAGTTGGCTGGTTTTTCATTTTGTTCTTCTGGAAAATTTTAGTTGTTCGCTGTATAATTGTTTTCTTCGCTGCATGGATTCTGTCATTCGACCCTAAACCTCTCGAGCTCGAGCGCGGCTTCGGCTTTAGAAATGTGTGTTTGCTCCATTTTTTGAAGGGGTGAGGTTTCGAAGGTTTTTTTCTTACGTTTTTGTATGTCTAGGGTGCAAGTCACATAGAGAACGTATTGCAAGTCACATAGAGAACTTATTGAGAACATGAGCCACTAGCTATTTAAAATAATTGTTAACTACTAACTGAAGCATGCAGTAATAACCATGTATCCTGAACAGGAGCCAAATCCACGACTGTTATGTGCTTGTGTGTATTTATGTTAGTCTTTTGGTTTTACGGTTCTAAGGTTTGCTTGAAATCAATAACAGAAGGGTTTAAGTTTGAAATCAATAATAGAAGGGTTTAAGTTTGAAGGGAACAGGCATCTGCTCTTTTGGGGTCATTTTGGAGTGGCATTTTTTTAGCTGCCCCAGAAGAGGTTGAGCACCCCAAGCGGCTCTACTGTTGTGGGTGAAATGACCTTCAGCGGGCAAACCAGTGACAATCAGTATTTTGGATTGGCTAGGTTATGTTGACAAGGGTAGTCTGTTGTGGATATTTTGTTTTTTCCTAAATCATCCGAGACTTGCGCCTAGCCTCAACTGCTTATTCATGCCCACAAGCCCGCAGGGAAATTTTATTTACCTTAGC
>JASDQU010101066.1:3691-35858 GCA_032191745.1 Picea mariana | reverse complement strand
GATCTTTGGAGATGAATGGTCCAGATCTAATCACTTCAAAAGTTAATCCTTTACATAAGGTTCCATATCTCTTTCTCTCACTTTCATTCAAACTAAGTGACGACTCCTTTTCATTATAAACCCTTTTGATCACGATTTCCCAATGAATGTGGGATAATATTGATTTCGCCATTTCTTCGGTCCTCTGTAAACCATGATTACTTTGCAACAAAACTCTTTTATAGGGTTGTCTCGTCTAGCCTTCAAGTTGCATGATTTCTCCTTATGCTTGTGTGGTTCGAATTCACTTGGATCGACTGTTCACCGTTGTCCTTCCTTCTCGATCTCATCGCTCAATTCTTCTTCTACAGGTTCATCTTCGTACCACTTCCAATGTGACTATACATGTGCAACTCTAGTTTTGTTGGGTTGATTGTTCACAATCGTCATTATCTTACGAAATCTCATCATTGCACAAAATATTCTCTTCTTCCCTTATTTGTATCGTTCGGGTTCGATCCTTGGACCTGTCATTCACACAGGGTAGATATGCAACCACTTATTAACACAACACATAGAGGCATTCATTGTCTCCGGTATCATTGACAACGATCAATCTCTTCCTAATTGTGATATCAATGACAATTTTTGACAACAATGACAACACAAGTTGCAACAGTGCGCGTCAGACCAATTTTTGATAGTGCGCGCCAGGCCTAAAAGATTATCAAATGCATGTCGGTCCCAGTTTTGATGTGCGCCAAAAATCAAGAAGACGTGCATCAAAATCAAGAAAAAAATCATTCGGAAATCCTCTCAAATGATATGCCAACATAAGGGATTGTTTAGTTGACAAAAGATGAGCTAGCAGGGCATTAAGACTGCCTTGATTCTTGAAGGCTACATGGACTGCAGACAGGTACCGAAAGCGTGTGAGACAGTTTTTTCAATAGAACGCGTGGAGCAGAGCAGAAATAGACATAGCTCATGAGTAGAGATAGCTATAAAAGAAAACAATGATATCATAAATGGGGCTAGCTAGATGTTTAGATGAGATCCATCCAGTCTTTGGTATCAAGCTCACTCTGAGCCTGTGTAATATTGTAATGTCTCTGAATATAAATCTGTGTTTGTTATATGTATGAGATGTCGAGGGATTGCACACAACACAAGGTGTTGTACTTATGGGAATTTATTTAAAAGGAGATATGAAGCTTTGTTGCTATCTAATACATTCTGTTTAATGTATACCATGTGTTCTATATTGAAAGACACAATACAGTTGCTACAATTCTGAGTTACTGTATGTCTGTCACATGTGATTTGGATATATGTGTGTGTGTATTGTTTTACTTTTTAGTCCTAGTAAGTTGTCGGATATGAGTCATATGAATACCATCCCATATGGATCTATGTATGTTTAAGCCTTCAATCTTGTCACAAGACCCTATGGTCTCTATGATCCTCTCTGCGTCTTGGGTGAGACCTTCCTTGGCCTTGGTTGAGGATTTATATGATGATGCTCTGGGGTTTTTGTTGGTCAACTATGGACGAACCCTGGGTCTAAACCCTCCAACATTAAGAAAGATGCACAAAAGCGTGGAATAAAACACCAATAGTAAATGAGTGGATCTATACTGTGTAACACCCAAGAGGAAAATCACACCAGTCTTAGGCTGCATATTTCATTTCTTTTGTTTAAAAGGGTGGCATTAAACATCGAAGAACAAAGTGAAATCACCTCAAGAAGGAAATTGTTTCTCTTTTATTGGCTATTGTGAGAGAACTCCAAATCGTGGGCCTAAGAAGAATGAATGGTAAAGTGACATCATCAAATTTGCGAGAAGGGACTCATTGTTAATAAGTATAGATCATGGATTGAGGTCACTGATGTTAGTGCCCGTAGCATCCAAACAGAGGTTGTAGAGAACGTGTTTCATGTTCAATCTACGAATCTAGCAAGATAAAGGTGTCCAAGGGAGCGTGGAATATGAGCAAGTCATCTTCGAATGAAGTTGTGAGAGCATGGGTTTTGTAACAAAAGATTTTAAGCTCTATTTCCAAATCTATCAATGAGGGAAGTTTTGCCCTGTAAAATTCTGTAACAAACTAATGGATCCTTGAGTTGAGATAATGATTGAATACTGGAGAATGCATCCTGTAGATGGTGTTTACCTAAATACTAGATTCTCCCTTTGAATGGAATCAAAGTGGAAAGAATCAATCTTTAATTGTGGTAACGTGATATGAAAATGTAGACTTGTAAGTAACATTTTACCATAACCCGAGTTTTCTAAGTAGAATTGAGTGTAAGTAAAATCTTGTGGTCGCGTGTTATAGGTAGGCTTGTAGGCATTGCTTGCTCTTTTTAGTATAAATTGAATATTAAAATATTGTGATTTGTGGGTTGAACAAGATCATAGAGCCTACAGTGTTGTATGGTTTGAATTACTTCATGACTTGGAATGCAAATCTCTTACAGAATAAAAACAATTTATCACCCTTGCATCAAGGAATCGTTAATGAATGAGAGTTTAAAGAAGGGAATTGAGTTTTTGTTGAAAATGCACTGTTCTAATGCTGGTTTTTTTCAATGTTGTGTTTTTATCCTTTTTGGAAATATGATGTAAATGAAGCAAGTACTGTATCCTTTGGGATATTTGAAGACATAATGTTTTGTAAAGAATGCCAACAAGGATCCTTGGATGATAGAAAATAAGAAGTCATAGGATAGCCAACAAGGATCCTTGGATGATAGAAAATAAGAAGTCATAGGATAGATTAAGAGTTATCTTGAAGGATAACTTACTACATTTATATTTTGAGCCAACAAAGGTGTTATGATGTATATTTTAATTTCACCTTTGAAATATCGAATATAGAATTTTTCTTCCTGGAAAAAAAATAAACAACACTATATAACTGACAAAAGGAAACTATCCAACTACTTTACCTTGTTTGTTATCTTGTAGATAAATTATTGTGCTCAAAATGGAGAGATGAGAGTCACACACTTGACTTGGACATCTACCTTTAAAACAACACAACATTGCTCACCATGGCATAGATATTTTGTCACAATAATATGCACAATGGTATTGATGATGCCTTTTTCCTTCTTCTATCTATGCATGGTCTTTCCTTGCGGGTCCCCTTTTCCTACTATGGAAATAAACACCCACACTAAACCAACCAAGAAATAGAAGACACTTAAACAATAAATAGATGACGAACACAATCCATAGATTTTACCTTGGAAACCCAAATGGGAAAACCAACATTCGTTGATCGTCTTTCTCTTTTGTTGTTTTATTCATTCATTGAATAAAGAGTTACATGACTAACCTTGGTCTACACCTTAGACACAATCTCCATCACACTCTCTTGCTTTACATAAAAGCAATTGTTGGCGTGGGGTTTAACATTAATTCACCAACAAAACCCTAAGATACCGACCCTTTCGACATCACCCGCAAGCAGGGAAGTCTCACCCGAGGTATCTATGGGGATTGCATGAACCAGGTTTCGACAGCTATGAAGGGATGAGAGGCATTCATCATAACCATTATACTTAGTATTAATTCACTATACCATTTATCATGTGCGCATAACCATCATAACATGTAAAACATTCATAGAAACCATACATTATATGTGCGCAATAAACAATAGTAAATACATCATAACATATCATAACACAGATACACCAAGATTTGACGTGGTTCATCCAAGGTGGGATACATTCACAACAACCAAATTATTATATTATTTATAATCATCTCTTACAAAATATGCACACTGCGCTCATACATTATGCCCTATTCGTTCTCCTACCATTCTATCTGTCTCTCTTCACTCTTACATTCGTGCACACAATACATACTTAGCTCTTCTTATTCTCATTCACTCTCGACTAAAGCTACTCTCATTCTAATTTCTCTTCTCACTCTACCCCTTTCTATCCCAAAACCCTTACATATTTATACTATTACATTAGGGCTTAAGCCGTATCAATGGACCATGTTATCACAAAAATTGCAGGTTGGGTAAAGCTCGACCCAATCCACAAGATGACGAGAACTACGTGAGATTCTACCCACTGTTTGTTGGATTATTGAGAGGGGGGGTGAATCAATAATAGAAAAATTTAATCATTTTTAACCATATAATCCAAGTGTTATATCAATGTAGCATTATCATCCAATAACTACAGAGTAAATAAACAATGAACAATCATACACATATACAATACACTAGTGTTTTACGTGAAAACCCAAAGTGGGAGAAAACCACAAAATGTTTTTTCTTATATGTCTTGAAAAAATACATTCATTGTAAGAACCAACTTCCTTTGTTTTCCAGCTGCAACTGGAAGGAGGCTCCAACCCCCTTGTTTCTCAGGCTACAACTTGAGGGAAGCTCCAACTCCCCAATTCTCTGGCTACAACCCCCTATGTTCTTCGGTTACAACCGGAAGGTGGCTACAACCACTTGTCCTTGCCCCATCCAACTGCCATGAAGTAGAAGTATAATGATGGAAACACTGTTACACTATCACTGTGAGATATACCACTCTAAACCTGTACCAATAAACCTGAACCATGCATCAACCTGTAATCAACCTGTACCATAAACAAGTGCATCAACCATGCACCAACCTGTACCAAACAACCTATAATCAACCTGTACCATAAACAAGTGCATCAACCATGTACCAACCTGTACAAAACCTGTAACATGAACAAGTGCATCAACCATGCACCAAACCTGTACAAAACCTATACAAAACCTGTACCATGAACAAGTGCATCAACATGCACAAAACTTGTACAAATAATCTATCACAACAACCTGTCCAAACAACCTATCACAATAACCTGTCTCATTAATATCATCAACCAAATCATATCTACTCACCAAGATCAATCACCAAGACAACTCTCAAAGATGTGCATCAACCAACCATAACACAACTCCTTGTAATCATCACCAAGATCAATATGTGCTTCTAATAATATAACAATACAAGTATGCTACATCATCCATAAACCATGTGTCAACAATACTACTAACAAGTGCCTCCAACCATGTACCAATCATGTATCAACTACTCATCAACTATGACTCATAAAGATGTACCAGCATCATCAACTATACACCTCATGTATGTGCCAACTCATCAACTACTTGTCTCAACCATGTACCCAACATGTACCTTGACCAAAAGCCTTAATCAATTTCATCATCCAAATATGATTTGTAACTCTGTAGTAGACCTGGTGTATATGATCACATACCTGCAAACCTTCCTTAAATTTCACAACAAGAGACTAGCATTTTTATCAAACTTTTCTTTAGTCTCACATGACTAGTATGAGATTAGTCAACAACCCTAACTTGAAATAATCATAACTATGTACCTGTGATGAAAAAATATATGAAAATAGTACACAATGTTCTTCATTTTTTTTATGCAATTCCTCCAGGTGTCACTACTTGGAACCTCTCAAAAAAGGAGTTATAACAAAAATGACATACCTTACTGAATTCTGACTTATTCTAAAGAGTGACCTTGTAGAGCGCGCCCTACACAAAATATTTGTTGAATCGATATGAAAATGTTACAAATAATACTACATACTATACTCTAACCAAAACATTTGGTCTTATTGAATTTGGATATGTTATGAAGAAGTTATGATGTTTTTACTCGAAACACATGTTTTAGACTAGTTTCAGGACTAGCCACAAACCCTATTTTCCATGAAGTGTAACTCCACAAATACAACGACCCACAAGCTGGAATTTTTACCATAGATACTTGGATATGTTTCCTCAATGGCCTATCAATTTCATGGTCTGAATCATTCTAGAAAAAAAGTTATTGCGAAAATGGTGAGATGACTTGTAAATAATATACCTTAGAAAGCATCATCAAAAGAATATATCCTTCCTTGAATTTTGGCCTTCTTTTCTTCACCTTCCCTCTGAATTTCGGCTTAGATATCCTTTGGTTACCTCAATAACCTATAGATATTCAATATACTCGAGTGTGATATAAAATGAGAGAGCCTTGCCTCTTATTTATACTCTCCAAATATTTTCCTTAGAAGCATCTTCTAGGTCACTTAACCCATTTCTAGGTTACTTAACCTATTTTTCTCATTTTTAGGGTTAACCACTTTCCATAATTAGAAAGTTCTCCATTACTTTATCATTTAAATATTCTTCCCTGACTTTGTCACCTCACTTTATCATTTAAATAATCTTTTTTGATTTTGTCACTTTACTTTATCATTTAAATAATAATTTCTTCTTTGCAAGCTCTTTGACTTCTTTGACTTTTTGGGGCTTCAAGCCAACATATGAGGGTCCTCCAACTTCGTAAGGCCATAACTCACAAACCGTGATGATTTATGTGACGTTCCACATACCACCAAAAATTGCATGACATGTACTATCCATATAGAATAGTATTATCTTCAAATATATTAAAACTCATACCATTATACATGAAACAACCTTGGGTCTATTACCCAAACCTTTGTTCTACTAGAATTCGCTATTGGAATTTCTTCAAGGGTCGACATCAATGAAAACCAACCTTAATCAACAATATCCCCCTTTGGCATTGATGGAAACACTCTGATGCAATACTAAAG
Organism: Picea mariana; assembly: GCA_032191745.1. Taxonomy (NCBI): domain Eukaryota; kingdom Viridiplantae; phylum Streptophyta; class Pinopsida; order Pinales; family Pinaceae; genus Picea; species Picea mariana. The sequence continues at coordinate 29,217 of JASDQU010101066.1, read as the reverse complement.
TCATATCACTCATGCTCCCCCTGGAACCATGCCTCTGTCCTCTGCATCTCTGTGACCATTGCTCCCCTTGGAATCATGCCTCTGTCCTGTGCATCTGATAAATCTTTCCCCCTTTGTCATCAATGGCAAATGTATCTTTCCATCTAGGGCTACTCCCCCTAACTGAACTGTCCTCTTTATGGTGCTTCCTCATGTACATCTAAGACATATAAGATAAACATTCAAAAACATTCATTTTGGAGTAGAAATAACTCCGAGTCTCTGGTGAATATACTCAAAGGCTTCCCATGAAAGTGGTTTTGTAAAGATGTCTACCACTTGTTATTTTGTGCCCACATACTCAACTCTGATGTTCGTTTCTGCAACCTATTCCCATAGAAAGTGATACTTGATTGGAATGTGCTTCATCTTGGAGTGCATCACCGGGTTCTTTGAGATACTGATGGTGCTTGTATTATCAAAATATATTGGAATGGACTCATCATACTCAACCTGTATATCTGTCAGAGTTTGTTTCATCCAAATAACTTGTGTACAACATGCTACTGTTGTAATATACTCTGCCTCGACTGTAGATATAAATACCGATGATCGTTTCTTTCTTAGCCATGATACTAAACTCTCACCCAAGTAGAACATTGCTCCAATGGTGCTTCGTCGGTCATCAATGCAACTTGCCCAATCTGCATCTGTGTAGGAAATAAGAGATAGATCCTTTCCTTTTAGATACCATAATCCAAACTCTTCTGTTCCTTTGAGATATCTGAAAATCCTCTTCATTGCTAACACATGTGATTCCTTTGGTGCTACTTGAAATTGTGCCACCTGTCCAACTACCTGCATTACATCTGGTCCGGATGCTGTCACATCTAGTAGGCTACCAATCATTGACCTGTATTTTCTCTGATATGTAGACTTTGAATCATAATCTTTGCTTAACTTGCAACTGGTTTCCATGGGAGTGATAATTGGTTTACAATCCTCCATTTCGAACCTCTTTAACATTTCTCTGATATACTCGGTTTGAGAAATAAAAATTCCTTGGTTGCTTTGATGTATCTGAAGTGCCAGAAAGAAGGATAGTTCTCCAAGTAATGACATTTCAAATTCATTAAGCATATACTTTGCAAATTTTTGGCTTAACATGCCATCATCACTACCAAAAATAATATCATCAACATAAACTTCAATTAATAAAATACTATCTTGACTTACCTTGATGTAGAGGTTGCTGTCTGCACTTCCTTTTTTGAACCCTGCCTACTATAGATATTTATCTAGTCTAGAGTACCATGCTCTAGGAGCCTGTTTTAGACCATTCAAGGCTTTACTTAATTTACACACATAATCTGCTTTCTCTGACAACTGAAATCTTTCTGGTTGTTCAATGTAGACTTCTTTTCCAGGTTCCCCATTCAAAAAAGATGATTTTACGTCCATCTGATACACTTTAATATTTTTGGAGCATGCATAAGCTAAAAACAATCAGATTGATTCCATTCTAGAAACTGGGGCAAATGTCTCTTCAAAGTTGATTCCTTTAACTTGTGCATATTCTTTACATATCAATCTAGCTTTGTTCCTTGTAACTTGTCCATGTTCATTCAATTTATTCCTGTATACCCACTTTGTGCCGATCACATTCTTATCCTTTGGTCTTGAAACCAATTCCCAAGTGTTATTTTTCTCTATTTGATCCAATTCTTCATCTATGGCCTTGTTCCAAAATTCATCCTTGCTAGCCTCTTCAAAATAGGTTGGTTCAATCGTAGATGTGAGTGCTAGGTATGTTTGTTTTGGTGAACGGATTTTTCTTCTAGTCTCAACTCCTACGTCTTTGTTTCCGATAATATGATCTGAAGGATGATTCTTCTGTACTCGTCTGCTAGGTGTTTTTGGAGTTACTTGCTGAACTTGCTCTTCTGTTTCTGTCGAATCCTCTTCATCTTCCCCTTCTTTTTTATCTTTTGTTTATTCTTCGTAAAGTTGTTCCATTGATTCATTTTCTTCTTCCTTTAATTCTTGTCTACCCGTTTCATCAATTATTACGTTGATGCTCTTCACCACTTTGTTCAATTTCAGGTTGTAACACTTGTATGCTTTTCTTGTACTCGAGTAACTAACAAGTACTCATTTGTCCACACGAGAGTCAAACTTTCCCATTCTGCCATCTTTTCTTTTGATGTAGCATTTGCTTCCAAAAACTCTGAAGTGCTTTACATTTGCTGGTCTTTCTTTCTATAGCTCGTAAGGAGTTTTGTCAGTGTTTTTTCTGAGCATTACTCTGTTTTGAATGTGCAATTCTTTATGCACTTCCTGTGTCTAAACAAATCTGTCAATTTTGAATTCATTAGCATTGTTTGAGCCATTTCCTGTATTGTCCTGTTCTTTCTTTCAACAACTCCATTCTGTTGAGGTGTCCTAGCAACAAAGAATTGTCTTTTTATTCCATGACTACTGGAGTAATCCATAAATTCCTTTGAAGTGAACTCTCCTCCATTATCAGATCTCAAGCATTTGATTTTTGAATCCATTTCATTTTCAACCATTTTCTTGTAGATCGTGAAGTTTTCAAAAGCTTCTGACTTATTCTTGAGAAAGCAAATTGCGGTCATTCTTGTATAATCATCAACTAATAACATAAAGTATTTCTCACATTTTAAGCCCTTTGTTGTAGTTGGTCCAACTATATCAATATGCACAATTTTCAGTGGTCTTATCATTGAATATTCCTTTGATTTAAACTTGGTTTTTGTTTGCTTTCCTTGTTGACAATGTTTGCATAAAGTGTTGATTGATTTTGTGATCTGGAGAATTTCTCTGACTGCTTCTCTTTTGCTAACTTTGACAAGGTTATCAAAATGTATGTGACCTATTCTTCTGTTCCATAGCTAACTTTCATCTTCCTTTCTTAGACAACACTTTTCATTTCCAATTTCACTGAACACATATATGTTGCTTGAAGTTCTCACAGCTGTAGCAATCAATTTTCTTGAACCTTCTTTTCTTATCTTGCACTTTTGTGAATCGAAAGTAACTTTATGACTTTGGTCACACATTTGACTCACACTTAGAAGATTATGTTTCATATCTTCTACTAATAGAACATTTTATGCCTTTGTATTCTTGTTCCCAATTCTGACTATGCCTTTTCCAATGATTTTGGCTGAATCATCATTTCCAAAGGAGACTGATCCATCTCTTTCCCTTTGTAATGTAAGAAACATGTCTCTATCACCTATCATGTGTTTTGAACACCCATTATCAACATACCAACCATGTTTCTTCTGCTTAGCTTGTAGAGCGAGTGTGCATTCTTCATTGCTATACTGATCCTGCTTTCTTATCCATGTCCTTTTATGAGGTTCCTGTGTGTGACTGTTGTTATTCTGTTGCGGTTATTTAGGAGGGACTGTCATTCTGCAATATTTGGCCATGTGTCCAAAATTGTTACATTTGTAACATTCCACTTCAGTTCTCAAAGATTCAAACCTGTTGTATATTCTTCTCTATGTTTCACTAGGCCTTCTTGGATAACCCCTTTGTGTATGAATTTCAAAGTTGTTTTTGTTCCCCTTGTTAGCTCTGCAATTCACAGCTTTATGTGCAAAATTATTACATGCATAACATAAACAAAAAAAGATAGTTTGATACCTGGGAGGTGAAGATCTTCTGAAAGGATGTACTCTTATGAATTATTCTTCTTCCTAAGGCCTATCTGTCGGTTGTTGATTCTGAAATCTGAATCTTCTCGGTGGAGGAGTGTCCCTGTAATCTTCCTTGTAGATCTTCTTATCCCCTTTGATTGTTTCTGTAAAGATTTTTGGATATGTTTTTTGCTCTGTTGTTTTGGAGCTTGATCATTTTTCTGTCTGATTGTATCCAAGTCTGGACTTGTCATGATGAGATATTTGACTGCTGATAATTTCATCCAAAACTTTTGAGCTATTCTGCATATTTTTCTTTTGAATATCCTATTTTAATGTGACAATCTCTGCTTCCAAATTTCCAATGATCTTGTCTTTTTCTTTTAGCTGTTCTTTGAGTGCTTCTTCAATTTTTTTTTATCTTTTTCTATTTGAACCTTCAAATTTGTGATCATTTGTTTTAGTTCTTGAGTGTCATCTTTCTCATCTAGTTCTGCTTGTAGTTTCTTTTTCTTCTTCTTTTATCTTCTGATAACTTCTATGACACATATTAATTCCTATTGGTAGCAACTTCTATCTCTTCAATTTCTTCTTAGACTTCTTCATATTATTCTTCGGCTTCTTTATATTCTTCTTCGGAGTCTTCTTTATCAGAGTCTTCTACTGCCATGAATATAACTCATTCTGTCTCACTGTCACTGACTTCATCTTCATCTAATGATGAGATGTCTTCTTTGGTGCATAAGATTTTTTTGAAAACTTTCTTTGTGGTTATTTTGCCTTTATATGTTTGTTTGCCTTTTGAGTAACCTTCATCATTTCTCTTTTTCTTATAAAGACATTTGTTATCAAAATTACCAATACCATCACAATCAAAACAAATTAAAGGAAACTTACCTCTATACATACCGCCGGTTCCCTTGTTCAGTCTTTTGACAAAGTTGGCCACTTCTTCATCATCTTCCGAGATGTCACTGCTGCTGCTATGTTCTTCTTTTTGCCTTTTCTTTTGCTTTGACTTTTTGGATGCTTTGAAGGCTGCTTCTTTTATATCTAGATTTTCCTGTTCAATTCTTATTTCATACGCTGTGAAGATTCCATGTAATTCATCCATGCTTATTGAGTTTAGATTTGATCTTTCTTCTAGTGCTGATATCTTAGGGTCAAATCTCATAGGAAGAGATCTTAGTACTTTTTGAACAATTACAGATTCTTTGATTTCTTCTCCCAATCCTATGATTGCATTTACTGTTTCATCAACTCGTAAAAAGTAAGCTGCAATATTTTCATCTTCCTTCATCTTAAGTTGTTCGAAATGACCTTTGTAAGTTTGAAGCTTTGCTGCTTTGACTTTTGAATCTCCTTCATAAATATTTTGAAGTTTGTCCCAAATCTCTTTAGCAGATTTACAATGTGCAACTTTGGTGAATACAATTTCACTAAGACAATTCAGAAGTGCATTTTTGGATTTGGAATTATTCTGACCGAGATTCACTGTTTTTTCATTTGTTGGCGGAACTGCTTGTGCTGTGTATCCATCTACAATTGATTGCTAAATTTCAAATTTCTGTGCCTGTATATATGTTTTCATCCTTATGCTTCAAAATGCATACTTCTATCCATTGAACTGTGGTATTCCATTTTTATACAATTTGTTTCTCTCCATGATCTACCTTTTAGTGGTTAAACTGATTTTCGAAGGAACCTGCTCTGATACCAAATGTTGGATTACTGATAGGGGGGTTGAATCTGTAATAGAGAAATTTAATCCTTTTTAATCATATAATCCATGTGTTATATCAATGTAGCATTATAACCCAATAACTGCAAAGTAAATAAGCAATGAAAAAATGAACAATCATAGACATACATAGTACACCAGTGTTTTACGTGGAAACCCAAAGCGGGAGAAAAACACATAATTCTTTTTCTTATATGTTTTGAAAAATTATATTCATTGAAAGCACCAACTTCCTTTGTTTTCCAGCTGCAACTGGAAGGAGGCTGCAACCCTCTTGTTTCTCAGGCTACAATCTGAGGAAAGCTCTAACTCCGCTATTCTCTGGGTACAACTAGAAGAAGGTTACAACCCCCTATGTTCTCCAGCTACAACATGAAGGTGGCTACAACCACTTGTCTTTGCCCCGTTCAACCACCCTAAAGTTGAAGTAGAATGATGGAACCACTATCACACTATCACTATGAGATATACCACTATAAACCTATACCAATAAACCTGTACCAACAACTCTTTTTGGTTGTAACTTGCTTCAAAGGGCTCAGAGCTCCAGAGGCCAAGTACTCATGGAATAGGGGATAATGCTCCTTGTCATGGCTTTCTAATTTGCATCTGATACACCATATGTCTTCTCTTTTATATTTTCCCTTGTCTTTCTTCATATCTTCTACTTCCAGAGACAAGCTAGTTAATTGACTCAAGATTTGACTCATACCTGAGCTGGATTCTCCCATAGGGGATGATTCTAATTTCATGGTGATCTCCAATGCCTCAACCTGTGAAGCGATCTTCTGTTGCATTAAAGGTACTCTAATGTGTGGCAAGAGGGAAGCAATGAACCATTCCTTGTTCTGCTCATCTGGAATCTGAAAACTCAATTGCCTTGTCAAGGTCTTAAACCTTTGATCAAATTCCCACACTGGTTCAACTACTCTCTGCTTGATTTATTTCAATTTTGTAATACATTATGACTCTGACTTGGGTTTCTTGAATTTGAAAATCAACGCAGTCTTAATGACATTCAGTGGTTTAGGCTGTACAACTCCTTGGACAAATTTCATATACCAACTCAGTGCGCGGTCTCTCAAGATAGTACTAAACTGAGCTCGCTTAACTGATTTGTCATTGATTTGTTTAATACTCCATACAACTTTGCATAAGAAACAATGTTGATCAGGATCTTTAGATCCATCTCCCCTAAAGGTAGGTAACCTCGTCTCATCTTCCATAGATCTTCGTAGGTTTCTTGACTGAGTATGTACTGAACTACTGGTAACAGTGCTATGATCACTTTGACTACTCTGGTTACTTAATGCTGCTAAAACAATAGGAGGAGTAATAGTACTTACTTCGACAGTCTGCGCAGTACCTGGAGTTTCGGATTCTTCTCGGTGAGGTTCTTCAGTCTTCTCTTTCTCTGGCCTGATGGATCCTGAATGTTCCTCGGTCAATAGCTCTTCTTCTTCCCCACTGTAGAAACCCTTCATCCTGTGCTAGTGGTTCATGGTTCTATTCAAACAAGTTCACCAAAGGGACCTCTCTGAAGATCCTTCCACTGGGCGTATGACCAACCTGTGTGTCGCTGTCGCTCTTTGAATTCTTGAACATTAGTTTTTCAGTCTGACCAACTACTGTATCTTCAATATGTTCTTCAGACTTCTCATGCAATAACATATTGATCTTCAACTTTAAGAAGTGTAAAAGTTTTCCTCTAGGTCCTTTAAAGAAATATCTCTTTGCTTAGCTATGCGACTCAACTCTGTCAATGGAAAACTCGGTGATGTACCCTGCAATAGTACTATCAAACCAATGATCTACTGCTCTTGACACAACGGTATCAAGTCTCTTGACCTTCTTGATCAACACCGACGTCCAAACCACATGTGGTCTAGATCTGATCTCAAACTGGGTGTCTGATCATCTGTATAACCACTTGTATAGCTCCTTATGAATTCCTCCAAAGAAAATCTCATGTATATCAGTAAAGATATACCTTCCCAACCAATCTTCTGTACTAAGCTTAGGGTTCTTGTTCTGGGATTTTGCGAAGTCCTTTTCTTGTTCTTCTATCCACTTCTAAATCTCTGTCTTTGATGGGAACCACCTTGACATTCCCTCAAGAAGATCCTGGTCCAGGCAACATAACCATTTGTTGGCACAGGGGAAAACCTGAGTTTCAAATCTAACAACACACCAACAAGCCCTACATACTGCCCCTTTCGGCAACACCTACGAAGCAGATGCAGTCTCACCCGAAGTAGCAATAGGAGGTCGCAGGACTTCTGATTCCCGTGACTATTCTTCACCGCTGATCTCTGAACTTGCTCCTTCGCTTGATCTGAGTCCATATCAGACTTCTCTAAGTGTTGCGCTTTGTGCTTACGAATGTTGCCTCTGTAAACAAGTACTTGGACGATTGGTTGAGGGCTCGAGAAAACAAAAGGATTAGTGACAGAGGAAGAGAGGGAAGTGATCAACCTTAGAGAAAACATAAAATCATAGGGTCGAGACTTCTCAGGTAAGACGACAAGGAAAAACAAGTCGTTCAAATGAATGAAGGCAAACAAAAGAAAAAAACTACAAGACGAAAGGGAAAAACTTAAGATTGGGTCTGCAAAAAGGAGAGACACAGGGATAAATTACAGACTTAGGTAGAAACCACAAACCCACAAGCCTCTGACAAGTTTACGCGATAACATTTGGCTCCACAGGGGATGACATGATCCCTACAAGCTGCCAAGAACAATTAGTTCCAGTGCCTTCGTATTGGGTTATGGAGTCTCCTATTGAAAACGAAAAACTAAAAATCAAATCCAAACATGAGTAGTATTTACAGTGGTGGAATGTCGGTCACGGCCTAAAAAAATATTTCTTCAAAAAATGCCCATTTACAAGGCCACCAAAAAATTCAAATCCCTCCAAATTATGCAACCTGTAAGTATTATTTGGAAATACCTCAGAGATTTTGAAGGGCCCAATCCACAGGGATTCAAATTTACCATGCTTTCCCTTGTCCTGTTTGGGTGCATCCCATTTGAGTACTAGATCTCCCAGCTGGAAATCCTTTTTTCTTACTTTCCCGTCAAAGGCCTGTTTGATTTTCTGTTGATGTTCACGTGCTTTCCAATATCTGCTCCCTAGTCTGCTGTACTTCTACTAGTTGCAATATCCTCTTGACCATGTCAACATGTTCTCCTTGGTAGTCCTGGAAGAATTTTGTCATAGGCAAGGCAAGATGAGAAGGAAAGATGGCCTCAACTCCATACACACGCTAAAAATGAGAGACCCCAAGAGATCTTTTTGTTGTCACTCTATTAGCCCACAGAGCAAATTTGAGCTTTGAATCCCATGCTTTCTTGTTGTCCTCTAGCAGTCTTTTGATGATCTTTATCAGGCTTTTGTTAGAGGACTCTGTTAGTCCATTTCCTTGGGGGTAGTAAGGAGTTGAGTGAATCAATGAAATTCCACACTGTTCACAAAACTGGATTAATGGCTCAACCTTGAAGGATGCAGCGTCATCAGTGACAATCCTTTTCGGACAACCAAACCTTGCTATAATATCCTCTAGAAAACCAATGATTACCTTATGAGAAGAATTCCTGGTGGGGATAACTTCTATCCATTTGGTAAAATAATCAGTGGCAACCAAGATCCATCTATGCTAACTGCTTGAAGCAGGATGAATTTCCCCAATAAAATCCAGGCCCCACTACTGAAAGGGTCTTGAAGCTACCATAGGCTTCAATGGCAAAGACTTGAGATTCTGCTTTCTAGAGAATGTTTGACATTTAATACAAGCCCTGATCTTCACACATACATCGATGAATAGAGTAGGCCAGAAATACTCAGCCCTGAGAATTTTATAGGCAGTAGTTCTCAAGAAATAATGTCCCCCACATAGGCTGTCATGAAAATCAAACATAATATTTTGGGCCTCATGTGGGTCTAAACATCTCAGAAGCACTCCTAGGGGGTCTTTCAAGTATAAGACTTGATCAATAAGGCAATATTTAACCGCTTTAAGATTTGAATCTCTTGTCTTTCTTTTTCCCATACCATCAGGGGGTCACAACTCTTGCAGAAAATATATGTCTTTGTACCAAGTACATTATGCCAACAGAGGGCCGCCCCAAGAACTTTTATCAGCAAACTCAGCTTCCTGATTTTCTGAGCAAGTGTTGATGAAATTAACCCCCCAAAATTTACAATTAGATTCAACCAATAATTTGGCTAAACCTTGGCCTTTAACTAGTTTGGTGGGCTTTATTTCGAGATCAAATTCAAGGATTTTGGCAATCCACTTGCTCCTTTTCCTGTCTATGTCAGACTAAATGTGAATGTCCTTCACAGAGGTTGAAGGAACATATGCAATAAATTTTGAATGTGGAACATAGATTCTGAAAGCCTTGAGAGCTTTTACCAAAGCATAGGCATGCTTCTCCATGATGTCATATTTTATCTCTGCATCTCTCAGTGCCCTACTAAAAAAGGAAATGGGCTGCTCCGACCCTTCAACATTCTTTTGTAACAAAACAACTGCTACTGTGTCAAATGAGGCAAAGGATGATATAAATAAATCCTTGGAGTAATTAGGAATAATAAGCACATGTTCCTCAGTCAATGCCTTCTTGATTTGGTCGAAAGAATTTCTGGACTCAGCAATCCATTTCACTTCATTCTCCTTTCTGAGCATGCGTGTGATATGCTTCACCAACTCAACAAAATTTGAAACAAACCTTCTCAGAAAATTAATTTTACCCAAGAAAGACTAGACTTCCTTCTTGGATCTGGTAAGCGACAAGGTTCAAATAGCTTCTACTCTACTTAAATCAATTCTGACCCCCTCAACTCATACTATGTGTCCCACCAATTTTCCCTCTTGCATGGAAAACAATGACTTCTTGGGATTCAAGGAGAGACCGAACCTTCTGAATTTCAAGAATACCCTTCTTAGATGATAACAATTCTCTTTATCAGATCTAGATAATGTCATAAAGATATATGACTACAAATTTATCCCTTTCTCCAATGAAGGCGATGTCCATGGCTCATTGGAAGGTTGCCCCTGCGTTCATCAATCCAAAGGGAATTTTGGCATACATGAATGTGCCCCAAGGAGTGGTGAAGGCTGTCTTTCCTCTGTCTTCAGGCAGGATAGAGATATGATTATAGCCAGGAAATCCATCAATCATGGAAATCTTGGATGCACCTATCACCCTCTACAATATGTGTTCCATCTTTGGCAAAGGGTAATTTTCCTTCTTAGAGCTTCTGTTCAGGTTCCTGAAATCAACACACAATATGATTTCTCCATTTTTCTTTCTTACTGGGACCAGGTTGGATACCCACTCAAAATATCTCAAAGGGACAATGATTTGGGCATCCAACAACTTCTTTACCTTCCTCTCCATAATAGGCAACAACATAGGATTTATTTGTCTTAATTTCTACCTAAATGGTTTGGCCTCCTCCTTCAATGGGATTTTATGCTCAATGACGCTGGTGTCATATGTTTTGATGTCTTCATAGGTCCAGGAAAACACATCAACGAATTCTCTTAGTAACTCAACATACTCGACTCTTTGCTCCCTTGACAGGCTGCTTGACAACTTGACACACTTTGGATCCTCCTCTGTGCCAATATTGCACTTAGCTATATCGACATCTTTATCTGAAGTTTTACCCTTTACTGCCACATCATTTCTATCAAATAATATTTCCAAAGGAACCAGTCCCTTTGGGATGTGATTACTGGGCAATTGAACAATATGATGATTAGCAATTTTGTTAAGAAAAACATCAACATGAGGAGTCATTTCAGAATCGGGATCGCAGAAAATTCATCAACAATCTCCAGGAATCTTCTGATTTCAATATCATCTTCAAACACTTTCCAATGCTTGACGTTATCAGGTATAGAGGGTCTATATTTCACTTTTACATCATACCCGAGTTTAGGTGGTAGAGGGACTCTGAAATTACTTGCTGAAACAACCAGAGAATCGTCCATGGCATTTTCTTCCGTTGGAACAAATGAAATGTTGAAAGCTAAGAAAAATATGTCAATTAAGTCCCACACTTCATTTTATACGATTTAAGCCTAGGGTGCTTAGCTTGATAAATAATTCTGATCAGATGGACAATTAACTCAACATCCACAAACACTGATATTTCTTCAATCCCCATGTCTTTTGCATCCCTAAAACCTGAAACAAGAGCTTCATATTCTGCCACATTATTGGTCGTTTCAAATTCTAACTTGTAGGACAGAGATATAATTTCTTGAAGGGGTGAAAAAAAGACCATTCCAACATCAACACCTTCTCTAGAAGAGGCTCCATCAAAGAACATTTTCCAAACAGAGGTAATCAGAGGAGAATATTCACAAAGGGTAATGGACTTCTTTTTGATTTCAAGAGGTGTTTCAGGGGTATTAGTGAGCTGCAACAAGATGGATCCAAAATAAGTATCAAGGGATGAAATAAGATGGTTGGTGGGGTCTGCTTCATCACTGATAATGTAGGCCAACTGAGCTTCTTTGTACAATCTTCTATGCTCCCCCCCAAACACATGAATGGTAGCATATGTGAGGTCTATATGCAAGGTTCCCCCAAGTCTTTTTATCCAAGACCTTGACAAGAGCATGCCAAACTTGGGGGGAACATCAACAACCATGATATCCATGACCACACTTTTCATGGGCAACTGAAACAAGGTCACAACCAGATCGTTGATGACACCAAGACATTTCAACTTCCTAGAGTCAAAAGAATACAAGTCATGGTAGGATTTTGTAATTTCTAATCCTAGTTCATCCATGACAGTTTTGGGCATGAGATTATGAGATGCCCTTGAGTCCATCAAACAATTATGCATCACCTTGTCATGTATATTTAGGGATGTATATAAGGGAGGGGATGAATCATCTCTATCTTCTATCATAGGACCTAAGATCACTGCTGGATTTTCATCTTGGAGGTTTACTGAGTTTGTGGAATGACAAGATGGCTCGGGCTGCAACAACTTAGAGAGGGAATTTTTGAAATCTTCGTGCTTGACTAGCTCTGAAAGGGGCACATGGATCCTAATCTTTTGAATTTCATGATCAAAGTTAAAATAGGAGGGGGGCTTCAGAGTTTCTCTCACTTCTGGGATAGGATCTTTGGCTACTGGTGAGAGTAACTGTGTTTTCTTTTCCTTGCTGCTGTTTGCTACATCTCTATCAGGCTTCTCTACCCTGGAAGGATGATCAGGGATGTCAGACTTTCCTTCTTTATTTTTAGACCCGTGGTTGTATTTATTTGGGCTACTAATGGTCTTATCCCCTTTACTTAGCTAATTAATCTATCCATCCATGAGGGACTCCTCATATGCAGATTGGGTTAAATGGGGAAATAGGGAGGTGTCTCCAAGACAATGTATTTTAGGATCAAGATCTTCTCCCTCACCTTCCCCATCAATAACAAGGTTATTTTGGAGAGGGGTTTGGATTTTCTGATCATCCCTATCTCTGTTCTGAGGCTCTCTTAGAAGTATTTGAGGGGTATTATTTGGTCTTCTCAAGCTACCTCGGCTATCAACATTTTGGGCACTCTTATAACCTTGCTTGCCCTCAAATTTTATCTTCTCCTTCTCTGCAGAAAGGGAATTTATCATCTTGGTCAACTCGTCTACTTGAAGGTGAGGCATAGTAGGACCCGAGGTTGAGGCTTCAGATCTCCCCCTTCCTCTGTCTCTATCATCTTTATTTCTAAGTCTGTCAATTGACAACACGTTGGACTCTACTTCCAGGGCTGCATCTTGCATATGAGCTAATAAAGTAGATCTTCTCTCTCTTAACAGGAGGCAGAAATCAGGGTCGAAAGCACTAGCATAAGTAATCTTAGCAGAGGCTTCTATAGGCTTTATCTCAACAGGGATCTTATTGTACATTTTGTTGAATATTTTGGAGAAATCCGAGACAGATTCTCCCTCCTTTCTCTTTAGGGACCCAAACTCTGTGATATAATACATAAATTCTTTTTTATCCCCCCATTGTCTCAGGAAAACATCATCTAAAGTCTCAATCCCAACAATGGATCCAGGGGTCAATTCCCTAAACCATTTCCTTGCCTCACCATCAAGGCTCTGGACAAAGACTCTCATCCACACATCCTCATTTTCAATATTTAGATTGTCTACATAACTGTAGAAGGCAACAAGGTTCTCTTCAACAATTATGTCTTCTTCTCCAGTGAATTTGGGCATGTATTTTAGGTAATCTCCAACAAGGAGAGCATTCATTGGCTGAGGTAAGATTAGAGGTGCATATCTTACAGCCACTATGGCATCCATTATGTTCCTAGGAGTATTAGCACCCGCCATAGGGATGATCAATGGAGGAGAACTAGGAGGGGATGGAGTTCGAACAGGGGAGACTGGAACTGAGCTTCTGGGAGGAAAGGGAAACACTAGAGGATTAAGAGAAAAGGCTATAGGGCTTGAGGGAACATAGGTTTCCCTTTCTGTAAAAGCATCAACTTTAATTGGAGGAGGGGCGGTAAAGCCCAGAATGGGAAAATCTTCTTAGGTCCTAGGTTTAAACCATGGTACAACTTCAGGAGGAAATAGGAGTGACAAAGCTTTCTCCCTCCAATGTAAGACTAGGAGGGGAGAAATCAACAGGAACACTCCCAAACTTTAAACTTTTGGAAACTCCAAGAGATGGTATAACAGAAGAATGAGAAGTAGATATTGGAGTTTCTATAGAAGGGTGGTGAAAAAAAAAAAAATACCTGGTTCAACAGCTAAAGTACCTTCCTATAGGGTCTTTCGTCTTCTGATAACTTTCTCTGGGTCAACTTCAGGTGTTTCTAGAGGCAACTGTGGGGTAAACCTCATGTGTCTACCTTTGGAAGCTACAACTGAAACAATGGAGTCGCCTCAATGGAGTTTCCAGGTGTAGGTTGCACTATTCAATGGCTCTGATGTGTGATGCACCTTTAGAATTAGAAGTTCGTTGTCGTTCTATCCCGGGGAAAAGTCTTCAATTCGTTCCCTGACAATGGTGCCATAAATGTTAGCACTAGAAGTCACCTCTAGATTGATGCAGAGGTAAGCACAGTACCCATCAGTTTGTATGTTACAATGAATAAATTTAAAGGGGATCTAATGGATGCAGACTCAAGATTATATCGCTTTAACTCAGAAAACTAGGTTGGTATGCATAAGTATATGAGGTCTTGATCTAACTTTGGCCAGTAAGTTGTAATAAGGGTGAGTAGGGGGAATAAATTGAGGAGAATGAAGAGGTCTCTTCCAGCAACCTAAGGAGGAAAAACTCAGAAGACAAGATCCTCTTGGTTCAGAGTTTAGGGAATTGAATAAGATTATCATTGGACCGAAATCAAACATACATCACAATTCAATAACAACAACTTGACTGGATCATCCATGCCCAAGTCATTCAACGTTGAAGGGAAAATACAACAAAAGAGACTGATTAAAACTGATCACGATGTTCCTATGATCAAACCTACATCACAAAAACATAACTACCCTCGACTGGATCATCCATGCCCAAGTGTTCTAACACATCTGTTACAGGGAGATGGGGGATGGAAGGAAATTTACTTACATTAAACAAGAAGTCTTAAATACAGATATATAACTAGAAGAACCAAGGCTTCATTTAAACTTTACAATGCGGGAGTGTGGCTCAACCATCGACCATAACAAAATATCAAAACTAAGTATTTATACTCAGAACAACTTGCCACCACCAGGAATGTGACCTGGCTATTGCAATCAAATCTTTGCGTTTGCATTTTCTTCTGTCACACTGCACTTGTATTCTTCTGTCGGACGCGAGCTCAGATCAGTATGGGCTTTGTAGGAGGATCCGTTGACATGAGAACTTTGGGCTGACAGTCTGCCTCCAAGGCCAGTCCTTCCATGCTTTCCATTTATGGGGTGAGACGAGGTTTCATTTACCTCCTCCATTTTCATTAACTACTTTCATCGGGATCAGGACGAATCCTGACACACATGAATGCTGAAGGGGATGTTCACAACTCCTTCAATTCAATTCTGGCGCCTTGAGACCACACAGATCTTCTCCTGTGAAAAATACAGGTGCTTTCAGCCTTTGGCATAGCTCCTCTCCATCGCTCCATGCGACCTCAGGCCATGACCTGGGGCTCCTATGTGAAATTTCAGGATTTCGCATTTATAGAGTTTTCACTCCACTTGATTCCAAATATCTTGATGCTCGAACCTGTGAAATGGCCCATCCAGATTGACAGTCAGACTTACTTTGAATTTGACGGCCACAATCGTCTCCCCGAATAACCTTAGTTTCCAACCGCCCAATTAGGCGCATACCCTTCTTTATGGCCCCGCTTTCCACATGAATGTGGGTTGTGACTGTGGGCCCAATTCCCAGGTGCTTTGTGACTTCACACTTCACGAACTCGCATCATGGTCCATGCTAAAACCTCTGATTCGTGAAATCATGATTTCTCAGATCAGGTGTCACGCGTCCCTTTGAATTGGATGACCCAGATGAATATTGACATTTCGGGATTTCGGGCCTTTGATATTTCGGGACTCGGAAGATATACACATTCCTAACTTTAACCTTCCCGAAATGACTTTCTCCGCGGTTCGGAAATGGTGCCAGACGTCCTGTTGGATCAGACGACTCTTGCTGTTTTCAGATTTCGGGATTTCAGATCCTTTTCGAACAAATTTTAACAACGCTTTGAACTCCTAATTCCCGCAACTGTTCTTCACCACTGATCTCTGAACTTGATCGCTCACTTGATCCCAGTCCATATCAGACCACTCTAAGTGTTACACTTTGTGCTTACGGTTGCGGCCTCCATAAACAAGTACTTGGATGATTAGCTGAGGGCTCAGGAAAGAAAAAGGATCAGTGACAGAGGAAGAGAGGGAAGTGATCAACCTTAGAGAAAATAAAAAAGCATAGGGCCGAGGCTTCTCAGGTAAGACGGCAAGGAAAAACAAGTCGTTCAAACGAATGAAGGCAAACAAAAGAAAAAACTACAAGCCGAAAGGGAAAAACTTAAGATTGGTTCTGTGAAAAGGAGAGAGACACGACAAAATTACAGACTTAGGTAGAAACCACAACCCCACAAGCCTCTGACAAGTTTATGTGATAACACAAGTAGCTTCCTTAAAAACATCTTCTAGGTCACTTTGCCCACTTTCCTTATTTTAGTGTTAACCCACTTCTAAATTCTCCATTAAATTTATTATTTAAATAATTTATTTTGTATTCACTTTGAATTATAGTACACTCATCACTTCACTTTATTATTTACCTTTTAAATCTCTTAAACCACTTTGTCTACTTTGATCATTTGGGGCTTCTAGATGATATATGAGGGTCCTCCAACTTCGTAAGGCCATAACTCTCAAACAGTGAGAAGTTATGTGATGTTCCACATACCACCAGAAATGGAGTGACATGTAATATCCATATAGAATAGTATTACCTAATGTAGTCAAACTTTCCCATTCTGCCATCTTCTCTTTTGATGTAGCATTTGCTTCCAAAAACTTTGAAGTGCTTTACATTTTCTGGTCTTCCGTTCCATAGCTCGTAAGGAGTTTTGTTAGTCTTGTTTTTGAGCATTACTCTATTTTGAATGTGAACTACTGTATGCACTTCCCGTGTCCAAAAAATATCTATCAATTTTGAATCCATTAGCATTGTTCGAGCCATTTCCTGTACTGTCCTGTTCTTTCTTTCAACAACTCTATTCTGTTGAGGTGTCCTAGCAACGGAGAATTGCCTTTTTATTCCATGATTGATGTAGTAGTCCATAAATTCCTTTGAAGTGAACTCTGCTCCATTATCAGATCTCAAACATTTGATTTTTGAATCCATTTCATTTTCAACCATTTCTTTGTAGATCTTGAAGTTTTCAAAAGCTTATGACTTGTTCTTGAGAAAACAAATTGTGGTCATTCTTGTATAATCATCAACTAATAACATAAAGTATTTCTCACCTTTTAATCCCTTTGTTGTAGTTGGTCCAACTAGATCAGTATGCACAATTTTCAGTGGTCTTATCGTTGAATATTCCTAATTTGATTTAAACATGGTCTTTGTTTGATTTCCTTGTTGACAATGCTTGCATAAAGTGTTGATTGGTTTCGTGATTTGGGGCATTTCTGCTATAGACTATGTGGTTCTCGACTTAGGGTCGGAGGTCAATGTCATGATGAAGCAAACCTGGGCACTGATGGGGAAACCTAAGTTGATATATTCCCCTATCAGGCTTAGGATGGCTAATCAACAAGTTGTAAGCCCCTTTGGAATATTGGAACATGTCCCTATGGACATCGATGGAGTAAGGACATTTGCAGACTTTGAGGTGATTGAGATAGTTGATGATAACTGTCCTTACCCTGTGCTGTTAGGAATTGATTGGAATTTCAATAATTCCACTGTGGTTGATTTAAAGAAAAGAAGAATGGCGTTTGAAGGATATTTTCTTAGGGTCATTGAACCTTTGGATCTTGATGAAGGCTAGATATACATAGAACCCATCAGAGAAGAATACCGTGCATATGAACTAGAAAACATATACAAATTAACGACCAGATAGTAGGATTACATTAATCCTACAACATATGGGAACCTAAGTTGGTGAAGTGACAACACAAGTTCATCAGATTCAAAAGAAGCACTAGAGAACTGGCATAACAAAATGTATGAAGTATCCACAAGGAGATGTCCTAGATTAACTAGAGAAGTTCGCTGGATCGACACAACAGTAAGTAACTTGCCCACCTTTGATGGTCTAAATAATTTAGAAGCATTCTTGTTGGAATTTGAAGAAATTTACCAACACAACAAAGATTGTTGGAAATGGATGAGGCCTTGAAAGTAACTCCAACAAGATGGTGGGGGACACACACAAACAACATTACAGACTGGGTACAATGTCACACTTTGATTACAACACAATTTTCAGAGCAAGTAGAAGGCTGCAAAGTTAGGTACACAGGTCGAAGCTATATAAAGGACCATGTGCAAAGTTGCGAGGAATCCTAGAGCAACATTCCTCAAGACCAGTGGGTGCACAAATGCATCAACACACTGGACACAACCCCNGACTCAGAACTTTGTAACTACCTTTTTGTTTGAAAGCCAATATCCTACAGTGGATCAAGCGTTACAGATTGTAAGACAAAAAATATTTGAGGAGGCACCTAGCCTCCCTTTGGAACAAGAAGAGGATGAATGGACTGTGCCTCTCCAAAAATGGCAAGGCTGTTACAACATCAATGCTGACGAAGACGATGATCCTAGGAAGGTGAATATCGCCAAAACAGAAGGCCAAAGAGACATAGAAGGACCAGGAATTGAGCTACCTTTCATTGGACAACCAATTAAAATAAAAAAAGTCAATATTGGAATAGAGCAAACACCGAATCTTGCAAATGTTGGAGATTATTTGGACGCTTCCACTATTGACAAGATCAGAGTTATTGCATGAATATCAGGACTTGTTTCCAACCAAGTTCACTGATATGAAGGGCATTAAAGGACCCATGGGAGAGATGAGGATCACTTTGAAACTAGATGCAAGGCCAGTCAAACAGAGACCCTACAGATTGAACGCTAAATATAAGGAGAAAGTGAAGATTGAACTCGATAGAATGTTGGAGGCAAGAATCATAGAACCTGTTGAAGAGTCAGAATGTATTAGCCCTATGGTGTTGCAGGATAAGAAGACAAGAGAGATCAGGATCTGTGTAGATATCAGAAAGCTGAGTGATGCTTGTTTTCATGACCTATTCCCTACACCATTTACTGACGAAGTGTTAGATAATGTAGGAGGACAAAGGTATATTCTTTTACAAATGGATTTTCAGAATACCATCAAATCCAAGTTGCCAAGGAAGATCGCCATAAGACCACATTTGCAACATAATGGGGATCCTAATAGTATACAATGATGTCGTTTGGATTGAAGAATGCACTAGCCATATTTTCTATGGTGGTGGTCGAAGCTTTCAAGAAGTTTTTACATAAATTTTTGGAAGCATATTTTGATGATTTGATTTTTTGTAGCTTATTACAAAATCATATTGAATGTTTAAGACTAATGTTGGATAAGTGCAGATAGTGTCAGATTGCCTTGAACCTAAAGAAATGCATATTCTTTTCACCCTTTGGAGTGTTGTTAGGTCATATTGTGTGTAAGGAGGGACTGCTGGTAGACCCATCCAAGATTGCCATTATAGTTGATCTGCCCCCTCCTACTTCAGTCAAATAGTTGCGCACTATGCTGGGACATAAAAGATACTACATGAAGTTCATTAAAGGCTATGCACAGATCAAAACACTCATGGAGAAGCTTTTGAAGAAATACTGTCAGTTTCATTGTACATAATAATGTCAGTAGAGCTTCGACACACTAAAACATAAACTGGTTACTGTGCTTATCCTGGTTTTCCCTGACTGGAGCAAGGAATTTCACATGCAGATCGATGCATATTCTATTGCATTAGGAGCTGTGTTAGCACAACCAGGAGCTGGAGACATTGACCACCCATTAGCCTTTGCTAGTAGGAAGCTATCAACAACTCAGATTAATTACACCACCACTGAGAGAGAAGGGTTAGCCATGGTGTATGCACTGCATAAGTTTCGCCACTACTTGTTGGGAGGACACTTTAAAATGTTTACTGATCACTCTGCGCTGAAATACATAGTCAGCAAGCCAATGTTGGGGGGGAGAATATGCAGATGGCTTCTGCTACTTTAGAAATATGATTTCAAGATCGTGGTTAAGCCAGGGAAAATGAAAAAAGGACCTGACCACTTGTCAATGTTGGAACGTGGAAAGGAACCTACTAGTCTGGAGGATACAATGCTGGATGCACAATTGCTAGCCATTAGAAATATTGATGATCACTTCGCCGAGATAGTCCAGTTCATGTCAATAGGAATGAAACCTAGTGGATATACAATCAACCTGAAGAAACAACTGGTAGTGCGCGCTGCAGAATTTTCACTTATAACCGGACAACTATATAAAATGGGACCTGATGAGATCCTGAGGAGATGTGTTATGGAAGCAGAATGACCATTGATTTTAGCAGAAGCTCATGAAGGCATCAGAGGAGGACACTACGCAGGAAAATCAACAACGTAGAAGATTCTTAGAGATGGCCTTTGGTGGCCTACTTTACACAGAGATACTAAGGACTACTATAGAGCCCGTGATGTATGCCAAAGAATTGGGAAACCATCAAGAAGATATGAAATGCCTTTAACACCGCAGCTGACCCTACAAGCATTTGATAAATGGGCCATTGATTTCATGGGACCTATAAACCCACCAAGAAAGCACACAGGAGCAAGGTATATAGTCACTGTGACAGAGTACTTGACCAGATGGGCCGAAGCAAAAGAAGTTAAGGACTGCAGTGAAACTACAACTGAACGCTTCATATTTGATGACATTATAACCAGGTTTGGATGCCTGAAGATCCTTATGAGTGATCAAGGCACACATTTCATCAGTAATACCATTGAAGCCTTTACTAAGGAATTTGCAGTCCATCATTAGAAGAGCACACCTTACCATCCACAAGCGAATGGGACAATTGAAGCATTCAATAAGATCTTGGAGACAACGATGACGAAGATGTGCAGTGTGAACATGGATTACTGGGATTTAAGAGTACCAATAGTACCATGGGCCTATAGAACCACTTACAAGAAGATAACAATGTAGAACCCCTTTAAGTTGGTTTATGGTCTCGAAGCAGTTGTCCCTATGGAATATTTGGTCCCAAGCTTAAGAATCACAACCTTTACAGATATGGATGACACTGACGCTATTCAAGAGAGGCTCGCATAGTTGGTTGAACTAGAAGAAGACATATTTATTGCAGGATTCCATCAGCAGGTACATAAGGAAAGAGAAAAGGCCTACCATGACAGACACATCAAGAAGAAGGCTTTAAGCAAGGCGATTTGATACTGATATATGACAACAAATTCATGAAGCATCCAGGGAAGTTCAGAACACATTGGCTGGGGCCATATGAGGTTGTCTATGTCACAAAAGGAGGAACTGCATAGTTGAAGACCTTGAATGGAGAATGGAAGGAAGGTTTGGTGAACGAGATCCAGTTGAAACTGTACTATAAACACCAACTGCCTCACAACCATCAGTAAGAGAAAAAGAGGAAGGGTCTAGGTACCAGGTGCAGTTGAAACTGGGTACTAGACACAAAAAGACAATCTGCACATAGTGGGGGAGGAGAGAGAAGAAAGCACAGGTTTCTCTGCGCAGCCTGAAGTCAAAGAAAATCAGAAGGATTAGATCTGAAGTGCCTCAGGATGAGTCACAAGTGAGTGTTGGGGGCCTGTTGGCCCTTGGGTATGGAATTAAATGAAGATAAAGGAAGAAAATACAGAATGCAAACTGTGCGGAAGACACAATAAATGATACTGGGTTGTTGGCCCTTGGTTGTGGAAGCAAGCGAAGATCAAGGAAGAAAAGGCAAAACGTGAATTGCGCGGAAGACACAGTGACTGTTACTAGGTCAAAGTGAGAAAAAGAGTAGAAAAGATGGAGCGAAGTAAGAGAAAGAAAGACATTGGACAAAGAGATAGAGGATGACAGATCAACAAGGAAGATGGATCGTGGACAACTCAACAAGTGGAAAAATCCACTATTGGATGCTTTAGAGCACCGCATGAGAAGGAAGGAAAGACAGGCTGGTGAAGCCCTGAAAACACGGGTCAAGTTGACCTAGGGTTTTAGAAACCCATGGTTTTGGTATGTAGGGTTTTGACACTTAGGTTTTAGCCTAAAGGTGTCCGAGAACTATTGTAATGTATAAATAGAGGTCTAAAGGACCTGGAATGGGTTGCTGTTGTTGTTATCTTTTTTATTGTGTGATCGAGTGAGGATTATTGTGTGAGAGAGAAGTGTTGAGTGTAGAGCCTTCTGGGATTGTAATATCTTTAGCTGGGTGCGAAGATCAACCCTGCAGCTGGGTGCGCAGGAAGGGGATAGATATAGAGAATAAGAAATAAGGTCTTCTAGCTAAGAGTGCAGACAAGAACTGTATGCTTCATCTTAATATATTATAAATCACAGTTATGTGGACGTAGCCCTAGAGAGAGGGTGAACCAAGCATATTTTGTGTTGTGTGTGATTGATGCTCTGTTCCGTGTCATTTGGTATACCTTTATTGCATTACTGTGTTAGATCTGATAGATAGTTCTGTGGAGTAGATCTGAACTGGTAAATGATATATAATTGCTGTATTGATTTTGTATTCGATCCACTTGATATCCCCTTGGTTGTAGACATCTTTGTCCCTCAACCCCCCCATAGCTACTTCAAGTGAGATTGCATCTGCTTTGCAGGTGTTGCCGAAAGGGCCAGTAGTTAGGGCTTGTTGGTGAGCTCTTGGAGCTGAACCTTGGGTCTGCCCCTGTGCCAAAAAATGGTTTCATTGCCAGGACATGAATCTTCTTGAGGTAATGTCAAGGTGGTTTCCATCGAAGACAAAGATTCATAAGTGGATAGAAGACCAAGAAAAGGACTTCGCTGAAGCCCAGAACAAGAACCCTAATCTTAGTATGGAGGATTGGTTGGAGAGATATATCTTTACTGATATACATAAAATTTTCTTTGGAGGAATCCATCAGGATCTATATGAGTGGCTAGATAGGTTAGTAGATACTCAATTTGAGATTAGATATAGGCCACTTGTGTTCTAGACGTCGATGCTAATTAAGAAAGTCAAGAGAGTTGATAACGCTGTGTCAAGAGAAGTAGATCACTGGTTCGATAGCACCATTGGAGGGTACATCACCGAGTTTGCTATTGACAAAGTAGAGTCATATAATCAAGGAGAGATATTTATCTAAGGGACCCAAAGGAAAAATTTTACATTTTCTGAAGTTGAGGATCCAGATGCTATTGCATGAGAAGAACATCTTGAAGATACAGTAGCTAGAAGGATCCAAAAAGGCTAATGTTCCAGAATTCAGACAATGATAGTGACACAGAGGCTGGACACACGTGCAATGGGAGAGCATTCAGAGAAGTTCACCTTGCGAACTTGTTTAAGCAGAACTACGGGGACGAGGGTTTCTATAGTGGAGAAGAGGAAGATTTGACAGAAGAGGAACATTCAAAATCCACTAGGACAGAGGAACCTCGCAAAGAAGAGCCAAAATATTCAGGAACTGCTTCGACTATCGAAGTAAGTACTGATACTCTTCCTATTGTTTAAGGAGCCTTAAGTAACTAGAGTAACCTAAGTCATCAAAGCACTATCACTATTAGTCCATCACATACTCAGTCTGAAAACCTAGGAATATCTATGGTAGATGAGATGAGGTTACCCACCTTTAGAGGGGAGGGATCTGAATATCCTGAGTAGCACTGGTTTCTTTGGGAAGCTATGTGGAGTATTAAGAGTATCACCGACAAAGATGTCAAAGAAGCTTAGTTCAGTACTACCCTAAGAGATTGTGCACTGAGTTGGTATATGAAAATTTTCCAAGGAGCTACACCTAAATCACTGAATGCTATTAAGATTTCGCTAATTGTTGAATTCAAGAAACCCAAGTCAAAATCACAGTGCATTACAGAGCTGAAAGAAATCAAGTAGAGAATAGATGAACCGATATGGGAGTTAGATCAGATATTCAAGACCTTGACAGGTCGTCTAAGTTTTAAAATCCCATATGAGCAGAACAAGGAGTGGTTCATTACTTCCCTCATACCAAACATCAGAGTTCCTATGATGCAACATAATATTTCTTCACCAGATGAGGTGCTAGAGAACTCAATGAAGCTATAATCAGCCCCTATGGGAGAATCCAACTCAGGTATGAGTCAAATCTTGAGTTAGTTAACCAGTTTGTCTCTGCAGGTCGAAGATATGAAGAAAGAAAAGGGAAAAGATAAAAGAGAAGACATCTGGTGTGTCAGATGCAGGTCAAAAGGCCATGACAAGGAACATTGTCCCCTATTCCATGAATACTTGGCCTCTGGAGCTCTGAGCCCCTTGAAACAAGTTACCCTACCCTGGTGCGAGGTATGCAGAAACAGACATCGCCCAGGTGAGTGCTATTACATGCAAAAATATGTCCAGAAAACCACAAATTTGTATTGCATGTTTTGTAAGTCCATGGGACATGATGATAGGGATTTTAGGGCTTACGACCTCATGCATGAAAGGTCAAGGGATATATAAAAGATTCAAGGTGAATTATAACAAGAAGGAAATACTATGTAGTATAACTCCCCTGGGAGAAGAAACTTCAACCCTCATGGTGGATTCTGAGGAAGAGGAAGAGGAGGAGGCATGGGTCGAGGTTGAGGACAGATAATCTGCTATAACTGCACACAGCCTGGACACTTGGTAAGGGATTGTCAGAACCCTTGTACCACTTGCAGCTATTGCAACTCCTTCGAGCATGTTATCGAGGAATGTCCAACATTGCTGGCTAAACTTCAAGAGAAATGGGGACCTCAACAGAACCCACAGATACAATTGATCAAAGCCAAATCTCACAGAGAATACCTTAGAGTCATTGTTATCACTCGAGGAGGTGTTGTTACAAGAGAAGACAGAATGACCCAAGGAAAGACTACAGAAGAATCAGGAATCAGGAAAGCTGCAGAGAAGACACAAACTTTTGATGGAAAGAAACAAAAACAAATGTTTGAGGAGGCAAGAAGAGAATTCTGGGGAGACCAAGGTTCTTCATCAAAGACATGGCCAGAAGTAAGAGAATTTGGAATGCCTCTACCATTTTATCAATATTGTTGCGCCTCTTCCATCACCTTAGTGAGAAAAATAGAGGTGCTTGCAAGCTCAATTGGGTCTGCTGAGCAGGACAGCTCCAAGGAAAAGATTTAGGGAAAGAAATAAAAACAACAATTAAGAATTAAACTAAGAAATGCAATAACAACTAAATTCATGAGCATAGGGACATAGAAACAAAAAGAACCATAAGACCCATGCCACCAATGTTGAGGCTGATCTATTAGTGAAACAATACACCAAGAAGAAAGGGGACTATGAGTCCCTTCTTCCTCCAAGGGAGGGCTCTTGGACCCCCACTAGCTAGCTCTTCT
>JASDQU010101065.1:262587-277841 GCA_032191745.1 Picea mariana | reverse complement strand
AACTCAGAAACAACTTTTAGCCTGAGGGAACTTTCTCAAATCCTAGCAATAGCTGGGATCTCTTCTTCTCAAGAAGAACACATCTTGACAATAGCGAAGAACTTGAATACCTCTCCAGAAATATTAGAAGAATCAACGTCCTATGAGTTACAAAATGATTTTCCTTTCCAAAATGTGAAGGAAACTGAGAAATTATGGACTACACCTAGTAGAGAGCAATCATTAAGACCTGAGACTGAGGAGTTCTCAACATCCATCTCAACAGATCCTTTATGTACTTCAGAAATCAATCATCCAAAAGAAGAGGATCTGCATAGCATGATGAAGGAGAGCATAGAAATTACTGTTGATAAACATCAAGATTACATTGAAGTTTGGTTTCAAGAGGTCATCAAGCCACAATAATATTCTCTTCTTCAACACCTTCTAATGCCAAAATAAGTAGGTTGGTTGGTTCTTCATATCCAGGTAATCATTGCGGTAAATTTTTCATATATGGATATGAGTATGTTTCTTATCTTGCTCCACACATGGTTACATTGGAAGAGCTCTTACACTTGAATAAATATTTTCCCTTTCTTTTTAGGTAGGGTAGGATAGTAAATAAAAGTTGCATATTGTTAGTTTAGCTTAGAGTCTAATGCAACCTCATTTTACATTTTTTTTAAAGAACTATGACATACATGTTCCTATGACTTGATCTCATTAGTTTATTATATTTTAGAGTGTGGTTTTTGTAAACAATTTTAGAGATCTCTGTAGGTATTTATTTCACTAGGAGTAAACAGTTTCAAGGAGATATAAAAGAAGATTTTTTCTTCAAAACATTGCTATACATGAACCTTGTTGTCTACTAAGCATCAAATGAATAATGACTTGTTGTAATTAGCCATATTTTTGCAAAGACTTTCATCTTCTTTTTCTCAAGGCATCTTAAATAGAAGTTGTTCTTGAAACTCTTCACCACTGTATAAGGAAGTGATACCATAACTATCAAACCTAGAGGTCTCTCGTATAGTTTTTCCAAGAAACCTGAGTAAGTGAGTCAAGTGTCTTTGTCAAAGAGTAACAAGGAGTTCTAATTAACGATTAGTCATGGGAACATCACAATAACTTACAAAAGAAGAAAGTAAGTTGAGCCTAGAGATACCTTTCTGTTCTTTCTCAATGGTACCATCCACTACACACTAAATAGCTTGATTATATCATATCTTTAGATAGGCCACGTCCGCTTAAGTACCCCTTACATCGGGACAATCACTAAGTAATATAACGGAAAGTCATCTTCTAACATAAATACCATCCCAATTGAAAAAAAGAGAAAGAAAAAGTTGTTTTCATAGTTGTTCCCCCATCTTCTTGCATTAGCAATCTTATACTAAAATCTTAAAGGATGGAGGGCCAGTCTCTAAGGATTTAAGAGGCTAACCCGCCGGGATAATGAACAGGTCTGCTGGCAGTGGGTACGAGCCTGTGGTATGACTAGGTAAACCCATCGAAGTACTGAACAAGCTTGCGGTCAGCGGGGCATTCTACCTAGCAAGGATGGTAATCTACCAAAAATAAATAATAAATTTAAACTTGTCCTGATGTACGACGTTACTTGCAGACAAAGCTGACATGAAGTATGTGTGATTAAGCTAAGATTAATGAATCTCATACACTCGCCATTAGGAAATAACTCTAAGACTATCTTGAAACTCTCTTGCCTATCTCTTCTTATCTATATATAGGATCTCTTATTCTATAGGTGGGGCCATATTCTAACCGTCTCGTCAGACCAATCTGTGAAATTTATCTTTGCACTTTACAAATTGTAAATCTTCGGCTATCGGAGAATTGACTGGTTTCCTATACTTTTGATTATGAGGTGTCACAATACTGAGGTGTGGGGGAGGGGTTCATGAGTTAACAAACGATCATTTCCTAAAGAAGTAAATCTTTGTAAAATTTTGTATTATTTTCACGATACAGGTTATTACATCAAAAATCATTTTATTTTGAAGTGCTAAACTCCTATGTGCTATAAATTGTTGTATATGTCCTTAACAGACCACTCTGTTGGTTTATTTTTGTTACAGGCTATTCATTGTAGGTTTGACATTACATGTTCTATGCAAGTGGATTGAGTGAGCATGGTGGAAAAATCAACAACAATGGAACACTCTTAGCCTGCCTCAACTCCTATTCACTATGTTCGTGGCCTCTGAGGAATCAATTGCCTCAGCCACAAAGATCCCAAGAGTTGGAGACCGTTGATTTAAACACCACCGGTTGCCAAGAGCAAGCTATAACAGGGTTTTCAAAACTGAATTTCAGAACATCTCTGGAACTAAGGGATACTCCAAGGAGTGGATAAAATAGGAGCTAATCAACCCTCTCATAGTCATCACCATATTGATTACATGTGAAGGTAGATATTCCGTCTTTAAAGCCTGCCAATTTCGATTATTAGCTCACTTTCAGTTCAATAAGC
Organism: Picea mariana; assembly: GCA_032191745.1. Classification (NCBI taxonomy): domain Eukaryota; kingdom Viridiplantae; phylum Streptophyta; class Pinopsida; order Pinales; family Pinaceae; genus Picea; species Picea mariana. Next base: position 275,365 of record JASDQU010101065.1, on the reverse strand, counting down.
CATTGTAACTTTTCCTTTTACTTCTTGAAGAGTCTAAAGAAGATGTCTTCCCAAGCGAGGAAGGATGTAACCAATCGCCATAACAACCTATTTCACCATGACCTTATCAAACTACTTGTCTTAGCCGAGTTGGAAAAATAGGAGAAAACATGGGATGAGTTCATTTACCAATTTGAAAACCCTCATCTTACAATCAAGACTAGCAAGAAGGCTCTTGATCTAGGGACTGTTACTTCACCCGAACCCTCATGCTCAAGCTATTCGTTTATCGGTGAAACTTGTTGATACCCCTGTAGCCTCATCGGGCAAAAAGACCAAGAAGCCTATTGCTAATTCATGGCATGAGGATGTGCCATATCTTCGGTCTGGGGGGAGTTTTCCTGAGCTAAAAAAGCTAAGCATTGCCCATTTGTATAGCAAACCCATGAGAAGAGGAAGTAGGATTTCTGTCAAAATTATGTCATACTGTCTTTTTACAAAGTCTTGGGATATTATATCAGCAGTTGTTTGTATTGGTATGATAAATTATATACTGCTGACATCATTATGTGTTTTATAAGCTCCTGTGCATTTTTATGTTTATTCTATAGAAGACTGCTTATACTTAACTACTATTTGTGACAAATACAAAGCGATTACAACTGCTAAATACTTATTGTCATCTGTATTCCAAGCTTATGAAAAGAGGATCAGTTGTTTGAATTATTACATATTGATGACAGACAATAACAATTCTCATGTTCACCATTCCTACCAGTACAAACCAAGACTTTTGTTAGTATCTGTCAGTTCTGTCAGTCACCAGTGATCAAATTTACTCTTTCATGTGATTGATAGGATTATTAGGTCAAATTGTTATATTTTCAAGATAAAATTCTCAAATACAATTTGACATATCTTGGTTGTAAAATTGTCATTGGTGTGTCTAGGTTTCATTACTACTCCCTCCACTCATCCAAGGTCATAAATTCTCATCATGCTCATGTCATTATTCCTTGTCATAAATTTTCAAATGATTGTCTTGGTCAAAGTTCTACTTAAAAATTGGTTTTTGAATTAAGGAAGATGAATTTGAAAAAAATGAAAGAGTTTTTTTGTCAATAATAGACAAAGAAACAAAAACCTCCTTCATTTTATGCACAGGTGTTATTGTTTGAGAGAAATCCCCCAAATACAGTCACTATAGGAGGGTTTCTGCACATTTGGACAACTTGACTCGAAATCAGTTTTTCAGAGGTTTGGAGAAGGCATTGCAGTGCTTGATGGTTCCATTATGTAGAATACATCATAAAATTTCCACCCATACCACTTTCAGCCCAAAAATCCTCTGGGAAGGCCTCCAAAATCCCTATCAAAGACCACGCTGCGCTTCTGCAAGTTTTGAGTAACCAACTTCAAGCTGGGATTCTGAGAAAATGGGAAAGTAATTTTGAAACACGGAGGAGGTTTTTGTTCATAACATACCAAAATACAATAACCTCTCTCAGTTTTTGAATATACGTTATGGTTTGGGATATATTCTATCATCTTAGAGACCCATGCTTTTAGAAAATAAAACACTCTGTTTTTTTTCTGTTATAGTCATATTTTCTTTTTGTGTTTTCCTAACAACAGGGAATGAATTTTTGGAAACCAAGAGAGGTTTTTATCAAGGACATATTAAAAAACAATAACCTCTCTCAAGTTCTAAATATACGTTATGGTTTTGGATATATTCAATTCTCTTAGAGGCCTAGTTTTTCAGGAAATAAAACACTCTGTTTTTCCTGTTTTAGTCATGTTTTCTTGGCGTGTTTTCCTAACAACTGAAAGTGAATTTTTGAAAACCAAGAGAGGTTTTTTTCAAGGACATATTCAAAAACAAAAACCTCTCTCATTTTTTACACAGGTTTTACTGTATTGTAGTTATAGGTGTCACTTTGATACCTATTTTTCACAAGTTCATCGGGTCAGAATTGTTGCACTTATGGGAAGTCACTTTTGGAACTAATTTTGCTGAGGTAAAATTGTTGTTTTGCATGGTTTAAAGGATCAAGGGTATAATATACATCTCAAGGCTTCCTCACATGTCATCAACAGCCTCAAAAAACTCCAAACCCTCCAGTTCAAACCTAGAGAGCATGAAACATTGAGTTTCCATTTACACCATGATAATGTTGTCCTATAAGCCAAGATGAATTCTCTACAGCGTTAGGTTGATGATATTAACTGCCACCAATAATAGTCTCTGGATGCAATTGAAACACCACGAAAATCCTAAGTCAAAATTCCCCGGGCAAGAGGGAGAAGCTTCTAAAGCTAATCCACCCCTTCCTTCGCAAGTTTAGTCATAAAGGGCAATTTCTTTTTGTTTGCAGTGGGACTTGCAAAATCTTAGGTGTGGGGGTAATGTTGGGCCCAAGATATGATAACTTTTATGATGGTTATTATACACTTTTGCCACATGTACATATGTGATTTTCATCTTTTAAAGGAGTTTTTTGAAGAATTTTATGATAAAATAGTATGATCGGTATAAGGTACGTGTAATTCATGTTTAATGATTGTATCAAGTGCAATTCATCACGTTTTATGATTTCCAAGAGCTAATTCATGTTTTTCTGGTGTTACAGGGCAAAAACGCACTACGTTTCTAGTTCCGTCACTTGATCTGGCACTCATTCCGGCACTTGTTCCGGCAGCCGATCTGGCACTTCGTCCAACACCTCTTCCTGCACAAAAACAGAGGGCAATTTGGAGGTTATGGTATTGGCGGCCAGTGGGGGGCGAATCAGAGACATGGGTTTTGTTCATGCTTATCCCCTCCAGCTACTAAACTCTTGACAACTCGATTTTGGGTTGTTGTGGTGGGTGATTATTGGCTAGCTCTGTTTCGGCAGTTAGGGCACCATTAATGAAATTTGCCAATTTTAGAAGTGGTTTGAACCTCCTGTGGTGGACCACTTGGTCTGTAAACATTATAAATACCACCGTGGTGGTCAGATAATTGTTCAAGCAATAGAAGAACCAGTGTGATAGGGACAAACATGTTTTTACTCTGTTTTGCCATTTTTCATTGCCAGATTATGTAAAAACTGCGTTTTTGAGTTTTCATGGTGAAATCGAATTGTTGAGTTCGTGGTGTGCTTTTAGGAAGTGACCACGACTTGCTGGGGGTCCCACCAGTAGTCTGGTAACTCTTCCATGTGTTGTTTGTACATTTCATAGCTTAGACATCTCTCTTTTTCATTTCCTGTACATGTATTGCTATCTTTCTTCTGTTATATAATTTGTTGTTGTAGCTTAATGATTTGGTTCTTTTGCAGGTTAGTATAAAGGCGTGTGTTAATATGCATTGATTTGGTAGATAGAAACAAATTTGCAAATTCATCTACTAACCCCGTGTGCAAGTAGATATTAGATTACGTTTTATTCATGCTTTTGAAATTTGATTTAAAATAAGAATTAAAACAGAGTAGAACAAAGTTTTAGTTTATGTTTTCTTTAGGCTTTGGTGGATGGATAGGGTTAGTTTCATTTTTTATTGCCTATTCAATTGTTAATTAGATTTTGCTTAATTAGTTGTTGATTAATTTATTCATTAGTTTACTTTCTCATGCTTTAATTTATGTTTTAAGCATTTTCCTTATTACATTTTGAATTGTTAAGATAGAGCTAGTTTAGTTTATGTTATGTAATTTCTTTCCTAGAATTAAATTGCAATTATATTTCTTAGTTAATGGTTGAATCTAGTTTTCTTTGAGTTTTCATAGATTTAAAATATAGTTTTCTTGATTTCATAGATTAAAAGAATAAGTTTCCTGCTTTCATAGATTAGAAGTTTCCTTGTTTTCGTAGATTAGAATAAAGTTTTATTGTTGTTATAGGATAGATAGACTTTGCTTTGATAGATTAGATAGTAGTTTTCTTATCATAGATTAAGAATTAGTTGTTAATCTTTCTTGTTTTCAATAGAATAGATTTCCTTTCATGCATTGCATTGAGCATTTAGATTTCCTTCCACGCATTAGAAATTATTTTGCATTAGGCATTTAGTTCACTTGCCTCTTAGGCTAGATAGTTGTTCAATGAGAAGTTTTACTTGCAGTAGTTAGTTTCCTTTGCTTACTTGTCTTTTGCTTTAGTAGGTTAGTTAGGTGCCTTTGCTTACTTGTCTTTTTCTTTAGTAAGTTAGTTAGGTGTCTTTGCTTACTTGTCTATTTGCTTTAATAGGTTGGATAGGTGCTTTTGCTTACTTGCTTATTTATTTGCTTTCATAGGGTAGTTGCTCATTGAATGTAGGTTGGCAAGTTAAAGAAGTTTGATTTTGTCATTTGCTTATTATGCTTAGTAGTTTGCTTTTTCTTATTGTTAAACTAGTTTTCTTTACATAGAGTTTTCATTTGCTTTCTTAAGAACTATCCATCGACCCTTGGCCCAAAAGTACTTAGGTTACCTAGTTTCATTTTGCTTAGTAGGGTTTGCTCATTAGATAGCTTTGCTTGAGTAGATTAGCCTTAGATAGCTACCTTCCTTAGTTAGACTATACTCCTATCAGCCTTCTACCTTTGGCATATATTTTGCTACAACTCTAAGTTTACTTACCCCAGGTTGACAATTTAATTAAGGGTTTTTACTGTGTTTTTAGTACATATAGAACACCCATCAAATATGTGCTGAACTATTTCAAGATAACTATTTTGGGAAATAATCTCAGCTGTATTTTGTAACCCATTTTATCTCAATATAATATTTTTGAGGTTTTTGTATGGTGTTTTCCAATGTCCAATATTGTTTTATTTTATTTTATTTTGTATTTTTTTTTAAATTGACTCATTTTCATGTACAACTATTGATAGATGAATTCAACGTCTTTCTACAAGAATTTAAGACTCTCTTTGATCCGTAGTTAAACATGCACAACAAGCTTTTTTCCCTCCTGCTCAACACTTCGATTTAAATAAAAGCTACTCTATTCGCTCCTTACATTTTACATGGAAGAATAATTTGTGATAGGACATAGTTATGTGGTTCCCACCCGATACTTAAGAAACAAATGGGTGGACCCGCCCTTCTTTCATTCTTCGGGGCCCCGTAAATAGAATGAATTAATGACTCTATTTCAACAAGGCAACTCAGGTGTTGGCGTCATGTTCTTGTTCAATGTTGTGCATATATTACAACTTCTTCTATTTGAGAATATCCTTGCATATAAAAAATGTTACGTCATATATATATAAATTTATTTTTTTCTATTGCTTATGGGTTTGAACGAAATTTGCGAACCGAAAAACACCCTACAAATTGGAAGATGCTTTGCATTTGGACCACAATTAATCTATTAAGATATATTAATATGAATACTATTGGAATAAATATAAACATATTCTCTTTGAACTTGAAGCTGTCTTTGTCGACCCCCAAGTATATTACATAGTTGAGACTAAATGCCCGTTTCTCCCTTTGTTTTCCCTTCTCTATACTTACCCGTTTTTCCCTTGTCTTCTTCCCCTCTATTATCCCTTTGCGGTTCTATACTTAGTCGCATTTCTATGGTCACAGCTTCCCGGGTTGGTGGATTGGTAGATACTCATATTCATCTATATCTTCACATCATGAGCCCGACCGACCGTGGTCCCTTTCAATACTTAGCCAATTATTTGGCCACCGGGTCTCGGGTTAGCGCTATCAAACACTTATGCCGCTTGTTCCGTCATATACATCTTGCACTATTGAAAACTTATGTGATCTGCAATTTATGCTTTTACTAGTGAAAACTCACCAGGGGTTCGAAAAGATTGGCATTAATAAACAAACAGTGGATGTTGTTATGTGAGATACTTACCACTTTTTCCCTTTTCTTGTTCCCCTCTATTATCCCTTTCTGGTTATACACTTAGTCGCCTTTCTATGATCACGGGTTCCCGGGTTGGCAAACTGACAGATCTTCATCTCCATCTATATCCTCACATCACGAGTCCGACCGACCGTCGTTCCTTTCCATACTTAACCAATTTTATGGTTGTAATTTCCAGAGTTGGCGCTATCGAACTTTGTTGCTGCTTGTTCCGTGATATACATCTTGCACTAAAAACTTTTGTGATCTATAATTCCACCCCGGACTCGAACTCACAAGCTTTACTCTACCTGGGTTCACAAAAGTTTCAAAGCATCTATCGTTGTCTTCCATCCCCACTACCTTCGCACCCTTCCCAATGCACATTAATTATGGTTTTACTAGTGACAACTCAACACACTGGTACAAAAAAATTGGCATTAACAAGCAAAAAACCTCGAGGACATCTCCTATTAACACACATTAAACTGCCATTTATGGTACTCCGAATGACCGTCGTTTCTTTCCATACTTGGCCAAATTTTTCCACGTGTCGTGATATACATCTTGCACCCAAAAATTCTGTGATCTACAATTCCACTCTAGGCTCCTCCAACTCGCAAGCTTCACTCTACCAGGTTCACAAAAAGTTTCAAAGCATTTATCGCTCCCTTCCATCCCTGCCACATTCGCACCCTTGCCAATGCATATTAATTATTCCAACCTCTAGATTGCACTTCCATTGTTTCGTGACCTGCAAACAACACTTGGATCTCCGTGACCCTATTCCATACTTAAACACTTTTTCGATTTCAGATTCCCAGGCTGATGGGCTCAAAATTGTGTTTTGAATCTTTCGCAACTTGCAAACAGTGCCCAGAGTTCCGCGATATACAATTTTTCTTCTGGAATGCCCTATCATGAGCCCGACCGTCTATCGTTCCTTTCAATACTTAGCTTCAAGTTGGCTATATGTTCATGACGTGGTACATTTCCATGGTTGCACATGTTGCAACCACTGTGTATCGAGTTTGGCCTAATGTTTCCCTATTCCATACTTGGACACTTTTTCGATTGCGGGTTCTCAGACTGGTGGGATCAAGATTGTGTTTCCAATGTTTCACGACTTGCAAATAGTATATATTAGTAGAAATGAGTCTGGGCTACCATTTCCCTATTCCATACTTAGACACTTTTTAGATTGTGGGTTCTCACACTGACGAGCTCAAAATTGTGTTTTGAATCTTCTGCGACTTGCAAGCAGTGCCCAGATTTCTGCGATATACAATTTCTCTGCTGGAGTGCCCCATCATGAGCCTGACCGTCCACCGTTCCTTTCAACACTTAGCCACAATTTGGCTATACGTTCATGACATGGTACATTTCCATGGTTGCACATGTTGCAACCACTATGTATCAAGTTCGGCATAATGTTTCCCTATTCCATACTTAGACACTTTTTTGATTGCGGTTTCTTGGACTGGCCGACTCAATATTGTGTTTCCAATGTTCCGATACTTGCAAATAGTAATCGAAGTTCCATGATATACACTTTGTTCGCAGGAATGCACCATCATTCCCTCTTCCGTGTTACGCGTTCTGTGGTTAACACTTCCGAGACATACAATTTGACCCTCGGGCCCTCACCTCTGTTGGTTATATCTTGTAACACTGTTTTGAAGCTCGACCAACCACTTTCGATAATTAGCCATTCCTTAATTGTTGTTCCATGTCCCTGCCACCTTCGTACTTCTTTCTGGATGGGCAATTAATAATCTTTAATGCTAACAGTTCACCATGCAGGAACCATACACATTGCCATTAATGAGCGAAAGGCTCGAGGAGATCTCCCACACTTCTGCGATACACAAATTGACCGTCGGACTCCCACATCATCCCCTCTTCCATGTTACACATTTTGCACTCAAAATTTATGAGACATATAATTTGACCCTTGGGGCGTCACGTCTCCTGGGGAACCATTGTCACCCTAGTTTGAAGCCCGTCTGACGGTTTTCCATACTTTCCCATTTCATGGAATCTCTTTCGCGGATCCTCGGGTTGGTGGGTTCACGAAATCTCCAATTCCTAGTCATTGTTTACTGTGCTCACCACCTTCACACTTCTTTCAAAGTGTGCAACGACAAAGGTTTAATGCTAACTGCTCATCATGCAACAACCATACACACTGTCCTTAATAAGAAAAAGGCTCAATGAGATGGTCACATTGGCTATCGCTACACAACTTGCCCAGAAATATGCAGAAAAGATCTTGCCACGTAATGGAATATCTATTACAAATTTCAATATATTAGCGAAAATGAGTCCAGCCTACCATTTTCCTATTCCATGCTTAGCCACTTTTTCCATTGCGGGTTCCCGAACATGCAAGCTAACGATTGTGCTTCCAATGTTTTGTGGCCTGCAAATAGTACCCAGAGTTCCACGATATACAAATTGACCTCTGTATTGTCCCATCATGCCCTCTTCCGTGTTATGCATTTTTCACTCAAAAATTTCCGAGACATACAATTTGACCCTTGGGCCCTCACCTCTCATGGTTATACCTTGTAACCCTATTTTTAAGCTCGGTTGACCGCTTTCCATAATTAGCCATTCCTTAATTTCTCTTTCCTGTCCCCGCGACCTTCATACTTCTTTCTAAATATGCAATTATTCATCTTTGATGCTAACAGCTCATCATGCAGGAACTATCAACATTGTCATTAATGAGCGAAACGCTCAAGGAGATCTCCCATTAATATGCATTAAACCAAGATCCGTGGAGATTTATATTATCCCTTCCGATTGTTCATCTCAAACAACATGAAATGTCTTTCATGGTTCGTCGCATTGGCGCGTTTATGAAATCTCCAATCCTTAATTGCTCTTCATCGTACGCGCCATCTTCGCACTTCTAGGTATGCAATTACTAGTCTTTAATGCTAATAGCACATCATGCAACAACCGTCGAGATTGTCATTAATGAGTGAAAGGATCGAGGGGATCTCCCATTCACACGCATTAGACCAAGATTTGCGGAGGGTTATATTATCCCTTCCAACTCTTCATTTCAAACATCGTTTGGAGAAAACGAACGTTCTCATAAACTTATGGAAGAAACTCGACAAATGTTCTATGGAGATACAGTGAATATCTTTAGACGTGAGGACCAGAACTTCCAATGTTCCAGGGCATACTCTTACTATTCATCTCGTTCCACCCAGAACGAAGTGATTTGGACCTCTGGAATCGCTCGTGCAGGCTGCGTCCCTGAGGTTTTTGATTGTAAGGAGGTGGTCTCTTGGTGCGCTGAAAAATATATTTCAAGCCAAATAATTATTCCACTGCGCGACCATTCTCCTATTTATTTGTCACCTCAGGTCTTCCGCAAGCTGTTAAGATTGTCGGAGCCAACATTGACCTTCAGAGGACAAGACTGCAAGCAGTTCCTAGAAAAAACATGATAACGGGTTGGACCTCTTACCCGAGTTCCTCGAAGACCTGACAACAATTCTTGAAGATATCACAAAGTTACAGGTTAGTTCCTTTAGAAATCCATTCCGGGAAATCGCATGGTTGTTTACAAGAATAACAGGACAATAATCCACAACAAGCATTTCCCGCATGGTTCTTTATATTTTGTATTTCACAGTCAAGGAACAATTCATTTTTGATTGGGGGAAGCTAATTTCCATTGAAATTTGTTCCCAATTGTCACGATTCAAAGAAGATAATAAATTTTATATGTCATCCTACTTGATTTTCGCGATAGCGCATTGTTGTCTGTTTCCAAAACTATCTCTATCCAAGAAGATAAACTATGAATTCGACCCAGTAATGTTCTGGTACCAGGCCTTATGGAGGCACAATGCCTCCCATTATTTTTATGAGGTTTTTAATGACTTTGTATCGGTTTTCAAAGATTTATTGGTAGGAATGGATGCTCCCCGGAAGTCTGGCCAGGAAACCAAGTTTTTGGACAGGAAGGGGACACTTGAACAAATGGAAAATTACAGTGTAATAATGATTTTTGGCTCCGAGGAAAATCCTGCTTTCCTTCCATGTCACATCACGGACAAGATGTTTGTTACAGAAATAGGAAGGCAATACAACTACTGGTTGCATTTTTTTCCATGGAAAGAGAAAAAAATATTTCATTCCTCTGCCTTGGAAAGTCGAGGACTTCGTGTTCAGGAACGTCCACAAGATTGACAAATTCGCAGGACATTTCAAGAACTTGAACCTAAGATATGCTGAAAGGATAAGAGGGTTGGACCCTTATGGGATTTTTCTAGAACATTTACTAGCAGTTGGCTTTAGCATTTGTTTTATCCATACGCGCCTGACCGAAGACATAGACAATGACGACAACACTTCTGCTCCTGATGATGGTGACATAGAGACATTGTAAAGCACAACTGAATTGTACAGAAAACAGGGAAAAGGCTCCGGTGAGAAGAGTGTCCAGTCCCCGGCCAACACTCCCAAGAGCACAACATCACAGAGCATCGCTTTAATGGCCCACCCTAGTAAGAAAACAACCTAGAAATATTCAAACGAAGGAGGAGATAAGAACTCTCCTCACGGAAAAATTGATAGTTCTCACAAGCTTCCCATGACGAAGAAGAGGAAAACATTGTATGGAAGGCGGAAGAGCCCATAACTAAAAGTGAGAACATGCAACTTGAGACTGCCGTGGATGACGTGTTCCACAAAGTTGATCAGTTTGTGGACACGATGCACCATAGTTCCACAATGGAAATAGGTGAGACCAACATTTTTGACGAAGATGAATCCTTCGTATTCTAGTGCATTGTTTTTGACAGCCAATCTAAAAATTTAATTATTGAAAAGAGAGATGTAACAAATAAGAAAGGGAAATATCATTTAGAGATTAACCTTAGGAACATGCATCCATCCCAAATCTCTCGATTTCACTGAGCAACCGCAGATGCTCTTGATGATTCCATTGGAGGAATTGAAGCAGATAATGCCAGACTAAACGATCGAATCAAGGAATTGGAGGAGGCTTTGATTCCTACCCCATTATTTGTCAGTCCTTTAGAAAAACCCGTGCCTGCCACTTCTGCAGCCAAGTTAAAAGGATCCTCCAGCCTCGTCACATCATGCAGACGCTATGTAGAGAAGAATATCAAGAAAAAAATGGAGATAATTATTGAAGCCTGGGAAACATCACAAAATATAGCTTCCTTTCGAACGAGGGCATATGCTTTGCACAACCATTTGCAGGTGAATTTAAAAGATAAAGAACGTTTCTATCTAGAGATGGTGATCCCTTTTGGCAACCATGTCATCAACATCTCAGATTTGAAAAGAAAACAAGAATATCTCCCCTCCCTAAACTAGATCAAACAATTAAAATCATGTTGGAAAGAGAAAGTTAAGAACCTACACCTCATTGTCGAATCATGTGAACAAGCCATATCAGAGAAAGAAGAATTATTCAGAAACCTGACCAAAATAGACTTAGCCAGAAGTACCAACGAGGTTCAAGACCCAAAGTTAATCCTCAACTCCTTGTCCTTAACCAAGCAAGCCTTCAATGAACAAGTTGATATTTTAAAGGGGTTGTCTTTAGAAAATTTTTACGACATCCTTGAATATGGTCAAGATGATGTGGAGAATTGGCTAGTGGACTATTCGACAAACAATGAAGAAATTGAACAGGCTCTACATAGTATTTTTATGGATCTAAGGAAATTAGAAAACAAGATTTTCAACATAGAAATCTTGGATGAAATCAACGTGGACCCCATGAGAAGCTACATTGAAGAATGGCTCCAAAAGAGAATGGACAAGCTCACCGACGAAGGGCAACAACTGGTTGGCATGATTCCCGTGGCCATCGACAAGAGCAACACAAATGCATCAGCTTCATAGTAAGTCTATATTGATCATATCTTTCTTTCTTTATCAATCCATTTATTCTACCTCTTTAAATAGAAATCTCTAACCAAAGACTGATAACTTCCAATTTCTTGTTTTCAGGTCTTCTTCTCTACCACCGCACACTTGTTCTTTCTACAGTCCTATTTCTTGTCCTTATTTGTTTTATGGTCCATGGGAGCCCCAATCCCAGTCTATATGACAAACACATTTAAATTTCCAGAAATATGTAACAAACATTATTAATTTTTGATCAATTTCAAAGAAAACTAATTTGGGAACAATTTCGACGGTGCCTTGTGCACTTCTTTCAGAATGTTAAATTAGTTCTCTTTATCCATATCGATCATCTTATTTTATTTTTATGTGCGCAATTTTTTTTCCCTTCCAACTATGCTAGATGTCAGGAAATTGTGTCTCTTATATTTGAATGTTTAATGTGTCTACGAACCTTTATTTCAAAATAAAAATAAAAATACTACTATCCTTTTTTATTGCTTCAAGTCATTACGACGAAACTTTTCTAAGTCCCATATTTGAACTATACACTCCCCAGGAAAAAACTTAAACATGAGTATCACCTCTATAAAAAACGTAGTAGGATTGACATCCTCATTCACATATTAATCCCATATTAATATAATATTATGATAAACTAATTCAGGAGGTTCTTCAGGGCTCCAACCTTACTTTCGCAGTGACATTCTCCCTGGGTCATCTACCAACCCAATGTCTTATGGTTGGCGTGTGACACACTGGCACCAACCATTTTATGCATGGATACCACCTGTACTTCAAGATGCTTCCCATGTGTCTCTACTGCTTCGATCTTCTATTTCTCCCTCGGTCCCGCCATAGCAGTGCATTTATTCCCATTCCAACCTGGCATGGACTACGCTGCCATGCAACACTTGTTACAATAAGCTTTCTCAAATTTTCTATCTTTATCTCTTAATTATAAATCTAAATCCTTTGCATTATAAAATTTATTTAACAATGTTTGAAAATTAATTTTATACATTATTAATTACTTATCACCAATTAAATAATAAC
>JASDQU010101065.1:230787-262409 GCA_032191745.1 Picea mariana | reverse complement strand
AGTCATTAATATTTTGAAGTACTAACCACTGCAGCACATTTTTAGTTTTATTTGCCTTGTCTCGCAAACAGGGGCCATTCGGTGGAATATCTTCTCTTTGACTATCTTCTTTGGCAGTAATCTGTGAAGGGAAAGCTTACCTTAACCTTTGAGTCTCAAAACCTTGATCCTTTCCCCTCAAAACCCCGGATTACTAGGGACGTCTCCCTTGGGATTAGCCACCCTAAATAGAAAGAGCTCCCCATCGAGGTGACAGTGGGTGGGGAAGCTCCTGTTACGCCAGTTTGACTCTTGCCTTTCAAGCTACTCAACCTATCCTACAAACTGAGCGATAACAAGGACAAACACAATCCAAGTACATTCATCTTGTCTATCTTTACTGGTTAGTTACAGAGTCGATTGGTCCCAAATCCTCGAAGAAAAGACAGATAAGTGGGGTCATCATGTTCTTTAAATCAAGTCTAATGATACATGATTAGAGATGAAATATATGAAAATGCGAACATCTTGAAATTCATTAATACCTCAACTTATTAGTCCCTGCCAAAAGCCTACATTTAGCCATGGATAATTAGTTGACTTCATATTAGTTTGTTTTTTACTACAAATATTTACATAATTTTTATTGTTGGAACTAGAGAACTAAAAACATTGATTTGTATATAATAAAAAATACCATATATGTCATATTGGATAACAAATTGGAGGTCTTATTATCAGCTTAGTTATTCCCAATGTTGTATATGTTAGCATAACCAAAGTTTCTGATCATCTACGGTCTTTTTGAATTTTTACTATTTTTATTAAAATATTTGGATATCCAAAGTTTTAAGCATGGAGAGTCAGATTTTTATTAGTTGACTTCATATTAGTTTGTCCTTTGACTATTGTTACTATTATTACCAAAAAAAAATTATTGTTATTATTTTATATTATTAGAAAATAATATAATATTTATTTTGCGTACATAACAGACCTGCCACAGTGCATTCTTTCTTAAATGTTTACACAACGGAAGGCCCTTTGTCGGTCCCTGACAAACTTAAATGTTTACCTAACAGACCTCACAACGTTAAATGTTTACTTAACATGCCTGTTATAATACATTTTCTTCTGAATTTTTCTATGCAATGTTCTCTGCAGTGAATATGGACAATATTGTTCTTCAACGACATTACTGATTCACTAGTTGATGCTTGCTCGTTGCTTGTTCAATGGTTTCTTGTTTGCCTATTGGTCTTCTTGCAGTTTGCATGCTTGGGACTCTACAACCGCGATTGGAATTGCACTTCTGTCATTCCCCATTGACGGATGGGTTTCGGTGCCATGTTTACCTTTCTATTCGTTGTTTGTTGTTTGCTATTTCCAGTTTGCAAGTGAAAATTTTCAATAATGGAGATGCCTGAGTCAAAATCCTCTTGCAGAACATCTTTGTATGTGAGGAGAAAATATGATTTCATTTTCTTATATGTCGTTGTCGTTGCGATGGAGGTGAGTTCTATGTCGAACATTGGCATTCAGGAACGAGACAAAGACAACATTACAGTCTTGCTTCTCTGGTCATAGGAGTCACATATAAAGATGGGTTGCAAGAGGATTTTGATCGCTCCTAATATTGAAAATTCTTACTTGCAAACTGGGAAAAAAACAAACAATGAATAGGGATGCAACCATGGCACTGAAACTTACCCGTGAATGGGGAACGATAGAAGCGCAGTTCCAATTGCGGATGCAAAATACCAACCGTTCAAACTGCAACTTTCTTAAATGTTTACACAGTGGGAGGCCTTTGGATGGTCCTCACATCCTTAAATGTTTACCTAACAGGCTTCACAGCCTGAAATGTTTGCTTAACATGTGTGTTGCAATACATTTTCCTCTGATTTTTTGATACAATCTTGTCTGCAGTGAATTTGGCCAATATTGATCTTCATCGGCATTCCTAGTTGACTGGTTGATGCTTGCACGTTGGTTCGTTGGATGCTGGTTATTGTTGTTTGATTCAACTTTGCAGAGTTGAGGTCTTGCAGCTGCAGTTGGGCCTTTTGGTACTTGTTCATTGGTTTTTTGTTTGCTGCTCGCTCTTATTTTCTTCAACTTTGTAAGGTTGGGGTCCTGCATCTGTAGTTGGACCTGTTGTTACAGTTTGCATGCCAGGGGTTGTGTTGTTGTCCTTCCCCATTCGTCAGTGGGTCTCAGTGTTGCGGTTACATTCCTGCATTACTTAATAGGCCCGTTACAATACATTTTCGTCCTATTTTTTTTTTACAGAGTTCTCTCCAGTGAATATGGGCAATATTGTTCTTCAACGGCATTGTTGGTTCATTGGTTAATGCTTGCTCGTTGTTTTTTCACTGGTTTCTTGTTTGCCTGTTGTTGTTGCTCTTATTTTCCTGTTGCTCTTATTGCAGTTTGCACACTTGGGATTCTGCAACCGCGGTTGGAACTGTGCTTCTGTCGTTCCCCATTGACGGGTGGGTTTCATTGCTATGTTTACTTCGTATTCGTTGTTTTCTGGTTGTTATTTCCAGTTTGTAAGTGAAAAATTTAAATGTTGGGGATGCAGAACATTTTCGTATGTGACTACTACAAACAGAGAAACATGAGTGTGATGATGTATTAGTGTTGTTTTTGAGGTCGTTGTTCACCAGAGATCCTGCCTCTGTCGCGGCCATAGTGATATGGAAAAGGTTGATAAATCTATGACAAGTGCATTCATAAGAATACACAAAGAACTTGAAAGAAATCATATTGATACTATGCAAATGATACGTGCACTTGGAAATACATTGCTTAATCTTCAACAAATATATGTTCAACAAACATTCGACGTTGCACTTTCTCTGCCCCTAGACTGTGGTTCAAGGAAATGTGTTTTCAGAAACACATCTCCACTTGAAAAACACAAATTGGAACATGGTTTTGCAGTTGGGCCACTAAAAATACTATTAAGATAAAATAATATGAAAAATGTTACAATAGATATAAACAACATCTCTTTTGGACTTGAACCAGAGTTTGTCGAGCTCTAACTATATTTCATAGCTGAGAATGTTTTTCCCATAGTTAATGTGTTTATATGGCTTCATAATTATCAGATTAAGTGTTGTTGTGTGAGGGATAAAGTTCTTATCTCCCTTTCTTTTTCCTCTTCTATACTTACCCGTTTTTATCTTTTCTTCTTCCCCTCTATTATTCATTTCCAGTTCTATCCTTAGTCATGTTTATGTGCTTGCGGGTTCCCGGGGTGGCGAACTGACAAATCCTCATCTCCATCTATATGTTCACATCACGAGTTCGACCTACCGCCGTTCGTTTGCATACCTAGCCAATTTTATGACTGTGGGTTCGCGGATATGCGTTATCAAACTCTGGTGCCCTGTGTTCAGGGTATACATCTTGCACCAAAAAATTTGGTGATCTACAATTCGACCCCAGACTCCTCAAACTCACAAGCATGACTCTACCTACAATGATTATGTTTGATCGACCTGCCTTTCCATATTTAGTCGAGTCTTCAAAGTTTCGCGGGTTCACAGACTCCCGGGTTCACAAAAGTTTGAAATCATTTTTCGCTTCCCTCCATCCCCGCCACCTTTCGCCCTTCCCAATGCACAATAATTATTCTTTTACTAGTGAAAACTCACTAGACAGGTTCGAAAACATTGGCATTAATAAGTGGAAAGCTCGAGGACATCTCCCATTAAAACGCATTAACGGGCGAATATTATGGGATGTGATGTTTTTTTTGTGTCCATATTGAATTGGCAAAAAATGTTGGTTATTTTAGTTTTTTTAAGGCATCATCATAGTAAGAGTGCAATATTGTGCTACCCCACTGTCATCCACAAARGTGTCATCCATAAAGGTGTTGACGTCATGTCCCTCTTTAATATTGTGCATATATTACAGGTTGTCATATTTGAGAATATGCTTGCATATGGAAATGTTAACTCATATGTTATTAGTGACAACTCACCACACATATTCGAAAATATTGGCATTAATAGGCGAAAAGATCGAGTACATCTGCCATTAAAACACATTAAACCAAGATTTATGGAAGATTATACTATCATCCTCCAACGTTCATTTCAAATGCTTATTCCCATTTCCCTCTATCATCGAAAACTTTGGCTTTAAGGTGCCTTCGTTGTGATGTTCCTATTCATCCACATGTGAGACAACTTAGAGATGCCATTCAGGCCCAATTGAAAGACAAGGGAACAGTGTTATGTGACGTTAACTTTGAGCGAAAAAAAATATGTTAGCCAACAAAAACTCAGACACAAAAAATTCAAGTATCTTATGATCGGTATTCTCCCTGTATTCGATCCTTTGGTTGGTTGAAGGGCCTGTCTGAAGATTTGTATGTTAAACTTCTTTGTTTTGTTACTGGAAATTGGAAGGGAATTTCAAGTCACCCACAAAATGCTCATTTGTTGAAGTATATAGCTTCTTCCAACAACACAGATTTGGCAAGTGTATCAAATCATGCAGACCACACAAGAATTTATCTTTCATCAGAGGAGTTGAACATATCGTGGCTTTCAAAATGGTGTGGAATATTCAGAAATGACACCAAATATTATTCCATGCGCGAATATACTCAGAAGGAAATTATAAATTTGGATCCTCACGAATGTGAGAAACTGTATGGGTGGTTGAATCAACATCCTAAAATTACAAAAGTTTCTATTTCAAAGTTTGTTGAGCGACTTCTGGGTGTGGTAATAGACTTGACATAAAGTCAGCTTCTTTTTCAAAATTTGTTTACCGACCTCTGGATGTAGTAACAGACTCCACATACAATCAACTTTCTATCATTACTGCACATTTTTTTCACTATTCTTATGCATGTGCTTGCATCTGGGTCGAGGATCTTGCCACTCTTTGCAAGAATATTCTCTTGGTAGTTGAAGGTGGGTATATAACTAGGGAACGAGACTCTCAAAAGTTTATGATCCCTGCATCAACATGTAACTGGGAAAAGTTAATGGGAAAGAATTATGGACTATGGACTTTGCAACACTTTCTGAAGATTACTTTATACTACCACCTTCTGCAAGAAGTTTGACGTATTCAGGTAATGATTTGGTTTCTCAATATCACATTTTACTACCACCTTCATGTAATCATTTTGATTCATTCTTTAGAGGAGACCTTGACGTGGTGGATATTCCAAAGTTGCTTCCACCGAATATCAATCTTCCTGTTGTTTCTCGTGCTTTGAATAAGGAGAATGCATTTCCTATGTTGCAGTAGATCCGATATTTGAAAAAAAATGGAAGTTGCTCGATGCTTGAAGTATTAACTTGTCTTGTTCAAATAAATCGCCATGGTCTCGCTGTAAGCGCCTCTGGATTTGTTCATCAGGATCATAGGTCGATAGGCACAGAGTGCCTTCCTGGTCATATAGTGCTTTCATCACTAGCTTGTGTTTGCACAAGTGATTTTATTGCTACCTTCTTTCTTTGTCTTGGTGGTGGATCCTTCTATCCCAACCGGCATGATGGAAATAAACTAGCTCTAGAGATTTGATCGGATCCGGGGATCCGAGTTGACTATATATTAATTTCGGTTAACTTAAAAAGGTTTATGTGTGTAACCTACTGTTAGACATAGAAAATACAATTTCTTATTTTTAAAAATATAAAACAATGTATTTTTTTTAACACATCACTGTTTGAAAAGTTTCACGTGTTGTTTTGGATTCACGTCCTTCAAGGATGTTAATTAATTACACAATTAATATTGTTTGTGCCAATGTAATCGACCCTTCGTCGACTATGGAAATCGCATTAACACTGCAATGTCAGATAATAGATGTCTGACATGTAGCTAATGTTGAGGTCATCATCGCATAGGACACCCAACCTCCAAAGATTTTCAGACTCAAAGCAACACTAAAGTCAATGCTTTTTGCATGTCTGACAATCCTGCAATCTAAATGCTTTGACAATGAAAGGCCTTCTTGTTCACCGCATTACATCCCTGCACTCAATGGCATTGTTCCCATTGCCACTGCCAGTGTCAATGTCTGAAGCTGAAGCTATCTGGAGCTTGGATTCACCACCAGTATGGATGCGTGAAGTTGAAGCTACATGGAGCTTGGGGTCACGACTTGTTACACTTGAAATTAGTACCAATAGTGATCGAAAGTTGATTATATGTCGAGTATGTTACTACATCCTGAGGTCGCTCAACAAACTTTGAGATAGAAGTTGGTTGTATGTCAAGTATGTTACAACTTTGAGATAGAAGGTTTTGTAATTTTAGAATGTTGATTCAATCACGCATACAGTTTCTCACCTTCGTGAGGATTCAAATTTATAATTTCCTTATGGGTGTATTCGGGCATGGAGTAATATTTGGCGTCACTTCTGAATATTCCAGACCATTTTGTGAGCCACAATGTCTGCCACTCCTATGACAAAAGATATATTCTGGTGTAATCTGCAACATTTGATACACTTGCCAAATATGTGTTGTTGGAAGAAGCTATATACTTCAACAGAGGAGCATTTTGCAGGTGACTTGAACGTCCCTTCCAATTTACAGTAATAAAACAAAGAAATTCAACATACAAATCTTCAGGTGGTCCTTTCAACCAAACAGTCGATCAAATATAGGGAGAATACGAGTCACAAGATACTTGAATATTTTTTTCTCAGCTTCTATTGGCTAACAATTTTTTTCCCCCAAAGATGACGTCACATAAAACCACTCCCTCGTCTTTGAATTGGGCCTGAATCGAATCTCTAAGTTGTCTCATATGTGGATGACCAGGAACATTACAAGGAAGGCACCTTAAACCCCAAGTTTTCAATGACAGAGGGAAATTAACATTTAGCAAACTATGGAATGTTGAATAAAAAGCTAATGCAGACAGGCCATATCTAGAAGAGACAAACTATTCAAGAAGCTGGGATAGATCTAGCTGGAAGCACCCATGAATTCCAAGACTCAAAATTGATATTCAACTCATTGTTTTTAACCAGGCAAAGCATTTGATGATCAAGTTGAAATCTATAAAAGACTATCTATAGGCTTGATTCTTGTACATACTTGCTTTTTCTTGTCCGCGGGAGCCCCAATCGCAGTCATTATGGAAAACACATTTAAATTTGAGAGAATATTGTTGGACCCAAGATATGATCACTTTTATGATGGTTATTATACACTTTTGCCACATGTACATATGCAATTTTTATCTTTTAAAGGAGCTTTTTGAAGAATTTTATGATAAAACGGTATGATCAGCATAAGGTACATGTAATTCATGTTTAATGATTATATCAAGTGTAATTCATCATGTTTTATGATTTCCAAGAGCTAATTCACGTTTTTCTGGTGTTATAGGGAAAAAACGCACTATGTTTCTAGTTCCAACACTTGATCCGACATTCATTCTGGCACTCGATCCGGCACTTCGTCCAACACCTCTTCCTGCACAAAAACGAAGGGCGATTTGGAGGTTATGGTATTGGCGGCCAGTGGGGGGTGAATTAGAGACATGGGTTTTGTTCATGCTTATCCCCTCCAGCTACTAAACTCTTGACAACTAGATTTTGGGTTGTTGTGGTGGGTGATTATTGGCTAGCTCTGTTTCGGCAATTAGGGCACCATTAATGAAATTTGCCAATTTTATAAGTGGTTTGAACCTCCTGTGGTCGACCAGTTGGTCTGTAAACATTATAAATACCACCGTGGTGGTCAGATAATTGTTCAAGTAGTAGAAGAACCAGTGTGATAGGGACAAACACGTTTTTACTCTGTTTTTCCATTTTTCATTGCCAGATTATATAAAAACTGCGTTTTTGAGTTTTCATGGTGAAATCGAATTGTTGAGTTCGTGGTGTGCTTTTAGGAAGTGACCACGACTTGCTGGGGGGCCCACCAACAGTCTGGTAACTCTTCCATGTGTTGTTTGTACATTTCATAGCTTAGACATCTCTCTTTTTCATTTCCTGTACATGTATTGCTATCTTTCTTCTGTTATATAATTTGTTGTTGTAGCTTAATGATTTGGTTCTTTTGCAGGTTAGTATAAAGGCGTGTGTTAATATGCATTGATTTGATAGATAAAGACGAATTTGCAAATTCATCTACTAACCCCGTGTGCAAGTAGATATTAGATTACGTTTTATTCATGCTTTTGAAATTTGATTTAAAATAAGAATTAAAACAGAGTAGAACAAAGTTTTAGTTTATGTTTTCTTTAGGCTTTGGTGGATGGATAGGGTTAGTTTCAATTTTTATTGCCTATTCAATTGTTAATTAGATTTTGCTTAATTAGTGGTTGCTTAATTTATTCATTAGTTTACTTTGTCATGCTTTAATTTTTGTTTTAAGCATTTTCCTTATTACATTTTGAATTGTTAAGATAGAGCTAGTTTAGTTTATGTTATGTAATTTCTTGCCTAGAATTAAATTGCAATTATATTTCTTAGTTAATGGTTGAATTTGGTTTTCTTTGAGTTTTCGTAGATTTAAAATATAGTTTTCTTGCTTTCATAGATTAAAAGAATAAGTTTCCTACTTTCATAGATTAGAAGTTTCCTTGTTTTCGTAGATTAGAATAAAGTTTTATTGCTGCTATAGGATAGATAGACTTTGCTTTGATAGATTAGATAGTAGTTTGCTTATCATAGATTAAGAATTAGTTGTTAATCTTTCTTGCTTTCAATAGAATAGATTTCCTTTCATGCATTGCATTGAGCATTTAAATTTCTTTCCACGCATTAGAAATAGTTTTGCATTAGGCATTTAGTTCACTTGCCCCTTAGGCTAGATAGTTGTTCAATGAGAAGTTTTACTTGTAGTAGTTAGTTGCCTTTGCTTACTTGTCTTTTGCTTTAGTAGGTTAGTTAAGTGCCTTTGTTTACTTGTCTTTTGCTTTAGTAGGTTAGTTAGGTGTCTTTGTTTACTTGTCTATTTGCTTTAATAGGTTAGATAGGTGCTTTTACTTACTTACTTATTTATTTGCTTTCATAGGGTAGTTGCTCATTGAATGTAGGTTGGAAAGTTAAAGAAGATTGTTTTTGTCATTTGCTTATTATGCTTAGTAGTTTGCTTTTGCTTATCGTTAAACTAGTTTTCTTTACATAGAGTTTTCATTTGCTTTCTTAGGAACTATCCATCGACCCTTGGCCCAAAAGTACTTAGGTTACCTAGTTTCATTTTGCTTAGTAGGGTTTGCTCATTAGATAGCTTTGCTTGAGTAGATTAGCCTTAGATAGATGCCTTCTTTAGTTAGACTATACTCCTACCAACCTTCTACCTTTGGCATATATTTTGCTACAACTCTAAGTTTACTTACCCCGGGTTGACAATTTAATTAAGGGTTTTTACTGTGTTTTTAGTACATATAGAACACCCATCATTTTTGGCACCGTTTCCGGGGAGTTGTCTCAAGGTAAGAAGTAGTTAGGAAATAGATCATCCTTAGACCTTAGCATTAGCTTGGTGGCGGGGGAACTTTAAGATGAGAGGTAAGAACCTGCGCATTTGCCTTAATAGGTTCCCCCAAAACCCAATGGTAGTTTTGTTTTTTTGTTTTTGTTTTCTTTCATGAATAGACCTAGAAACCAAATGGTAGCTTTTTCTTTTGTTTTTGCTTTCTTTCATGAATAGGCCTAGAGACCCACAAGGTAGATACATTAAATCTAAATCAGACCTTTCAAACAAGGTTCCTTTCGATCTCTTTGGGGGAAGGAATGTTCCGCTTATAAAATCCACAAATCGATACCGAAAAACAAAAGCTAGCTCAACCCAAAGAGCTAAAGCAGTCTCTAAAAGAGACTAAAACAGGGAGCACTATAGAATAAGAAATTGAAGCATTAGTAATAGTGGGATAGGAGGAAAGACCACTCGAGCCTTCTGTAGAACCAAACAATACAACCTTTGTTTTCCTACCACCATCAGGAGATCCTAACTTTGTGGACATCATCTTTGTGTGAACCAAGTTTTATCAAATGGCAAGAAGAACTCAGAAGCAACTTTTAGCCCGAGGGAACTTTCTCAAATCCTAGCAATAGCTGGGATCTCTTCTTTTCAAGAAGAACACATCTTGACAATAGCGAAGAACTTGAATACCTCTCCAAAAATATTAGAAGAATCAACGTCCTATGAGCTACAAAATGATTTTCCTTTCCAAAAGGCGAAGGAAACTGAGAAATTATGGACTACACCTAGTAGAGAGCAATCATTAAGACCTGAGATTGAGGATTTCTCAACATCCATCTCAACAGATCCTTTATGTACTTCAGAACTCAATCATCCAAAAGAAGAGGATCTGCATAGCATGATGAAGGAGAGCATAGAAATTATTGTTGATAAACATCAAGATTACATTGAAGTTTGGTTTCAAGAGGTCATCAGGCCACAATACTATTCTCTTCTTCAACACCTTCTAATGCCAAAACAAGTAGGTTGGTTGGTTCTTCATATCCAGGTAATCATTGCGGTAAATTTTTCATATATGGATATGAGTATGTTTCTTATCTTGCTCCGCACATGGTTACATTGGAAGAGCTCTTACACTTGAATAAATATTTTCCCTTTCTTTTTAGGTAGGGTAGGATAGTAAATAAAAGTTGCATATTGTTAGTTTAGCTTAGAGTCTAATGCAGCCTCATTTTACATTTTTTTTAAAGAACTATGAGATACATGTTTCTATGACTTGATCTCATTAGTTTATTATATTTTAGAGTGTGGTTTTTGTAAACAATTTTAGAGATCTCTGTAGGTATTTATTTCACTAGGAGTAGACAGTTTCAAGGAGATATAAAAGAAGATTTTTTCTTCAAAACATTGCTATACATGAACCTTGTTGTCTGCTAAGCATCAAATGAATAATGACTTGTTGTAATTAGCCATATTTTTGCAAAGACTTTCATCTTCTTTTTCTCAAGGCATCTTAAATAGAAGTTGTTCTTGAAACTCTTCACCACTGTATAAGAAAGTGATACCATAACTATCAAACCTAGAGGTCTCTCGTACAGTTTTTCCAAGAAACCTGAGTAAGTGAGTCAAGTGTCTTTGTCAAAGAGTAACAAGGAGGTCTAATTAACGGTTAGTCATGGGAACATCACAATAACTTACAAAAGAAGAAAGTAAGTTGAGCCTAGAGATACCCTTCTGTTCTTTCTCAATGGTACCATCCACTACACACTAAATAGCTTGATTATATCATATCTTTAGATAGGCCACGTCCGCTTAAGTACCCCTTACATCGGGACAATCACTAAGTAATATAACGGAAAGTCATCTTATAACATAAATACCATCCCAATTGAAAAAAAAGAGAAAGAAAAAGTTGTTTTCATAGTTGTTCCCCCATCTTCTTGCATTAGCAATCTTATACTAAAATATTAAAGGATGGAGGGCCAGTCTCTAAGGATTTAAGAGGCTAACCCGCCGGGATAATGAACATGTATGCTGGCAGTGGGTACCGGCCTGTGGTATGACTAGGTAAACCCGTCGAAGTACTGAACAGGCTTGCTGTCAGCGGGGCATTCTACCTAGCGAGGATGGTAATCTACCAAAAATAAATAATAAATTTAAACTTGTCCTGATGTACGACATTACTTGCAGACAAAGATGACATGAAGTATGTGTGCTTAAGCTAAGATTAATGAATCTGACGAACTTGTGAAAAATAGGTATCAAAGTGACACCTATAAAGAGGTTTTTTTCAAGGACATATTCAAAAACAAAAACAAAAACCTCTCACTTTGATACCTATTTTTCACAAGTTCGTCAGGTCAGAATTATTGCACTTATGGGAAGTCACTTTTGGAACTAATTTTGCTGAGGTAAAATTGTTGTTTTGCATGGTTTAAAGGATCAAGGGTATAATATACATCTCAAGGCTTCCTCATCTGTCATAAACAGCCTCCAAAAACTCCAAACCCTCCAGTTCAAACCTAGAGAGCATGAAACACTGAGTTGCCATTTACGCCATGATAACGTTGTCCTACAAGCCAAGATGAATTCTCTACAGCGTTAGGTTGATGATATTAACTGCCACCAATAATAGTCTCTGGATGCAATTGAAACACCACGAAAATTCCAAGTCAAAATTCCCCGGGCAAGAGGGAGAAGCTTCTAAAGCTAATCCACCCCCTCCTTCTCAAGTTTAGTCATAAAGGGCAATTTCTTTTTGTTTGCAGTGGGACTTGCAAAATCTTAGGTGTGGGGGTAATGTTGGGCCCAAGATATGATCACTTTTATGATGGTTATTATACACTTTTGCCACATGTACATATGTGATTTTCATCTTTTAAAGGAGTTTTTTGAAGAATTTTATGATAAAATGGTATGATCGGCATAAGGTACGTGTAATTCATGTTTAATGATTGTATCAAGTGTAATTCATCACGTTTTATGATTTCCAAGAGCTAATTCACGTTTTTTTGGTGTTACAGGGCAAAAACGCACTACGTTTCTAGTTCCGGCACTTGATCTGGCACTCATTCCAGCACTCGTTCCGGCAGCCGATCTGGCACTTCGTCCAACGCCTCTTCCTGCACAAAAATGGAGGGCAATTTGGAGGTTATGGTATTGGCGGCCAGTGGGGGGCGAATCAGAGACATGGGTTTTGTTCATGCTTATCCCCTCCAGCTACTGAACTCTTGACAACTCGATTTTGGGTTGTTGTGGTGGGTGATTATTGGCTAGCTCTGTTTCGGCAGTTAGGGTACCATTAATGAAATTTGCCAATTTTAGAAGTGGTTTGAACCTCCTGTGGTCAACCACTTGGTCTGTAAACATTATAAATACCACCGTGGTGGTCAGATAATTGTTCAAGCAGTAGAAGAACCAGTGTGATAGGCACAAACATGTTTTTACTGTGTTTTGCCATTTTTCATTGCCAGATTATATAAAAACTGCGTTTTTGAGTTTTCATGGTGAAATCGAATTGCTGAGTTCGTGGTGTGATTTTAGGAAGTGACCACGACTTGTTGGGGGGCCCACTAGTAGTCTGGTAACTCTTCCATGTGTTGTTTGTACATTTCATAGCTTAGACATCTCTCTTTTTCATTTCCTGTACATGTATTGCTATCTTTCTTCTGTTATATAATTTGTTGTTGTAGCTTAATGATTTGGTTCTTTTGCAAGTTAGTATAAAGGCGTGTGTTAATATGCATTGATTTGATAGATAAAGACAAATTTGCAAATTCATCTACTAACCCCGTGTGCAAGTAGATATTAGATTACATTTTATTCATGCTTTTGAAATTTGATTTAAAATAAGAATTAAAACAGAGTAGAACAAAGTTTTTGTTTATGTTTTCTTTAGGCTTTGGTGGATGGATAGGGTTAGTTTCAGTTTTTATTGCCTATTCAATTGTTAATTAGATTTTGCTTAATTAGTTGTTGATTAATTTATTCATTAGTTTACTTTGTCATGCTTTAATTTATGTTTTAAGCATTTTCCTTATTACATTTTGAATTGTTAAGATAGAGCTAGTTTAGTTTATGTTATGTAATTTCTTGCCTAGAATTAAATTGCAATTATATTTCTTAGTTAATGGTTGAATCTAGTTTTCTTTGAGTTTTCATAGATTTAAAATATAGTTTTCTTGATTTCATAGATTAAAAGAATAAGTTTCTTGCTTTCATAGATTAGAAGTTTCCTTGTTTTCGTAGACTAGAATAAAGTTTTATTGTTGTTATAGGATAGATAGACTTTGCTTTGATAGATTAGATAGTAGTTTGTTTATCATAGATTAAGAATTAGTTGTTAATCTTTCTTGCTTTCAATAGAATAGATTTCCTTTCATGCATTGCATTGAGCATTTAGATTTCCTTCCACGCATTAGAAATAATTTTGCATTAGGCATTTAGTTCACTTGCCTCTTAGGCTAGATAGTTGTTCAATGAGAAGTTTTACTTGCAGTAGTTAGTTTCCTTTGCTTACTTGTCTTTTGCTTTAGTAGGTTAGTTAGGTGCCTTTGCTTACTTGTCTTTTGCTTTAGTAAGTTAGTTAGGTGTCTTTGCTTACTTGTCTATTTGCTTTAATAGGTTAGATAGGTGCTTTTGATTACTTGCTTATTTATTTGCTTTCATAGGGTAGTTGCTCATTGAATGTAGGTTGGAAAGTTAAAGAAGTTTGATTTTGTCATTTGCTTATTATGCTTAGTAGTTTGCTTTTTGTTAAACTAGTTTTCTTTACATAGAGTTTTCATTTGCTTTCTTAAGAACTATCCATCGACCCTTGGCCCAAAAGTACTTAGGTTACCTAATTTCATTTTGCTTAGTAGGGTTTGCTCCTTAGATAGCTTTGCTTGAGTAGATTAGCCTTAGATAGCTGCCTTCCTTAGTTAGACTATACTCCTATCAGCCTTCTACCTTTGGCATATATTTTGCTACAACTCTAAGTTTACTTACCCCGGGTTGACAATTTAATTAAGGGTTTTTATTGTGTTTTTAGTACATATAGAACACCCATCAAATATGTGTTGAACTATTTTAAGATAACTATTTTGGGAAATAATCTCAGCTGTATTTTGTAACCCAATTTATCTGAATATAATATTTTTGAGGTTTTTGTATGGTGTTTTCCAATGTCCACTATTGTTTTATTTTATTTTATTTTGTATTTTTTTTAAATTGACTCATTTTCATGTACAACTGTTGATAGATGAATTCAACGTATTTCTATAAGAATTTAAGACGCTCTTTGATTCGTAGTTAAACATGCACAACAAGCTTTTTTCCCTCTTGCTCAACACTTCGATTTAAATAAAAGCTACTCTATTCGCTCCTTACATTTTACATGGAAGAATAATTTGTGATAGGACATAGTTATGTGGATCCCACCCTATACTTAAGAAACAAATGGGTGGACCCGTCCTTCTTTCATTCTTCGGGCCCCCGTAAATAGAATGAATTAATGACTCTATTTCAACAAGGCAACTCAGGTGTTGGCGTCATGTTCTTGTTCAATGTTGTGCATATATTACAACTTCTTCTATTTGAGAATATCCTTGCATATAAAAAATGTTACGTCATATATATATAAATTTATTTTTTTCTTTTGCTTATGGGTTTGAACGAAATTTGTGAACCGAAAAACACCCTACAAATTGGAATATGATTTGCATTTGGACCACAATTAATCTATTAAGATATATTAATATGAATACTATTGGAATAAATATAAACATATTCTCTTTGAACTTGAAGCTGTCTTTGTCGACCCCCAAGTATATTACATAGTTGAGACTAAATGCCCGTTTCTCCCTTTGTTTTCCCTTCTCTATACTTACCCGTTTTTCCCTTGTCTTCTTCCCCTCTATTATCCCTTTGCGGTTCTATACTTAGTCACATTTCTATGGTCACAGCTTCCCGGGTTGGTGGATTGGTAGATACTCATATTCATCTATATCTTCACATCATGAGCCCGACCGACCATGGTCCCTTTCAATACTTAGCCAATTATTTGGCCACCGGGTCTCGGGTTAGCGCTATCAAACACTTATGCCACATGTTCCTTCATACACATCTTGCACTATCGAAAACTTATGTGATCTGCAATTTATGCTTTTACTAGTGAAAACTCACCAGGGGTTCGAAAAGATTGGCATTAATAAACGAACAGTGGATGTTGTTATGTGAGATACTTCCACTTTTTTCCTTTTCTTGTTCCCCTCTATTATCCCTTTCTGGTTATACACTTAGTCGCCTTTCTATGATCACGGGTTCCCGGGTTGGTAGACTGACAGATCTTCATCTCCATCTATATCCTCACATCACGAGTCCGACCGACCGTCGTTCCTTTCCATACTTAGCTAATTTTATGGTTGTAATTTCCGGAGTTGGCGCTATCGAACTTTGTTTCCGCTTGTTCCGTGATATACATCTTGCACTAAAAACTTTTGTGATCTATAATTCCACCCCGGACTCAAACTCACAAGCTTCACTCTACCCGGGTTCACAAAAGTTTCAAAGCATCTATCATTGTCTTCCATCCCCACTACCTTCGCGCCCTTCCCAATGCACATTAATTATGGTTTTACTAGTGACAACTCAACACACTGGTACAAAAAAATTGGCATTAACAAGCAAAAAACCTCAAGGACATCTCCTATTAACACACATTAAACTTCCATTTACGGTACTCCGAATGACCGTCGTTTCTTTCCAGACTTGGCCAAATTTTTTCACGTGTCGTGATATGCATCTTGCACCCAAAAATTCTATGATCTACAATTCCACTCCAGGCTCCTCCAACTCGCAAGCTTCACTCTACCGGGTTCACAAAAAGTTTCAAAGCATTTATCGCTCCCTTCCATCCCTGCCACATTTGTGCCCTTGCCAATGCATATTAATTATTTTGACCTCTAGATTGTACTTCCATTGTTCCGTGACCTGCAAACAACACTTGGATCTCTGTGACCCTATTCCATACTTAAACACTTTTTCGATTTCGGATTCCCAGGCTGATGGGCTCAAAATTGTGTTTCGAATCTTCCGCGACTTGCAAACAGTGCCCGGAGTTCCGTGATATACAATTTTTCCGCTGGAATGCCCTATCATGAGCTCGACCGTCTGTCGTTCCTTTCAATACTTAGCCGCAAGTTGGTTGTATGTTCATGATGTGGTACATTTCCATGGTTGCACATGCTGTAACCACTGTGTATCGAGTTTGGCCTAATGTTTCCCTATTCCATACTTGGACACTTTTTCGATTGCGGGTTCCCAGACTGGTGGGCTCAAGATTGTGTTTCCAATGTTTCGCGACTTGCAAATAGTATATATTAGCGGAAATGAGTCTGGGCTACCATTTCCCTATTCCATACTTAGAAACTTTTTAGATTGTGGGTTCCCGCACTGACGAGCTCAAAATTGTGTTTTGAATCTTCTGCGACTTGCAAGTAGTGCCCAGATTTCTGCGATATACAATTTGTCTGCTGGAGTGCCCCATCATGAGCCCGACCGTCCACCGTTCCTTTCAACACTTAGCCACAATTTGGCTATATGTTCATGACGTGGTACATTTCCATGGTTGCACATGTTGCAACCACTATGTAT
This sequence comes from Picea mariana, assembly GCA_032191745.1. Classification (NCBI taxonomy): domain Eukaryota; kingdom Viridiplantae; phylum Streptophyta; class Pinopsida; order Pinales; family Pinaceae; genus Picea; species Picea mariana. The sequence goes on along the minus strand of JASDQU010101065.1, from coordinate 245,366 downwards.
CAAGTTTGGCATAATGTTTCCCTATTCCATACTTAGACACTTTTTCGATTGCGGTTTCTTGGACTGGCCGGCTCAAGATTGTGTTTCCAATGTTCTGCTACTTGCAAATAGTAACCGAAGTTCCGTGATATACACTTTGTTCGCAGGAATGCACCATCATTCCCTCTTCCGTGTTACGTGTTCCGTGGTTAACACTTCCGAGACATACAATTTGACCCTCGGGCCCTCACCTCTATTGGTTATATCTTGTAACACTATTTTGAAGCTCGACCAACCACTTTCTATAATTATCCATTCCTTAATTGTTGTTCCATGTCCCTGCCACCTTCGTACTTCTTTCTGGATGGGCAATTAATAATCTTTAATGCTAACAGTTCACCATGCAGGAACCATACACATTGCCATTAATGAGCGAAAGGCTCGAGGAGATCTCCCACACTTCTGCGATACACAAATTGACCGTCGGACTCCCACATCATCCCCTCTTCCATGTTACACATTTTGCACTCAAAATTTATGAGACATATAATTTGACCCTCGGGGCGTCACGTCTCTTGGGGAACCATTGTCACCCTAGTTTGAAGCCCGTCTGATAGTTTTCCATACTTTCCCATTTCATGGAATCTCTTTCGCGGATCCTCGGGTTGGTGGGTTCACGAAATCTCCAATTCCTAGTCATTGTTTATTGTGTCCGCCACCTTCACACTTCTTTCAAAGTGTGCAACGACCAAGGTTTAATGCTAACTGCTCATCATGCAACAACCGTACACACCGTCCTTAATAAGAAAAAGGCTCAATGAGACGGTCACATTGGCTATCGCTACACAACTTGCCCAGAAATATGCAGAAAATATCTTGCCACATAATGGAATATCTATTACAAATTTCAATATATTAGCGAAAACGAGTCCGGCCTACCATTTTCCTATTCCATGCTTAGCCACTTTTTCCATTGCGGGTTCCCGAACATGCGAGCTAACGATTGTGCTTCCAATGTTTTGTGGCCTGCAAATAGTACCCAGAGTTCCGCGATATACAAATTGACCTTTGTATTGTCTCATCATGCCCTCTTCCGTGTTATGCATTTTTCACTCAAAAACTTCCGAGACATACAATTTGACCCTTGGGCCCTCACCTCTCATGGTTATACCTTGTAACCCTATTTTTAAGCTCGGTTGACCGCTTTCCATAATTAGCCATTCCTTAATTTCTCTTTCCCGTCCCCACGACCTTCATACTTCTTTCTAAATATGCAATTAGTCATCTTTGATGCTAACAGCTCGTCATGCAGGAACTGTCAACATTGTCATTAATGAGCGAAACGCTCGAGGAGATCTCCCATTAATATGCATTAAACCAAGATCCGTGGAGATTTATATTATCCCTTCCGATTGTTCATCTCAAACAACATGAAATGTTTTTCGTGGTTCGTCGCGTTGGCGCGTTTATGAAATCTCCAATCCTTAATTGCTCTTCGTCGTACGCGCCATCTTCGCACTTCTAGGTATGCAATTACTAGTCTTTAATGCTAATAGTGCATCATGCAACAACCGTCAAGATTGTTATTAATGAGTGAAAGGATCGAGGAGATCTCCCATTCACACGCATTAGACCAAGATTTGCGGAGGGTTATATTATCCCTTCTTACTATTCATTTCAAACATTGTCTGGAGAAAATGAATGTTCTTGTAAACTTATGGAAGAAACTTGACAAATGTTCTATGGAGATACAGTGAATATATTTAGACGTGAGGACCAGAACTTCCAATATTCCAGGGCATACTCTTACTATTCATCTCGTTCCACCCATAACGAAGTGATTTGGACCTCTAGAATCGCTCGTGCAGGCCGCATCCCTGAGGTTTTTGATTGTAAGGAGGTGGTCTCTTGGTGCGCCGAAAAATATATTTCAAGCCAAATAATTATTCCACTGCGCAACCATTCTCCTATTTATTTGTCACCTCAGGTCTTCCGCAAGCTGTTAAGATTGTCGGAGCCAACATTGACCTTCAGAGGACAAGACTGCAAGCAGTTCCTAGAAAAAACATGATAACGGGTTGGACCTCTTACCCGAGTTCCTCGAAGACCTGACAACAGTTCCTGAAGATATCACAAAGTTACAGGTCAGTTCCTTTAGAAATCCATTCCGGGAAATCGCATGGTTGTTTACAAGAATAACGGGACAATAATCCACAACAAGCATTTCCCGCATGGTTCTTTATATTTTGTATTTCATAGTCAAGGAACAATTCATTTTTGATTGGGGGAAGCTAATTTCCATTGAAATTTGTTCCTAATTGTCATGATTCAAAGAAGATAATAAATTTTATATGTCATCCTACTTGATTTTCGTGATAGCGCATTGTTGTCCGTTTCCAAAACTATCTCTATTCAAGAAGATAAGCTATGAATTCGACCCAGTAATGTTCTGGTACCAGGCCTTATGGAGGCACAATGCCTCCCATTATTTTTATGAGGTTTTTAATGACTTTGTCTCGGTTTTCAAAGATATATTGGTAGGAACGGATGCTCCCCGGATGTCTGGCCAGGAAACCAAGTTTTTGGATAGGAAGGGGACACTTGAACAAATGGAAAATTACAGTGTAATAATGATTTTTGGCTCCGAGGAAAATCCTGCTTTCCTTCCATGTCACATCATGGACAAGATGTTTGTTACAAAAATAGGAAGGCAATACAACTACTGGTTGCATTTTTTTCCATGGAAGGAGAAAAAAATATTTCATTCCTCTGCCCTGGAAAGTCGAGGACTTCGTGTTCAGGAGCGTCAACAAGATTGACGAATTCGCAGGACATTTCAAGAACTTGAACCTAAGATATGCTGAAAGGATAAGAGGGTTGGACCCTCATGGGAATTTTCTAGAACATTTACTAGCAGTTAGCTTTAGCATTTGTTTTATCCATACACGCCTGACCGAAGACATAGACAATGACGACAACACTTCTGCTCCTGACGATGGCGACATAGAGGCATTGTAAAGAACAACTGAATTGTACAGACAACAGGGAAAAGGCTCCGGTGAGAAGAGTGTCCAGTCCCCGGCCAATACTCCCAAGAGCACAACATCACAGAGCATCGCTTCAATGGCCCACCCTAGTAAGAAAACAACCTAGAAATATTCAAACGGAGGAGGAGATAAGAACCCTCCGCACGGAAAAATTGATAGTTCTCACAAGCTTCCCATGATGAAGAAGAGGAAAAACATTGTAGGGAAGGCGGAAGAGCCCATAACTAAAAGTGAGAACATGCAACTTGAGACTGCCGTGGATGACGTGTTCCGCAAAGTTGATCAGTCTGTGGACGCGATGCACCATAGTTCCACAATGGAAATAGGTAAGACCAACATTTTTGACGAAGATGAATCCTTCGTATTCTAGAGCATTGTTTTTGACAACCAATCTAAAAATTTAATTATTGAAAAGAGAGATGTAACAAATAAGAAAGGGAAATATCATTTAGAGATTAACCTTAGGAACATGCAACCATCCCAAATCTCCCGATTTCACCGAGCAACCGCGGATGCTCTTGATGATTCCATTGGAGGAATTGAAGCAGATAATACCAGACTGAACGATCGAATCAAGGAATTGGAGGAGGCTTTGATTCCTACCCCATTATTTGTCAGTCCTTTAGAAAAACCCGTGCCTGCCACCCCTGCAGCCAAGTTAAAAGGATCCTCCAGCCTCGTCACATCATGTAGATGCTATGTAGAGAAGAATATCAAGAAAAAAATGGAGATAATTATTGAAGCCTGGGAAACATCACAAAATATAGCTTCCTTTCGAATGAGGGCATATGCTTTGCACAACCATTTGTAGGCGAATTTAAAAGATAAAGAATGTTTCTATCTAGAGATGGTGATCCCTTTTGGCAACCATGTCATCAACATCTCAGATTTGAAAAGAAAACAAGAATATCTCCCCTCCCTAAACCAGATCAAACAATTAAAAGCATGTTGGAAAGAGAAAGTTAATAACCTACACCTCATTGTCGAATCATGTGAACAAGCCATATCAGAGAAAGAAGAATTATTCAGAAACCTGACGGAAATAGACTTAGCCAGAAGTACCAACGAGGTTCAAGACCCAAAGTTAATCCTCAACTCCTTGTCCTTAACCAAGCAAGTCTTCGATGAACAAGTTGATATTTTAAAGGGGTTGTCTTTAGAAAATTTTTATGACATCCTTGAATATGGTCAAGATAATGTGGAGAATTGGCTAGTGGACTATTCGACAAACAATGAAGAAATTGAACAGGCTCTACATAGTATTTCTATGGATCTAAGGAAATTAGAAAACAAGATTTTCAACATAGAAATCTTGGATGAAATCAACATGGACCCCATGAGAAGCTACATTGAATAATGGCTCCAAAAGAGAATGGACAAGCTCACCGACGAAGGGCAACAAATGGTTAGCACGATTCCCGTGGCCATCGACAAGAGCAACACAAATGCATCAGCTTCATAGTAAGTCTATATTGATCACATTTTTCTTTCTTTATCAATCCATTTATTCCACCTCTTTAAATAGAAATCTCTAACCAAAGACTGATAACTTCCAATTTCTTCTTTTTAGGTCTTCTTCTCTACCATCGCACACTTCTTCTTTCTACAGTCCTATTTCTTGTACTTATTTGTTTTATGGTCCACGGGAGCCCCAATCCCAGTCTATATGACAAACGCATTTAAATTTCCAGAAATATGTAACAAACATTATTAATTTTTGATCAATTTCAAAGAAAACTAATTCGGGAACAATTTCGACGGTGCCTTGTGCACTTCTTTCGGAATGTTAAATTAGTTCTCTTTATCCATATCGATCATCTTATTTTATTTTTATGTGCTCAATTTTTTTTCTCTTCCAACTATGCTAGATGTCCGGAAATTGTGTCTCTTATATTTGAATGTTTAATGTGTCTAGGAACCTTTATTTCAAAATAAAAATAAAAATACTACTATCCTTTTTTATTGCTTCAAGTCATTACGATGAAACTTTTCTAAGTCCCATATTTGAACTATACACTCCCCAGGAAAAAACTTAAACATGAGTATCACATCTATTAAAAACGTAGTAGGATTGACATCCTCATTCACATATTAATCCCATATTAATATAATATTATGATAAACTAATTCAGGAGGTTCTTCAGGGCTCCAACCTTATTTCCGTAGTGACATTCTCCCTGGGTCATCTACCAACCCAATGTCTTATGGTTGGCGTGTGACACACTAGCACCAACCATTTTATGCATGGATACCACTTGTACTTCAAGATGCTTCCCATGTGTCTCTACTGCTTAGATCTTCTATTTCTCCCTCGGTCCCGCCATAATAGTGCATTTATTCCCATTCCAACCTGGCAGGGACTACGCTGCCATGCAACACTTGTTACAATAAGCTTTCTCAAATTTTCTATCTTTATCTCTTAATTATAAATCTAAATCCTTTGCATTATAAAATTTATTTAACAATGTTTGAAAATTAATTTTATACATTATTAATTACTTATCACCAATTAAATAATAACAAGATATATATTTCATATATACATAACAATTTTTGTAATGGCATATTAAACTAATTGTTCACAATGAGTTTTTCCTACATTGAAAGTTGTTTAGGTAAGATATCTTTTTTTTGTTTGCTAGTTTATCTGTGACCCGCAGGACTAGCTTGTGATTGAGAAACCACAACTTAGGGGTATCTAAGCCGTCAAAATCACTTGAGGATCGCACCCTGCCTGAGCCACACCAACCATTAACATGGCTGGATTTTTTGTCCCCGCAGGTTTCGAACCGGTGACTTTAACATCACAGAGTGCCATAACAACACACTCTATCACCGACTGTCCTACCCTCAGGGACTGTTTAGGAAATATATCGATTTCATATATACATAACAATTTTTATAATGGCTTATTAAACTAATTGTTGACAATGAGTTTTTCATACATTGAAAGTTGCTTAGGTTGAATTGATTTTTGACTCAATATCTTCATTAAGTCAAATCAAAGTTAACATGATTACGAAAGTAGTTAAGTTGATTACATTGAATTGAAGTTAGACTGATGTTGACTTAAAACTATGTATGTGAACTTGAAAAAACAATGAAGTATTGTTTTTCTCATAAATACTTTATCAAACATGTTCTAAGTAGTTGTACCATAAAAATGAATTCTCTTCAACTCAAGTATTAGGTATAAGGGGTATTTATTTTGTTAAAATTATATATACCTAATGTTATTCATATTTGAAACTTATGTTATATTAATGGAGTATACCATCACAAGAATGGAACCATTGTGGATTGATTAACAATCGTCAATGTCATAAATGAATGAATAGAATGATATCCCTCCATCATCTCGTCTTTTGAATGAGAAAAAAATTTTCATAGTTTTTTTTACTCAACCATCTATTATTTTGAGGTTTTTATTTGTTGATTTTCTCTAACAACCCTTGGTATCCTCTCATGACATGTTGAAATTTCCCCTACCCAACGCCCGACAGTTAATTCCAAATAAATCACTTAATGAATTATTGCACAAGTGAGTAATCAACTAAACATCCAACGAAAGCATAGATAAGGAAACCAAAATCTCATGCACAAGACACTAATATTTTTGGGTATAAACCCTTGGAAAAACCCCAAAGATAAAACCAATACTTAGATGCTTTTATTAAGGTCAAATCAGGGCTCCTGTAACAGGGAAAATGACCCACTAAGAGAATATACACTTCAGACAAACCTGACAATCCCTGTGTTGTTGTACGACCCTATACTAGCATGATTTTCAAGGTGTACATGCCTTTCCTTCAACAAACATATGTACATAAACGACTGTCTCCATTGAAACCTGTGCACATGTATGAAAATACTGTATGACAACCTTTGTATGGCACTACACTTTCCTTTGGCTTCTATCAACTGAAACCCACCTACGACTGCCTATGCATTCTCTTCTCCTTGACCTATATGATTTCTAGATGGAAGTCCTTCTCCACCTATCCAAGATATTGAATCACAATCCTTTGTGATCCAACCCTCTCTGCATCAACACTTGGATGAAATATTTTCACCTAACTAGTGAGATCTCCTCACTCATGTGTAAGAAAAATTCCTTTGCTTCTACACTCCTCACACTAGCAAAATTCACTCTTTTCTAGTTCCAACCTCAATCTCTCATCAAGGTACTTGATCTCGACATATCACCAAAGATCATGACCTTGGCATCTCACCAAAGGTCCCCACCTTGGTCTCTCTTAGTGAGGAAGGTACTTCTCCTACCTAGAGTTGGCTTTGTGTTCACTACCATGGTTGCTTTCAAATCTCCCTAATTGGTTGCTCCCTCTGACACATAAGTTGTTCCTGTCATATCGCTTTGACCCATCTCCAAATACTCACTACCTTTGAACATGCTCTTAGAAGCCTCCTACATGGATATCTTGTACCATGACTCCTGTCTAAAAGATTTGGAAGGCTGCTCCTTCCCACCTGAACCTGAAGGTTGACTCTCTCTGAGCTTCTCAACCTTCAGAGCCTCTCGCTCCTTGTTCTATGCCACTGACATGATTCAATATCCCCTTGGATCCTTTTGTAGGATCCCATATTGGGATTATGGTTCTCTCGAGGAATACAAATAAGAAAATAGCTAAGCCCTACAAATCTCAATATTAATCCTTCGATCTTGTTGGTTGGTTGTTATCTCCCTTGCTGCCCCTTTGCTCCTTTCCTCAAACCTTTCCCTACACACTTGTTTGCTCCATCTATGAGTCATTGACTCCAATAAATTTGTCATCCTCTGATCTCTGGATGAACGTCCTTCTTCACCCATCTGAGATCTCCTTAAGTCTTTGTCCTTCGTGGCTCAATCACTTGAGAAAAAGTTCATTTTTTCTCCAAAGTGGATGACTCAAGCACATGAGAATAAGTCCTTCTTTGCTCCTATGTGTTATCCTATGGCTTAGATCTCTAGATGGAATTCCTTCTCAACCTATCTGAGATCTCCTTGTTGACTGCATGACTTCCTGCCATTGCTTAGTAAGCAACTTGATGTAGGCCCCCCTACACTCCCAGGGCTACATGACCTCCCGGTCTAGGATCGATTGACTTCGAGAGATGAATCAACTCACAGGTTCATGCTGAAACTTCACAATTTTCCCCGCAGGTCAAAGTCCTTATTCTCGGGTGAAAAATCCCCTTTTCAGGAGTTTCTGAGTACTCGCAGAGTCCTCCACGTGACCCTGATCAAAACCATGGGCTTAAACCTTCGTTCCTGCACACTTCGAGACTTCGAACGTCAGGTGTCCTCGACACACCTAACTCCAAATCCTCCAAACTCCGAACTGGCGAACTCTCCTCAGACCATATCAACGGCCTGTGTTCACTCACCAACCAACGATGGCGATCTTCTTAGAACTCTAGTTGACTCCTGGTCAACGGTTTCATCTTATCCTTGCTCTCCCTCAAAATCCATGATCTAATGACGCGTGTCCCCCTCAGATCAATGACCCCTGTAGGCTTTGTTACTTCATGCTTCGTCGGTTTTGGCTGCACTTCAACCATTTTCCTCCAAAGTGTGTTTCCTCTGAATCACGTGGATCTCCACCACGTGTTCCTCTGGATTCAATGGTCCAGATCTGCTTCGTCCTTCATGGTTTTGTGAAGTTTACACTTTGCTCCTCACAAATATTTCTGAAGTTCATCCTCACAAAATCTTAGATCTGTTGCAACGTACCCTCCTCCAAACAACAGTCAGGATTGGTTCCACTCTTCAGGATTCAAGTGACTTTTGATCAACAACCCCTCCTCGCCATTCTTCTGGACTATCCATCTTCTGCATCTCCATATCTTTCAACACGTGTCTGTTGAAACTCAATGGTTATGATGAGCTCCGGCTCTTCGGGCTTCAATAACATTTGATGATGTGCTACCCCTTCCTCCTAGATAGCTTCTTCTCTGAACCGAACAATATGCCGACACGTATCCTCCTCTGGATCTATGGTCCAGATGGACTTCGGGTTTCATAATTTCAGGAGTTTTGACTCCTTTACAAACGAAAACCTCCAACTTAGGAAGTCCGAAGGACTTCAAGGTGTAACCTCCTTGCACCTTCTCGAGATCTAACGACTGTCTGTGACCCCGACTTCCTCCAAAGGGATCTCAACCTTCAATTTGCAACCTTCAACCTATTTTTCCCTTTCTGCTGAATCCTTGTCGCTATCTCTTCCGAGCTTGACTCCTCTGAGGATTTCGACCTTTGACGCACTCCTTGCGATCTTGAAATATTTGACAAAGTTTGGACTTAGAGAATTCTTCAAAAGAAATATTACTACATACTCCTTCTGATTCACAGTCCTGAACTCTTGACACTTAGTTGATTCTTGACCCCGTGCACTCCTTTCAACACTCGGTCTAAGTTTCACATTATCCCTCCTGAGCTTCTCTGAGTCAAATCTAGACTCTGTTGATGCACACCTTGCGGACAATATGCACTCCTTGCATCCAAGATCTCAGAAGAGAAGCAATTGAAACTTATCTAATACTTCATAAGTTCATAACTCAACTATGAACAACATACATAAGCAAAATGAAATAAACACACACACAGAACGCCTCATTCATTAAAATACACACTGAAATGAACATTGTCCAAGCATTTGGAACAATTTCTGTCTATTTATTCATTCATGAAGTATTTACATAAGTAACATAGTTATTCATTGTCTTCAGACTCTCTATGTCTAACTGCTACATCTAACTTCTTACTCTCTATCTTCTGCAACTCATTCTCACACTCTATTCTGTCTTACAACACAATACAAAAACCTATCTAAAGAGTGGCTTCTCGAGCTCTTCTTCGTCCTATTTGAATTCTATCCCATCTTTGTTTTAGCGGTTACCTACTTGGTCCTATTACAATAAATGTGAGTTATTACCATATAAGAGTTGACACTCTATATCTGTAACACCTTACATTCGTGTGAGAGTTTACAACCTCTTGCCATTCTCAGGCGGTGAATCGTTTTTTCAAACAAAATAGTTAAAAATGATATTTTCAAAATATCTCAACAACTTTCTCTGCTTTCGTCTAATGCCGATTTTAAATTTATGCACATGTTGAGGTGTCAAATTCTTCCTCCATTCTCAACCTCTTTGGCTTTGATGGCAATGCTCCTGCATCACCACCCAAGACAATTTACTATTGAAACTGCCTCTGTATTGATCTTGTATGAGCTTGTATGCAACTGTTACCATTATAGCCCATGTATGTATGCGAGTCTCACCACTAAAACCCATGTATGTACATGACTGTCACCACTACAACCCACATATGTACGCGATTGTCAGCATTGGAGCCCGCGTATGTAGACGACTATGCTCAGTGCATCTTGTGTATGTACACGACTGTGCTCACAACCTTCCACGTATGTACATGATTGTCCCTTATACGACCCGCATACACCTCTGTACACCTGCATAAATCCTTGTTATACCTTAGTACTATTGTTTCCCAAAAATAAGTCCTTTGATTCTTATTGCTGGTTTATAGATCTGCTAAGATCTCGTGCAAATCTAACAGATCTTCCACAAAAGATAGCGGGTATGTGTCGAGTCTTTCAAGCACCCACCTAGGCACTCCTGATACCATAGATCTACTCCTGTAACCCTAGATCTAAACTTGATCTCTCCCCTCATCCCTCAATATCATAGATATGTCGTTGTGCAACTTAAGATAGGCTCCCTCTCAGAGAAACCTTACTTTGATACCATATTTATTTTCTCTAACAACCCTTGGTATCTTCTGATACCATGTTGAAATTTTCCCTACCCAACACCCGATATTTAATTCCAAATAAATCACTTATTGAATTAAAGCAAAGATGAGTAATCAAGTAAACATGCAACAAAAACATAAACAAGGAAACCAAAATCTCATGCACAAGACACCAATATTTTTGGGTATAAACCCCTGGAAAAAATAGTACTTAGATGATTTTATTAAGGTCAAATTTGGGCTCTCGTAACAGGGAAAATGGTCCACTAAGAGAATATACACTGCAGACAAACCTGTCAATGCATGTGATGTTGTATGACCCTATACCATCACACTTTTCTAGGTGTATGTTCCTTTCTTTAAAAAAACCATCTTACATACACAATTGTCTCCACTGAAACTTGCATACATGTACAAAAATACTATATGACAACCTTTGTACGATGCCACACTTTCCTTGGGATTCTATCAATTGAAACCCACTTGTGATTGCCTACGCTCTCTCCTCTCCTTGACCTATATGATCTATAGATGGCAGTCCTTCTCCAACTATCTGATATCTTGAATCATAGTTCTTTGTGATCCAACCCTCTCTGCATCAACACTTGGATGAAATATCTTCACCCAACCAGTGAGATCTCCTCACTCATGTGTAAGCAAAAGTCCTTCTTTGATTCTACACTCCTCACACTAGAAAAATTCCTTCTTTTCTAGGTCCAACCTTGATCTCTCATCAAGGTACCTGATCTTGACATATCACCGAAGATCCCGACCTTGACATCTCACCAAATTTCCCCACCTTGGTCTCTCACCAAGGGTCTCTTGATCTCTCCAAGAGTTCGTGATCTTTGCATCTCACCAAATATCCTCTCATTAGAAGTTCCTCCTCAAGATTGACTTATCAAGAGTGTCTTCTCCTTTACCCTAGCCTTGATTTATAATCATGAGTTATAATCTAAACCCTAATCTCCAAAGTGATTGACAATTGAGATTACTTCTCACCTCACTTCATGTTTACATGCTTAGATTACAAGCTAATTACTTTTATCACTTTCCTTAAATAACTCAATTAACTAATAAAAACACTTTAATTAATTCATTTTAACTAAAGTAAAGTCTCACACTTAGAAGGATTTCAATGACTTCCACCTTCTAGACACATGCCAATGCGGAAGTCCCTGTTTGATGCTATCACTAACATCAACATTATTGTTGTTTAATTTTGATGTTGATCTTTAGTGTTGTTTTTTATATGTTTTTATTCAACTTATAATATGGTGTCTTTCTTTAAAGGCCGAGCCTTCTCAAAGGTCTAAAAGAGTAAAAGTTAATTATGTATACAAGCTTTGTTTGGATATATTAGTTTTCATCAAGTGGATAAAATCATTATGAGCTTATCCACACCAAATAACATGTGGATTCTTAAGTACAATGGAGCTTCTCCGCACTAAATAATAGGTGGATGTCTAAATATAGTGGTAAATCCAACCTAAAGGCATTATCTCTCACACATAACTCAAAATTCTATGCGTTTAAATTGTATTGATTTCAAATGTGATTTATTAATCTCACAAATGCATCCATAATTTGATATGGTCTTAAATTATTATAGGAATGATCTCGTATCTCATCCATAACTCAAAATTGTATATATTAAAATGGTATTAATTTAAAATGTGATTTTATTAATCACTCTTTTGACAAATACATCCTTAATCTGATATGGTCGTGAGGGGATCCAGCCCTTGAAGGTAAGGAAATCTTCTAATGTTTGGGACACTTACAAAATTGAAGTACATAAACAATCGAATAGCTTGAATAACATGAAAAAATGATGTAGAAGTGGTTAAGCCAATCATGCATGCAAGAAGGATATTAGTGCATTTACATATAACTACATAAATTAGCCACATAGTACAAAGTATAGTTACAATGGAATGCTATAAGTGTTTTTTCTGTAATTATACTCAACAAGCAACTTACCGATTTTAACTAATAAATTGTCTTCAAACATGTTTAAAATTGAGATATCACACAAATATTAATATGAAAGCATATTAATTGTATGTGAGTTATGCACCAACAATAAGTAAACAATAAATGAAATAGAGAATGTCTCAAAGAGAATCCACATAATTACAAGTGATTTGGCTCTATCTATACAATATGTTACCTCACAAACTATCACTTTTAGATTAAAGTCCAAGGGATCATTCCTAGCCTATGGGTAACTAAGAGGAAGGCCAATGTCACCTCACCAACTCTCTTCACACTTTAGGTTGGCTCTTCTCTAACTCAAGGGGGGCTTACCTAAGTTAGGATTGTTAAAGCTTTAGGAAATAAGGGTTCAAGGTGAAATGAAGAGTAGCTTCAACAAAACAAGTGTTGTGGTATAGGAAAATAAAAAAGTGATAGGTAGATCAAGCATGGTGCCTATACATTGGGTATATGGAGTCTATAAGTTCATGACTTATGAGCTATATTATCAAGTAATAAGTCAATGTTATGGCTATAATGAACAAATTATAACATTCTTATATGGTTTTTTATGAATGAAGAAATCTAATTTCAAAAACCCTATTGAAGGAGAACTTAACAAATGCGTTTATTTTAGAAACCTAACACCATGACAATTAACTCAACAATAAAAACACATTATTCATTAACTGCACAATAAAATTTTAACCAAAAATTAGTGGAAGAATTTAACTCAAAAACCATAACACATTGCACATAAGATTAGGGTAAACACCCCTRGAAAAACCCTTGTGGGTAAACCARTTCTAAGTTTGATTTTATTGCTAAAAATCTCGRGCTCTCATCCTAGGATAATGTCCCATCAAAGATTAAAATGTTGCAGCTGATAGCCTAGCCCACCTGGCTGTTATCTCCCTTTCTACACCTTTGCACACTTCCTCAGACCTACCCACTCAGAAACAAGTACATGASCAAGACTCCCTCTTKCTCCTATGCACTCATTGTGTGCCCCTCAGTCTCCTTAGATATGYTTTTATAATATCCTAATGACTAAAACCCTATCTCTAAAGTGATCAACGATCAAGATATGATCTTGATCTCTTGATATCAATTATTGTGACTTAATCTCCTGTTGAGATGACTTAAATCACTTAATTCACTCAACTTTACAAAAAGTCACTTTAGTCATTAAATAAAATCCACTCTAGAGAGTGTTGCTTGGACACCTCCACATGTCAGGAAACGCCAATCCAGAAGTACATGTCCAAGATACTCCAAAAACTAACACTCCCTCTTAGTGATGAAGGTACTTATGGAAGAACCTCCTCCTGGATCAATCTTTGACCCCATTAAATCTGTTGCTACTATAATTTCTCCCTCTGAACTGGAATATAGTCCTACTACCTCCATTATGCTCTAATATGATCTACAATCCAAGATCCCCTTGGACCCTATTATCACATAAGTTGTAGGTTGGGAAAATACCAACCCAACCACTAAACCGTGACATATAAGAGGTTACCTACCCACTGTCACCTTAGGCAGGTGTCCCCATCACTTTAGAGATGAGATAGTCACCTCAAGGGGGGGATCACAGTGACCCTAGGGGGAATGATACGAAGATGGATGGATATGGAGATGAAGTCCCTAGAGGTCAAATCTAAATGGTATGAAGGCCTTGGAATGAAGTCTTGGGAAGGTCCAAGGGTTCCCAAATATGCTGAGTAACCTGCAAGTGGTGAAATACTTGCCCGAGACACAAGAGAAACACACATATATTGCAGTATAATCACTTGGGAAAGCAA
>JASDQU010101065.1:215307-230511 GCA_032191745.1 Picea mariana | reverse complement strand
GGTGGGGGACATTACACACGACCTCCCGGTCTAGGATCGATTGACTTCGAGAGATGAATCATCTCACAGGTTCATGCTGAACCTTCACAATTTTCCCCACAGGTCAAAGTCCTTATTCTCGGGTGCAAAATCCCCTTTTCGGGAGTTTCTAAGTACTCGCAGAGTCCTCCACGTGACCCTGATCAAAACCATGGGCTTAAACCTTCATTCCTGCACACTTCGGGACTTCGAACGTCAGGTGTCCTCGACACACCTAACTCCAAATCCTCCAAACTCTGAACTGGCGAACTCTCCTCAGACCATATCAACGGCCTATGTTCACTCACCAACCAATGATGGGATCTTCTTAGAACTCCGGTTGACTCCTGGTCAACGACTTCGTCTTATCCTTGCTCTCCCTCGAAATCCATGATCTGATGACGCGTGTCCCCCTCAGATTGATGATCCCTGTAGGCTTCGTTACTTCATGCTTCGTTGGTTTTGGCTGCACTTCAACCATTTTCCTCCAAAGTGTGTTTCCTCTGAATCACGTGGATCTCCACCACGTGTTCCTCTGGATTCAACGGTCCAGATCTGCTTCGTCCTTCACGGTTTTGTGAAGTTTACACTTTGCTCCTCACAAATATTTCTGAAGTTCTTCCTCACAAAATCTTAGATCTGTTGCCACGTACCCTCCTCCAAACAACAATCAAGATTGGTTCCACTCTTCAGGATTCAAGTGACTTTTGATCAACAACCCCTCCTCACCATTCTTCTGGACTATCCATCTTCTGCATCTCCATATCTTTCAACACGTGTCTATTGCAACTCAATGGTTATGATGAGCTTCGGATCTTCGGGCTTCAATAACATTTGATGATGTGCTACCCCTTCCTCCTAGATAGCTTCTTCTCTGAACCGAACGATATGCTGACACATATCCTCCTCTGGATCTATGGTCCAGATGGACTTCAGGTTTTGTAATTTCGGGAGTTTTGACTCCTTTACAAATGAAAACCTCCAACTTAGGAAGTCCGAAGGACTTCAAGGTGTAACCTCCTTGCACCTTCTCGAGATCTAATGACTCTCTGTGACCCCGACTTCCTCCAAAGGGATCTCAACCTTCAATTTGCAACCTTCAACCTATTTTTCCCTTTCTGCTGAATCCTTGTTGCTATCTCTTCCGAGCTTGACTCCTCTGAGGATTTCTACCTTTGACGCACTCCTTGCGATCCTAAAATATTTGACAAAGTTTGGACTTAGAGATTTCTTCAAAAGAAATATTACTACATACTCCTTGTGATTCACAGTCCTAAACTCTTGACACTTAGTTGATTCTTGACCCCGTGCACTCCTTTCAACACTCGGTCTAAGTTTCACATTATCCCTCCTGAGCTTCTCTGAGTCAAATCTAGACTCTTTCGATGCACACCTTGCGGACAATATGCACTCATTGCATCCGAGCTCTTAGAAGAGAAGCAATTGAAACTTATCTAATACTTCATAAGTTTATAACTCAACTATGAACAACATACATAAGCAAAATGAAATAAACACACACAGAACGCCTCATTCATTAAAATACACACTGAAATGAACATTGTCCAAGCATTTGGAACAATTTCTGTCTATTTTATTCATTCATGAAGTATTTACATAAGTAACATAGTTCTTCATTGTCTTCAGACTCTCTATGTCTAACTGCTACATCTAACTTCTTACTCTCTATCTTCTGCAACTCATTATCACACTCTATTCTGTCTTACAACACAATACAAAAACCTATCTAAAGAGTGGCTTCTCGAGCTCTTCTTCGTCCTATTTGAATTCTATCCGATCTTTGTTTTAGCGGTTACCTACTTGGTCCTATTACAATAAATGTGAGTTATTACCAAATAAGAGTTGACACTCTATATCTGTAACACCTTACAATCGTGTGAGAGTTTACAACCTCTTGCCATTCTCAGGCGGTGAACCGATTTTTCAAACAAAATAGTTAAAAACGATATTTTCAAAATATCTCAACAACTCACTCTACTTTCGTCTAATGTCGATTTTAAATTTATGCACATGATGAGGTGTCAAATTCTTCCTCCATTCTCAACCTCTTTGGCTTTGATGGCAATGCTCCTGCATCACCACCCAATACAATTTACTATTGAAACTGCCTCTGTATTGATCTTGTATGAGCTTGTATGCAACTGTTACCATTATAGCCCATGTATGTATGCGAGTCTCACCACTAAAACCCATGTATGTACACGACTGTCACCACTACAACCCACATATGTATGCGATTGTCAGCATTGGAGCCCGTGTATGTAGACGACTATGCTCATTGCATCTTGTGTATGTACACGACTGTGCTCACAACTTTCTGCATATGTACATGATTGTCCCTTATATGACTCGCATACACCCTGTTACACCTGCATAAATCCTTGTTATATCTTAGTACTGTTGTTTCCCAAAAATCAGTCCTTTGATTCTTATTGCTGGTTTATAGATCTGCTAAGATCTCATGCAAATCTAACAGATCTTCCACAAAAGATAGTGGGTATGTGTCGAGTCTTTCAAGCACCCACCTAGGCACTCCTGATACCATAGATATACTCTTGTAACCCTAGATCTAAACTTGATCTCTCCCCTCATCCCTCAATATCATAGATATGTCGTTGTGCAACTTAAGATAGGCTCCCTCTTAGAGAAACCTTACTTTGATACCATCTTTATTTTCTCTAACAACCCTTGGTATCTTCTGATACCATGTTGAAATTTTCCCTACCCAACACCCGATATTTAATTCCAAATAACTCACTTATTGAATTAAAGCAAAGATGAGTAATCAAGTAAACATGCAACAAAAACATAAACAAGGAAACCAAAATCTCATGCACAAGACACCAATATTTTTGGGTATAAACCCCAGGAAAAAATAGTACTTAGATGATTTTATTAAGGTCAAATTTGGTCTCTCGTAACAGGGAAAATGGTCCACTAAGAGAATATACACTGCAGACAAACCCGTCAATGCATGTGATGTTGTATGACCCTATACCATCACACTTTTCTAGGTGTATGTTCCTTTCTTTAAAAAAACCATCTTACATACGCAATTGTCTCCACTGAAACTTGCATACATGTACAAAAATACTATATGACAACCTTTGTATGACGCCACACTTTTCTTTTGGATTCTATCAATTGAAACCCACTTGTGATTGCCTATTCTCTCTCCTCTCCTTGACCTATATGATCTATAGATGGCAGTCCTTCTCCAACTATCTGATATCTTGAATCATAGTTCTTTGTGATCCAACCCTCTCTGCATCAACACTTGGATGAAATATCTTCACCCAACCAGTGAGATCTCCTCACTCATGTGTAAGCAAAAGTCCTTCTTTGCTTCTACACTCCTCACACTAGAAAAATTCCTTCTTTTCTAGGTCCAACCTTGATCTCTCATCAAGGTACTTGATCTTGACATATCACCAAAGATCCCGACCTTGACATCTCACCAAATTTCCCCACCTTGGTCTCTCACCAAGGGTCTCTTGATCTCTCCAAGAGTTTGTGATCTTTGCATCTCACCAAATATCCTCTCATTAGAATTTCCTCCTCAAGATTGACTTATCAAGAGTGTCTTCTCCTTTACCCTAGCCTTGATTTATAATCATGAGTTATAATCTAAACCCTAATCTCCAAAGTGATTGATAATTGAGATTACTTCTCACCTCACTTAATGTTTACATGCTTAGATTACAAGCTAATTACTTTTATCACTTTCCTTAAATAACTCAATTAACTAATAAAAACACTTTAATTAATTCATTTTAACTAAAGTAAAGTCTCACACTTAGAGGGATTTTGATGACTTCCACATGCTAGACACATGCCAATGCGGAAGTACCTATTTGATGCTATCACTAACATCAACATTATTGTTGTTTAATTTTGATGTTGCTCTTTAGTGTTGTTTTTTATATGTTTTTATTCAACTTATAATATGATGTCTTTCTTTAAAGGCCAAGCCTTCTCAAAGGTCTGAAAGAGTAAAAGTTAATTATGTATAGAAGCTTTGTTTCGATATATTAGTTTTCATCAAGTGGATCAAATCATTATGAGCTTCTCCACACCAAATAACATGTGGATTCCTAAGTACAATGGAGCTTCTACACACTAAATAATAGGTGGATGTCTAAATATAGTGGTAAATCCAACCTAAAGGCATTTTCTCTCACACATAACTCAAAATTCTATGTGTTTAAATTGTATTGATTTCAAATGTGATTTATTAATCTCACAAATGCATCCATAATTTGATATGGTCTTAAATTATTATAGGAATTATCTCGTATCTCATCCATAACTCAAAATTGTATATATTAAAATGGTATTAATTTAAAATGTGATTTTATTAATCACTCTTTTGACAAATACATCCTTAATTTGATATGGTCGTGAGGGGATCCAACCCTTGAAGGTAAGGAAATCTTCTAATGTTTGGGACACTAACAAAATTGAAGTACATAAACAATCGAATAGCTTGAATAACATGAAAAAATGATGTAGAAGTGGTTAAGCCAATCATGCATGCAAGAAGGATATTAGTGCATTTACATATAACTAGATAAATTAGCCACATAGTACAAAGTATAGTTACAATGGAATGCTATAAGTGTTTTTTCTGTAATTATACTCAACAAGCAACCTACCGATTTTAACTAATAAATTGTCTTCAAACATGTTTAAAATTGAGATATCACACAAATATTAATATGAAAGCATATTAATTGTATGTGAGTTATGCACCAACAATAAGTAAACAAGAAATGAAATAGAGAATGTCTCAAAGAGAATCCACATAATTACAAGTGATTTGGCTCTATCTATACAATATGTTACCTCGCAAACTATCACTTTTAGATTAAAGTCCAAGGGATCATTCCTAGCCTATGGGTAACTAAGAGGAAGGCCAATGTCACCTCACCAGCTCTCTTCACACTTTAGGTTGGCTCTTCTCTAACTCAAGGGGGGCTTACCTAAGTTAGGATTGTTAAAGCTTTAGGAAATAAGGGTTCAAGGTGAAATGAAGAGTAGCTTCAACAAAACAAGTGTTGTGGTATAGGAAAATAAAAAAGTGATGGGTAGATCAAGCATGGTGCCTATACATTGGGTATATGGAGTCTATAAGTTCATGACTTATGAGCTATATTCTCAAGTAATAAGTCAATGTTATGGCTATAATGAACAAATTATAACATTCTTATATGGTTTTTTATGAATGAAGAAATCTAATTTCAAAAACCCTATTGAAGGAGAACTTAACAAATGCGTTTATTTTAAAAACCTAACACCATGACAATTAACTCAACAATAAAAACACATTATTCATTAACTGCACAATAAAATTTTAACCAAAAATTAGTGGAAGAATTTAACTCAAAAACCATAACACATTGCACATAAGATTAGGGTAAACACCCCTGGAAAAACCCTTGTGGGTAAACCAGTTCTAAGTTTGATTTTATTGCTAAAAATCTCGGGCTCTCATCCTAGGATAATGTCCCATCAAAGATTAAAATGTTGCAGCTGATAGCCTAGCCCACCTGGCTGTTATCTCCCTTTCTACACCTTTGCACACTTCCTCAGACCTACCCACTCAGAAACAAGTACATGACCAAGACTCCCTCTTGCTCCTATGCACTCATTGTGTGCCCCTCAGTCTCCTTAGATATGTTTTTATAATATCCTAATGACTAAAACCCTATCTCTAAAGTGATCAACGATCAAGATATGATCTTGATCTCTTGATATCAATTATTGTGACTTAATCTCCTGTTGAGATGACTTAAATCACTTAATTCACTCAACTTTACAAAAAGTCACTTTAGTCATTAAATAAAATCCACTCTAGAGAGTGTTGCTTGGACACCTCCACATGTCAGGAAACGCCAATCCRGAAGTACATGTCCAAGATACTCCAAAAACTAACACTCCCTCTTAGTGATGAAGGTACTTATGGAAGAACCTCCTCCTGGATCAATCTTTGACCCCATTAAATTTGTTGCTACTATAATTTCTCCCTCTGAACTAGAATACAGTCCTACTACCTCCATTATGCTCTAATATGATCTACAATCCAAGATCCCCTTGGACCCTATTATCGCATAAGTTGTAGGTTGGGAAAATACTGACCCACCACTAAACCGTGACATATAAGAGGTTACCTACCCACTGTCACCTTAGGCAGGTGTCCCCATCACTTTAGAGATGAGACGGTCACCTCAAGGGGGGGATCACAGTGACCCTAGGGGGAATGATATGAATATGGATGAATATGGAGATGAAGTCCCTAGAGGTCAAATCTAAATGGTATGAAGGCCTTGGAATGAAGTCTTGGGAAGGTCCAAGGGTTCCCAAATATGCTGAGTAACCTGCAAGTGGTGAAATACTTGCCCGAGACACAAGAGAAACACACATATATTGCAGTATAATCACTTGGGAAAGCAAGTTAAGCTTGTTGTCTCTAACAGAATCTATTAGTAACGATGTATATCAGAAATAAAATGGCATCATAATTTGCAAAATAAATTCTAGATATTAAGTAGAAAATACAAGAGAAAGACTAGATAAAGACTAGAAAAACTCAAGATGAGAATCCAAGATACTAGCATGAAAAGATAAGGCTATTGTAAACACTTTTCTTTAGAAAATTATATCAGCCTTATGGCTATAACATTCAATGTATTACAGCAGGAAAACCAACCACTGAAAATCCTCCAAACATTTCCAAAAAGTGCGCTAGACCAGTTAGAGTAAGTGTGCAAATTTAGGGCAAATTCCAACGATTGATTAGAGAGTTATTCAAGCAAATGTGTTAGGGTTTCTGCAACCCTAATAGATGAAGATGCAATTTTATAAAAACATCAATAAGTATCCCTTTGATGGGGACGCCCTAGTGGCTATGAGGTGCCCAATGCACAAGGAACACAATCCAAGTTGCAAGAAGTAAAAATGACAAGAAATCATGTTTCCCAATGCAATAATTTGTTTCTCCAATGCAATACTAGTGCCTTTAGTTATGGGTTAATGGGGTAAAAAATAAATATCTAGGGTTACTAAATCCTTGGGGGTGTAAATCATCTTACTTCCCAAGGCAAGTAACCTAGCTAGGGTTTGAATATGAGGGGTGTAAATCATCTTACTTCCTCAACTAAACCCTTGCAAAAACACTTGATAAAGTGGTTGAAACTAGGATAGGGGCGTATATCCTTATACTCCCTATCTAGCCTTGGCCAAAACAACCTTAATTGAATTACAAATGATAATAATAAAGTAGAGAGACCATAACATTCAAGAAAAATCCTTTACATGCCAAAGTAAACCTCCACAAAAGCAAGAGAATGACCTTCTAGAGATAGTGCACCATCATCATCATCAAACCTTAACCAAAAAGCATTATTCCATAAAGCAAGAGGAAAAATACTCCAAGTGTAGTGAAAATTTTAGACCAATTACTTCTCACAATAGGGAGAGTTATGTTAAAATGAGATCTTATGATCTCTTATTTATACAAAATGTCACTAAGATAGTTTGTCGACATAATTAGGGGTAAACCACAAGACTAGGGGTCAACAACCCTAATATTTCCCCTTTTACAAAGTAATATTAAACAAATTCATTTAAATTTCACTTTTGCACAAAGAAAAACCCTAGTTTATAAAGACGTCACCCCTTTAGGGGACATTTGACACTAGGAGCAAGTCGTTGTGGATGGAGGAGTGTAGGGAAGCCTCCCAAATCCACATGTCAAGCATCCACTCTAATTTCTTCATGGTCAAAGCCTCAAAACCCTCAAAATGTCCTTTTGCCAATGCATGTCACCTCACCAACAAACCCTAACCCCCCTAGGTGACGTCATGCCTCTAGAAGTGACGTTTTGCCTCTCCTAAGAAAAATATTTGGCATGTGGGGGCTAGGTTATGTCGTCCAAGTCATCTTTTAAGCCTTCCAAGTTTGATCTTTCTCATCTGGCATGCGGGCTCTTGGAATCCACCTGTGGGATTCAAGCCCCATGGAAGCCCAAGCTAGGATTTTTCTTCCAAAACTGTCCACCAACTAGGTCCTACAAAGACAAACAAGCACGCCCTCCAAAAATCTCAAGTCATAACATCATGATAAGTGAATCCAATCAATAAATGAGCCACCTAAGATTGTGCATCAAAGATCACTATGTCAAACAATTAAGTTCTCAAAGACATTATGCGACTTGTCAGGATTGAATATGGGAGGGTTGATGAGGTGTCCTATTGGGTAGATATTTCCCTAGGTCAATGAGAGTTTCCAAGAGACCCCTCTCTAAACCATGTAAAGTGGGTGAAGTGGTTAGGGTCAAATTATTCGGATTATTTTCAGAATGAAATGANCCCTCTCTGATGCAAGGCCAGGCCGGTAGTGATGGAGGCTGGTACGGATGACAGGACAAAGTTGGCTGAGAAGAAGAAGATGGGTCTCCAGGACCATGCTCAGGTCGTTCCTGCTCTTGGTACTCCATGTCTAGGACCATGTGGGCCTCGAGACATGATATCCTAGTTATCCCTAGATATCGGGGATAACAGGTCCTACAAAGACAAACAAGCACGCCCTCCAAAAATCTCAAGTCATAACATCATGATAAGTGAATCCAATCAATAAATGAGCCACCTAAGATTGTGCATCAAAGATCACTATGTCAAACAATTAAGTTCTCAAAGACATTATGCGACTTGTCAGGATTTCATATGGGAGGGTTGATGAGGTGTCCTATTGGGTAGATATTTCCCTAGGTCAATGAGAGTTTCCAAGAGACCCCTCTCTAAACCATGTAAAGTGGGTGAAGTGGTTAGGGTCAAATTATTCGGATTATTTTCAGAATGAAATGAAAGCAGAGATATTACAATGAAAATTCACATAAAAATTACCAGAAACAGAGAAATACAATAATACATAATTTCTATTAATGAAAGAAATGTACAAAGACAGAGACTGTAAAAATACAGAGTGCAACACTCGCTAGAATGGTGGTAGCTTTATCTATGAGAAGATATGTGATGACTATGCTCATTTGCAAGAAGATGATTACAATGAGGCTATGAAGGCCTTTTTATGATAAACATGAATTCCAAAACCATAGACATCCAAAAACCTAACCCTAGGATATGAAGCGTCGAAAGTCACGTGGGCCCTGTTGGGGTAAGTTAGTACATTAACTTCCCAGGGTCGTAACTTTTGCATACGATCTTCTTTTTAGGCGTATGATAGCCCATTGGAAAGGTATTTTCAAGAAATATGCATTATTCCATCAAAATCTAACTTTTTCTACAGTTTTACTGTGGAAAGCCAAGAAAACATTGTTTAGAGCCCCAAAATGGCCCTAGAAGTACATAAAGATGTACTGACATGAAAACTTACAAAATAAGCCAATTGGAATAGGTGGGGGGCCACCAATATCCACCTGGATACTTTGTAGGGCTTCAGGACAACCCCGTAAGTGCAGAACCAACAATTACAAAGAATTGTCCCCATTACAAAGAAACATGTTGAACTGAAAATTGTCAAGATGAGCCAGTTGGAATTTGGAGCAGGTGGGTGGCCACCAATATCCATCGGGATCATCAAACCTATATGGAAATAGGGTTCATGACATACAATAGGTCGTAGTGTCTCATTCATGGGTGCCTTTTTAGAGAGTGTGTGGTACCTTCATCCGCAATGCACATTTTCCAAGCCCATTATTTTTCCATTATTTCATTTTTTCACAATTTTAAGGAAAGGTTGAAGGCCACCGCCCTAGCTTGGTGTCTAGATGATGGTAATGTCACCCACAAACACCTAGTGGAAATGAGAAGGTTGGCTCGTGATGAGACCCTGTTTCTCTTAGCTATGTAACTAAGAGCCATTACCTTCGCTTGGTGACTAGATGATGGTAATGTCATACCACTAGATATTCATGGACATGATAGGCCTACTCGTGATGAGACCTCCTATCCTCCAACTAAAATTTTAAGAATTCTTAATCACATTTTATTGTGGGTCCCCCTTTTCTCAAAGATAAGTGTTTCATTTCTTTATTGGGTGATCCCTGGGCAAAGAATCTAGAAGGTTCATACATAGGATTTTATATTTTACCCAACATCAATCCCTCTGGGCCTTTCAATCCCTTCTTCCCATATAATGAGGGACAACCCCTTCTTGGGTAAATACACCCTAAAATCCAAAGAGATAAGGAAATGGGGGGAAATAGTGATGGAAAGTGGTAAGTATGGCCAGGAACGATACGATGGCTTTTCAAGGGAGTTCTTAGTAGCAAACCCATCCCCAAGGAAGACCACTTACTAGTGAACAATGCCAACCACCAAGGTGAAGAAGGGAAAAGGGCATAATGTCCAAGCATATATCATGAAATCTAGAGAAATATAAGATATAACATACTTAAATTCCTTAAATATTGAAATGATGCTCACCATAATACTGACTTGTACCTCATGGAGAAAGGCCCACTTCCTTCCGGAAGTCAGGTAATGTGGTGGATACCATATGAAAATATGTGACCTCTGTGGTGGTGAGAAGGCTCTTCATCTGTGCAAAAGGATATTGTTGGTCATGTAGTCTCTCGGTACTCTATATCTGGAACCTGAGGGATTCGAGACATAATCTCCTTATTTATCCACAAAATGGGGATAACATTTGGCTCATACTTGGGGACATGTGCTCATCGTAGAGTGCATGAGAACCACAACATCTCTTGGTAGAAATTTTCTTGCCAAAACTCAAGAAAAGGGATCAAAGCATCTAGGGTGGTGCTATCACCCTTTATCCATAAAAATCCAAACTAAAAGCTACTCTAGAAAAGAAAAATTTTGACATTTTGTTTTTTAAATTTCTAAACTAAACATGAAATCAATATGCAAGTAGAGAAAAATGAAAATGAAATGCATCTAAACTAATATGACCAATCAATATGAAAATGCAGGGAATCAGAATTACTTACCTACTTACTTGGGGCCTTGGGGCCCTGAAGATCATGTGCTAGATGATGTCAGGTGAAGTCATACAACCAGTGCAACAATTTGATGATCTCATCAAAGTATCTCCCCTTGTGCTTAATCATATAATATAACAAAGATAATTCAAGCACATAATAATCATGAGTATAAATAGACATATAATAAAAAAAAATCATGCAGATGGGTGGGAGGGAGGAAATCCCGCTGGAGATAGAAACTATTAGCCCAATCATCCTGCTTGAAAGTGTAGCCACAAGATTGATCAATCAATCTTTGAAGGGGTGTACTATATGTAGAAGAAGGCTCAACTTCATCTGTGCACAAAGACTCATAGCTTTTCGAGGATTGAGAGGAAATGAGAGATTGAAAGAATATTGCATGGTCTCTAGGAGAAGAGGGTAAGAGGTAAAGAATAGTCTCAAGTTTCAAAGAGGGTACAGGGGCACACATCGTTCCATATCTGTCTCAAAGAGAATGACACACCCATCTCATGGGCATCTTCCCTACACAGGGGCACACAATGTTCCATCTCCGTCTCAGAGAGGAACTGTTACTGCACAATTTGTACTTTGATAGAAGGAAAGGTTAAAGGAAAGAAAATTGGCATAACGGGAGACTAATCCTATCACTATCACCTCAATAGGATGACTCTTTCTATTTAGGGTGGTAGGCCCAGGGGAGACGTCCCTTGTGACTTGGGGGTTCGAGAAGGCAAGGTAAAAATGGCTAGATAAGGATCCCTTCTCACAAGTCACCACCGATCAGAAAGTCCTGGTTTTATAACCAATGAAATGATAATGTATCAAAGTGTACCTGCTCGGAACAAAGAAACAATAAACTATATATATTTGCAAATACACTTGTTGGTTAGCACTTCATAAAACCATAGACTTTCTTGATAAAAGCAATTTGCTGAATATGATGAAGTAAACATAAAATTATAACAACAATATTTATAGGGCAATACTTCACATTAAATGCCTTGAAATAGCCTCAAAATGACTAAGAATCATTAACCATTGAAATCATAATAGTAGCATTTGATGGAAGCAAACAAGACAAGGTATAAATCATCATTTTCAATTTCTTTTATGAACTTTTACTGATGCATTTAATGGCTATAGCTTAATTTAGTAACAACAACAATGTTGTTAGTAAGTCAAGCTATTATAGGGTTAAAAAGTGTTAGTAGGTTGCTTGAGGTAAAAGATTTGAAGGTTGGTTTCATCAATCAAAACAATCTCAAGGTCAAAATCAATGCCTTTTAGGGTTAATGGAGTCACTTGTAGTGGCAAAACTTGAAGGAAACAAATAATAATGTAAGAGATAAGGACTAAGAAGGATGAATATTGAGGTGTTGGTAAGCCAAGGCCTAAATCAACAAACCTTAGAAGGAAAACGACTACCAGGAAGTAGGTAACCCTGGGCCCTTGCGATTTTCCTTCTTCTTTAGTTCAAGTTTGAAAAAATTAATGGCTTGATGAAGAAAGTGAGACTAGAGTGTTGCAATGGAAGGGCTCTAGTACAATGCTTCAAACGTAGGGTTTCTAGTACAATCTAATATGTGAAAAATTGTTAAGAAAAGGACAATAACATGTGCTTGTTCTCTGAGGGTTTTAAACTAGAAATTTCATAATATTGGTATAAATACAAAGTAAATACACCATAACCATTCAAAGTAAAGAAGGATTCCAGAAATTCACTTGCATCCACCAAGAATAATCTAGCAATAAGCCTAGTTGAAGATTTTCCACCAAGGAAAATGCCAAGAAAGACCAAATTAAGCCTCCTCCAAGAAGTGCACCTAAAATTTCAGCCAATAAATCCTAAGTAGGGCGCAAATTTAAGACCTCACTTAAGTGTGAGTGTAAGATGATGAAAAATAAGGAGGTTTTTCCCCTTATTTATACAATACTAATGACCAAAATTAGGTCAAAAAGGTCGACATGGCTAGTTACAAAAAAATCCAGTTTTTACATTAAATGTCATAATTAAACCCTAAAACAAGCTGCTAATGTGACATCATTCCCTTTTTGGGAAACATTGGCCTCCTGGAGCAAAACGTTATGCCTCCTTGGGCCTCAAGAACCTACCACACATGCCACTTGGCACACAACTGTCTCCAAAATATCCCAAAACGTTGGGTGACATCATGGGTGACTTGGGTGATGTCATGGGCCTTCCAAGGCCTACATCATGGTAGAAAGGGCACAACCCCCTTGGTTCCAGGCCTGCCAAGCTTCCTCTGGTGAAATGCCCTCCTCTCTCTCTAGAGAAATCCTCTGATCTGTCTCTGCGCTTGGCTGGGATCTCAACATCCATCTGGTGGGATTTTATCCCCATGGAGGTCCGAACCAATCATCTCCCCATCTGTACCTATCCATCGGGTGTGGCCCTGCAACATCAACTGATACACCCTCCATGGGCTCATAATTCATAGGGATCATAGCAATGTCAATCACATCTAATCATCAATTTATTAAACATGTGCATGAAAACCCTTTTACCCGGACAAGTGCTCAAAGACATTATGCTAATATGCAAGCCAAGTTTGGAGGGGATGCTAGGACGTCCTATTGGGATAATGCTCATTGGATGTGGGATCTTCCCGAAAAAAGTCAAATCCATGCCATGTGAATGGATGAGGCGGTAAGGGATGTCTGGGCAAGGGGTGCAGTGATAGCAGGGAAATGTATAGCTTACCTGTGGGTGCCTCTGAAGAGGGTGAGATGCACCTTGCCATGGATGAAAATGTTTCTGAGCCCATTCATGCCTTTTATCTTTTTTTCTTATTACTTTTTCTTTCAAGAGGCTAGTTAGGGGACACTGCCCTAGCGTGGTGACCAATTGTGGCAATGTTACCCACAAATATTTCATGGAAATGAGAAGGTTGGCTTGTGATGAGACACCCTTTCTCTTGGCTATGCCACCAAGAGCCACTACCCTGGCGTGGTGACTAGCTGCTGGTAGTTTCATATTGCTACACGCCCATGGACCTAATAGGCTAGCTCGTGATGAGATCCCTATCCTCTAACTAGGTCTTGAATTATTATTTTTTATGGGTCCCTCTGTTTCTTGCCAAGAAGCTTTTTATTGCTTTCTCAGGGATCCCTGGGCGAAGCATATCAAGGTTTCATTCTTTTGGATTTTATATTTTTCCATCTACTTTTACCCTCTGGGCCTTTATTCCCTTCTTCCTACAAGGTAAGGTACAACCCTTAGATATTTGGCCAATCCAATGCCCAGACCAATGTAATGGGATGGATGAGCGGGAAAAAAGATAAAAAGTGGTAGGTATGGTGGGAGCGGACGATGGCCTTTCATGAATCCCCCCAGTGGAAAATCAAACTCTACGGGTACCAGCTTACTAGGGCATCCTTTCATTCCCCCCAGGTGTGGTCAATTGGAAAATCATAAGGTCTAGGAACACTTTAGAAGAAAAAAATATTAAATGCACATATTCAAAGGTTTTGAGGATCAAAGTGACACATTCCATGATACCTAGACTCATTACCTCATGGATCAAGATCCATTTCTGCTGCAGGACTAGGTCGATGTGATGGATATTGTTGCTGCTGACAAAGTGGAGGTGTCAAAGAATGAAAGGATGGGCCCTCCAGGGCCATGCTCAAGTGTATCTGGCTCTCGATACTCCATGTCTAGGACCTGTGGGCCTCAAGACATAATCTCCTTAGTTATCCCTAGGCTAGGGGATAGCATCTGGATCCAACTCAGGGACATGTGCTCACCATAGAGCACATGGGAACCTTAACATCTCTAGCATACCCTGCGACCTGCTTGATCTCAACATAATACTGTTAGCAATCATTTGGGGTGGTGATATCACTCCCGACTCATATATATAATACAAAAAAAATGAAAACAAGCATATGTATAAATGAAAATACAAACTACTCTAGCATGAAATGAAATGGTATATACAATGAATGCCAATGCCTACCTACTTACCTACACTTACCTATGAAGTCAAGTCTCTGGCTCTTGATGGGGTTTGAGGAGTTTCCTGCTAACTGACAATGGGCGCCTTCTTCCTTCCAATGTAGATAAATAATAGGCATCATCGACTGACTTTCTTCCAAATTTGAAGGGTCTAAGCCAAAATTATGCACTTCTCTTGACATTAGTAGGCTCTCCCTTCTTGGTGTCCCACATCCAG
>JASDQU010101065.1:141638-166071 GCA_032191745.1 Picea mariana | reverse complement strand
CCCCTTCTTCCCACAAGGTAAGGTACAACCCTTAGATATTTGGCCAACCCAATGCCCAGATCAATGTAATGGGATGGATGAGTGGGAAAAAAGATGAAAAGTGGTAGTTATGGTGGGAGCGGATGATGGCCTTTCGTGAATCCCCCCAGTGGAAAATCAAACCCTATGGGTACCAACTTACCAGGGCATCTTATCATTCCTCCCATGTGTGGTCAAGTGGAAAATCATAAGGTCCAAGCACACGTTAGAAGCAAAAATAATTAAATGCACATGTTCAAAAGTTTTGAGGATCAGAGTGACACATACCATGATACCCGAAATCATTACCTCATGGAGCAAGATCCATTTATGTTGCAGGACCAGGTCGATGTGATGGATGTTGTTGTTGCCGACAAAGTGGAGGTGCTAAAGAATGAAAGGATGGGCCCTCCAGGGCCATGCTCAAGTCAATCTAGATCTTGGTACTCCATGTCTAGGATCCGTGGGCCTCGAGACATAATCTCCTTAGTTATCCCTAGGCTAGGGGATAACAGGAATGACACACACATCACATGGGCACACCCAACTCATGGGATCTCTCACATTCCAGCTCACTTAGTATGTGTCTTGGAGAATGTCTCATGTAGTTGTAATCATCAACACTCCCTCTCAACTAGGGAGGCATTCTCCACCAGGACAAGGCTCTCACGAAAGTACTCGAACTTCGTCTTGTAAAGTGGTGTGGTGAATATATTTGCAATCTTCTCATGTGTAGGAAGGTATTGCATGTGTATTGCTTTCCTCTGCACCATGTCTCTAATATAATGATATTTTATCTCAATGTGTTTCGATCTGTCGTGAAACACATGGTTCTAAGAGAGCTTCACATAGCTTTGGTTATCACAATGAATAATGGTGGGATCCATCTCATGATAAAATAAATATGTCAGGAGATTATGAAGCCACACTACTTCGCAGACTACCACACTCAAGGCTATATACTCTGCTTCTGTGGTACTCAAGACCACATACCTCTATTTCCTGTTGCACCAAGAAACCATGGAAGACCCCAAGGTAAAACAACAATGATATGTGTTCTTCCGGTCCACTGCACTCCCTGCCCAATCTGCATTGACATATCCCTGCAAAATCAAGTCTACACTGGAGGCATATCTCAAGCCATATCTAACTATGCCTCGTAGGTATCTCAATACATGTTTCACTACTGTCCAGTGAGTCTGTCTCCCTTGCTCATGAATTGACTAAGTACATTCACTGCATAGAATATATTAGGTCTGATGTTAACTAGATACATCAGTGATCCAATTAGTTGTCGATACAAATGTGGATCAATCTCGCTTGAATCAACATCATTCATTTTCTTCAAATCCATCACCATTGGTGTAGGCATGGATTTTCATTTTGTCATATCAAACTTCTTCAATATCTCCACTGTATATTTTCCTTGACTCAGGAAAATCTCATCAGTCCTCTGCCATACTTCTAGTCCCAAGAAATAGTGCATCATACCCATATCCTTCATCTCGAATTTGGAAGTAAATGCTTGCTTGCATTCAACAATAAGTCTCTTTGAACCAGTGAGGAATAGGTCATCCACATATAGGACCAATATTAAGCACTCGTTGCCAACAATATGATAATATAGGTTTGGATCAACAACACTCTTGTTGTAATACCCCAAGGACGTGCCCCAATTGCATTATGAAATGTAATTATGTTGTATAGGTTGGTGAGACAAGTTTATATAAGCTGGTGGGCTTATGTGTTTATTAGGCTAGAGAGCCTAAGTGTTGAAGGCCAAGAGCCTAATTTTTGTACATGTAATGATGCACACTATTAATAGAAAAAAAAACATCTCTGTGTGTGGGCTGACCACGATGAATGAGTGATGGGAGACTAAGCTTCCACAAAGTTTGGGTAAGGGAGAGGGGGCTGAAAGGTTGGGAAGAGGGGATAAGATTAAGATCTTAAGAGCATAAGAGAAGAGAGAAATTTTGGGAGTTCGACTGTTGGGAGAAGTGGGATGTGCAGATACACAAACTCTCGAAGCCCAAAATCGTGAAATCTCGAAGAGATGGAGTAGTGGGTCAAGTTGACATCACTTGGATGGATGTGGACCCATGGGATCTATGCCACGTGCCAGTGGGCCCCAAAGGAAAAGAAGACACAATAGGGATGGATGACATCACCTGAGGTAACATGGACCTTCTTAAGTACATTGCATGTCACCACTGTGGTTGGTGACAACTATGCTGTGGGCCTGGAGGCTAGAAAGGTCGGAAGTTCAGAAGTCGGGAGTTGGAGAGGGAAGTGAGTGTGGGAGCCTACAAGTCTAAAACCCTGAAACTTCGAGTCCCGAAGTCCCAATTTTTTTTTATGACGAAAATACCACAGTGGATTTCATCCATTGAAGGATGAGTAAACATGGACTATTGATCCACCCGATTTCGCGAATTCGGTAATCAGAACTCCGAGAGATAGTTGTGTGTGCCTTGAAACTTTCCAAAAGCTGGGTAGCACCTAGTGGTCTAGCGTTTGGTCATGGCCTATGATCGCATGGGTTAGGGACTAAGAAAGAGGGGGCTATCACCCGAAAGTTACAAGACCAAGTAGAGCTCGAAAAATTCGTGAAATCGAAACATTTTCTCAAATCAGATTGGTTTTGAATGTGTGGAATTTGTTAAGAAGAGATGACCTGTCAAATTCTGGTTGTCTGCACATTGTGTTTGCAGAAATTTGACGAGTTCCATAACTGATTAGAATTGCCACAGAGTGAAAATAAATGGAAGAAGCACGGATTGCCTCCAGTTTAGAGAATGAAAGAGAAGGAATAGATGTCCACTTGGGAGTTGAAGGATCGAACTCTAATTGGCACATAAAAAACATGGATAAAGAAGGGCATATAATGAAAATCATTGAAAAATTGCAGAAAGATGCCCAAACTCACCAAACAGTTAGAAGAAAGCTCAGGAAGACTCAGCATAAACAAGGTGAATTCACCTTAAAGTTGTTGAAGAGTCTAGAAAGAATATAAAAGGAATTATAAAAAGAGAGTGACTCAAGCAAAATAGAGAGTCGCAGGACCCCTGAGAGGAAAAGAAGATCAAAGAGTGTTAGCAAACATCATCTTTGCTCCCCAAAGCATTATGCTAAGGAAGCAAACAATATTTCAAGCCCATCACCTACCAGAAAGCATAGGAGGTATGGAGTGGATGAACTAAAGGGCGAAATGAATAAGATTAAGCCTCCTACGTTTGATGGAGAACATAAGAAGGAGGAAGATGCTGAAACATGGTTGCTTGGCATGAGGAAATATTTCCAACTGTTGAATTATTCCTCTCATGCAGAAGGAAGAATTGCGATGTATCAACTGAAAGGAAAATCATCCATGTGGCAGGATCAACTTGTGCAGGTGAAACACATTTGAGAGAAAGATATCACTTGGAAAGAATTCAAGAGATATTTTGAGAAGAAATACTTGACTAAAAGATACTATGACAGAAAGATGAAGGATTTCTTTGAACTCAAGCTAGGTAGCATGACCATTGATGAGTATGAACGTAGGTTCCTGGAATTGCTAAAGTATGGTCTGTTCATCAAAGATGAGACTGTCAAGATTTAGAGGTATCTAAGTGGATTGCTACCTTCCATTGGGGGCAATATCTAGTATGATGACCCAAAACCCATGGAAGAGACGATAAGGAGGGAGAAATGATTATATGAACAACAAAAAGAAAAGCCTACCTTCCAGAAGGCTTAGGAAGACAAGAAGAAGTTCAATAAAGAGCAGAGACAAAAGGGAAGCAAACCTTCCTTTTTCAGAAAAAATCCTCAGGGATAGCCATCTTTTAGAGAGCCCAGGAAGGCTAAAGTGGGTGGACAAACGCCAAGACAGACACCTATGGAGTGTTGGGGTTGTAAAGGAAATCGTAGGTACAGAGATTGCCCCCACATAAATGATAAAGTGAGAGCTGTCCACAATGTTCAAGAAGCTGAAACAGTGAAGGAAATAGGCAGTAGAGGGTCAAGAATCTATGCGGCCCTGGACAACAATCAAGCTGAATTTCAGTCGCACAGGTTTGAAGTCGAAGGTATGATTAACAACCAACCATTTACTGTTTTGATTGATTTAGGGGCTATCCATAGTTATATAGATCCTAGAGTGGCGAAAAGTTTTCATTTGTCAAGAAGCAAACATGAAAAGTCTTGGTTAGTGCAGTTGGCTACATGAACCAAGAGGAAAGTCAAGGAGTTGGTTAAGTCCTATCCTGTGGACATGAATGGACTGAGCACGAAGGCTGAATTGAATATTCTGCCTTTAGGCTCTTATGACTATTTAATTGGGATGGTCTGGTTGGAACAACACCATGCCATCCTAGACTATCGTAACAAGGCATTCACTTGCCTGGATGAGGTTGGGAATTAGAAAACAGTCCAAGGAATTCCCAGAGCTGTTGCTATAAGAGAAATCTCAACAATGCAGCTGAAGAAGTGCTACATAAAAGGCTGCCAATTATTTGCATCCCCTGTGGAGAAAACACCTAAGGATAAGGTGTCAGGTATCGAAGACCATGCGGTACCAAAAGAGTTTGAAGATTTATTTTAGGAGGTACCTGGACTGCCTCCAAAGATAGATATTGAATTCTCTATAATTTTGATGCCTAGAGCAGCTCCAGTGTCGAAATCTCCTTACAGAATGAGTACGTCAGAGATGAAAGAGTTACAATTGCAGCTTGAAGAACTTCTGAAGAAGGGGTATATATGCCCAAGTGTGTCACCTTGGGGAGCCCCAGTTTTGTTCATGAAGAAGAAATATGGAACACTGATATTGTGTATCGATTTCAGACAATTGAACAAAGTGACTGTAAAGAAAAAGTACCCCTGCCAAGGATTGATGACCTCTTCGATCAGTTGAAGGATGCGAAGATATTTTCGAAGATAGATATCAGGTCAGGATATCACCAGGTAAGGATAAAGGATGAAGACATCAACAAGA
The DNA here is from genome assembly GCA_032191745.1 of Picea mariana. Lineage (NCBI taxonomy): Eukaryota > Viridiplantae > Streptophyta > Pinopsida > Pinales > Pinaceae > Picea > Picea mariana. The sequence continues at coordinate 161,075 of JASDQU010101065.1, read as the reverse complement.
CTACCTTTAGAACAAGGTATGGTCATTATGAGTTCACATTGGTGCCATTTGGGTTGTCAAATGCACCCACTCTTTTTATGTGTCTGATGAATGGTGTATTTAGGGACTATTTGGACAAGTTTATCATAGTCTTTTTTGATGAAATTCTGGTGTATTCCAAGTCGGAGGAAGACCATGAACAACATCTGAGGATGGTGTTACAGGTGCTAAGAGTGCACCAACTATATTCAAAGTAGAGCAAGTGCTCATTTTATCAGAAGCAGATCCATTACTTGGGGCATAATATTTCGAAGGATGGGATAGCTATAGATCCTGAGAAGATTGAGGCCATTAGAGGATGGTCAGCGCCAAGGAATGTGACAGAAGTCAAATCCTTTATGGGTCTAGCTGGTTATTACAGAAGGTTCATCACAGAGTTCTCGAGGATAGCTCACCCTATCACTTCCTTGCAAAGGAAGGAGAAAACGTTTCAGTGGACAAAAGATTGCGAGAAAATATTTCAACGATTGAAGCAACTGTTAACCAGTGCTCCAATCTTGAGGATTGCAAACCCAAACAAATATTTATTGGTGTGCACTGATGCATGTAAAGAAGGACTGGGAGGAGTCCTGAGTCAAAATGGATTTGTAATTTGTTATGAATCCATAAAGTTGAAAGAGCATGAAAGGAATTACGCAACTCATGATTTGGAGTTAGCGGCCATTGTTCACGCTCTGAGGAAATGGAGACATTACCTCATGGGAAGGAGGTTTGAATTGAGAACATACCATAATGGTCTGAAGTATTTATTCGATCAACCAACCTTGAACACTAGACAGTGTAGGTGGCTGGAATTTCTTTGTGAATACGACTTTGATATCAAGCATATCAAAGGGAAGAAGAATAAAGTGGTTGATGCACTCAACAGGAGAGTACACGAATTACATGCTATAACCATTAGCATGTATCAGACTGATATAAAGAGCAGAGCTTTGGAAGATGCAAGTGCCGACTTGCAGTACATGGAGTTGGTAGAAAAGCTACAACAAGGTGAAACACCACAGAAAGTGGAAAATTATAAGCTAGAGACTGATGGAATACTTTTGTACAAGAACAAAGTTTATATACCCAATGTCCAGGGTTTGAAACTCATGATTCTGAGAGAAATGCATAACGTGCCTTACGCTGGGCACCCTGGATATTAGAGGACTGTGGCAACAGTCAAGAGCCATTACTTTTGGCCAGGTATGAAGAAAGAGATCGCTGAATACATCGCCAGATGTATGGAATGCCAGAAGGTTAAAGCTCAGCACATGCACCCAGTAGGGTTGCTACAGCCTTTACCCATTCCTGAGTGGAAGTGGGTGGTAGTGATAATGGACTTCATCACGAGATTTTCCAGAACATGCAAGCAACATGATTCCATTATGGTGGTGATGGACAAGCTTACGAAAGCTGCCCATTTCATTCCGTTAAAGACCACTCACAAGGTGGAAGATGTTGCTGATATTTTTATGAAGGAAGTGGCACGATTGCACGGAATTCCCAAGACAATTGTGTCTGAAAGAGACATGAAATTTACCTCAAATTTCTGCAAAGGGTTATTCAAGGGATTTGGAAAGAATCTAAATTTCAGTACAACCTATCATCCTGAGTCAGATGGGCAGACAGGGCGAGTGAATCGAGTGATAGAAGACATACTGAGCCCATCAAAATGGGAAGACTACCTACACTTGGTAGAATTTGCCTACAACAATGGGTATCAAGCATCATTGAATATGAGCCCATTTGAAGCACTTTATGGCAGAAAGTGCAATACTCCAGTAAGCTGGGATAATCCAACTGACAGAGCAATAGTTGGGCCAGAGTTGCTCAAGGAAATGGAAGAACAGATGTTAAAAATTAAGCAGAATTTGAAATTTTCCCAAGACAGGCAGAAAAGTTATGCTGATAAAAACAGAACCCACAGAGAGTTCAAAGTGGGTGATCATGTTTTTTTGAAATTAAAATCCAATAGAAGTTCCCTGACGCTGGGAAAATGTTCCAAGTTGGCAGCCAGATTTTGTGGGCCATTTGAAATCCTAGAAAGGATTGGGCCAGTTGCATATTGCTTGCATTACCTGCATCCACGAATGTACATAATGTGTTTCATGTTTCATTACTTAATAAATATATACCTGATCCTAATCATGTGATTGATTGGAATGTGATCCAGGTGGAACAAGAAGGTGTCCTGCAAGTGCATCCTGTGTGCATATTGGACCAGAAAAGCAAACAACTCCAGAATCGAGCCATAGGGCTTGTAAAGTTCCAATGGACCTGGTACGGTCCTGAGGACGCGACATGGCAACATGAAGATGTTATTTGGGCAGAATACCCACATCTTTTTGAAGATTTTGGAAATCTTGCTGATGCTGTGTGAAAGTTGCATTGAGGACAGTGCAAAAATAAGGGGAGGGGATTGTAATACCCCAAGGACGCACCCCAATTGCATTATGAATTGTAAGTATGTTGTATAGGTTGGTGAGCCAAGTTTATATAATTTGGTGGGCTTATGTGTTTATTAGGCCAGAGAGCATAAGTGTTGAAGGCCAAGAGCCTGATTTTTGTACATATAATGATGCACATTATTATTAATAATAAAAGAATCTCTTCGTGTGGCCCGACCACGATGAACGAGTGATGGGGGAATAAGATTCCACAAATTTTGGGTAAGGGAGAGGGGGATGAAAGGTTGGGAAGAGGGGCTAAGCTTAGGAGCTTAAGTCCTTGGGAATAATAATTCAATATTAATCCAGAGCTGTGTACATGTTTATGTTTTATCCTAAGTTCTTGGAAGGGGGAACGTGTGAAAAATAGGGAGAATGTAGCCCCAGGGAGATAGGTGTTGACTTCAACGCATGCAGTTAAAACCAAATAAGTGAGCCATGTTGGGGCATACCTCCCATTCTCCATCCCCCGTCTGAACTCATGGGTGCCGAGAATCGACCTCTGTTTTTTTTGAATGTTTGTGCTGGGGAAATCGTTACCTGAACCGATAAGTCTATGCATGTGATCTCTACACACCCTCACACATCTTCGAAACCATAATCGTGAACCCGTTTTGTGTTGCATGAGGGAGAAACTTGAATTTGCCTGGGTCATGTTGTGTTATCCTAGTGGGCTGTTGTGGCAGCATAGTTCCTGACCGTGTGAGGTTGCTGCCATTGACTGTGCGTTGCTGAGCCTTGTTGTTGTGTCCTCACTGTGCTAGAATTGGTCAAAAGAATAGGTTTCCAAACCTGTGAGCAACTCTCTCCAGGTGAGAGAGTGGGATGAGGAAGTAAGAAATCCTGGAAGGGGTCCCGTAGCTACTACACAGCTCTAAGACTTCCAGTTCGGTTTGTTGCTGAAGCCCAAGGCAAGGGAGGTTTAGTAGCCGAAGTATTGTCTTGGTGACAGTGAAGGTGTATACTCCTAGGGTGGGATAGGCATGTGGGGAATGAGAGTTTGTGAGCAGTGGGCATAAGTGACTCATGGGAGAGAATCCTTCCTCTGTGATTGTGTGTCTTCCATTGACCTTGCCTAGCCTAGGATTCCCTTGCCTGGTGGATCTTAGTTCCAGCTCGGGGGTGAGCTACTACTGAGAGTGATGAGAAACGCGGTCTAAGGCTGGGAGCTTCATGGAAGGTTTGCATGTAGTTGGTGGAGTTACCACAGTTTCAAAGATAAGTATCAGTTTATGATTAATATTATGTTTTGCATGTCTGTGATGCTTATATGTTATCATGTATTATGTTGCGCATATGAGTTATTGTTAATGTCCTTGGTGATGTATATTAGCAGTAATCCCGTGCTTACTCTATGTTGTTTGGTTAAATATGGTAATTAGATTTAATAAGAAGTTTTATAAATAAGTATGAGAATTTTCCGCGTAGTAGCATTTGTCGGGCCATGGGATTGATGGTTGGGGACGTTACACTTTTTGATGCCCAAACTCATCCAGAATCCATCCATTTTCTCATACCAAGAACGAGGTGCTTGATTTAGTCCATACAGGGATTTATTCAACCTGCACACATGAGATTTCTCGTTGTGTATCATGAATCCTTTTGGCTACTCGATATAAAATTCTTCCTCAATATTACCATTGAGCAAGGCTACCTTTACATCCATCTGATGTAGTTTCCAACCCATGGATGCAACTAATGCAATGATAGTACTGATGGAAGCGTATCAGGCTACTGGAGAAAATGTCTCATCATAGTCAACTCCCTCTACTTGTGAGAATCCTCTAGCTACAAATCTCACTTTGTATTTCTTGATACTTCCATCAACTGGATGTTTGATCTTATAGATCCACTTGGAAGTCACTACAAAATTACCTTCTGGTCTCAGAATGATATCCCATGCATCATTCTTCAAGATAGAATGATATTCTTCTGTCATGGAATCTTTCCATACCTATTCACCTATCGCTTCTCCATGACAAGAAGGCTCAAAATCAATGATGTGGCTCATGGATGAAAGGTAGATAAAAAATTTCTTTGTTCTCTTGCTCTCTCAGGATGTGCCTTGAGGGGTTGTATGTCCCTTTGCCTCCTACAGAGTTTGTCGAGACTAGGAAATCCTTTTATGCCCTACTACAATATCTTCGGGCATATCAACTGGAGCAACTAGATCAACTGGAACAACTGGATCAACTTGAATAATGTTTGTCTCCCTTTGAACTGCTAAAGGGGGAGAAGGTATTGTCTCACTGTCAATCTCCATATAAGATTATTTGGATCTTTGAAAGGCTATCTCTTCTTCAAAGGTAAAATCTCTTCTTATCTCAATCTGTCTCTGACCAGGGATGTAGATCCGATATGCCTTTTAAGATTCACTGTATCCCATAAATGTACTCTTTCTCCCTGAAGGGTCCAACTTGGATCTCTTCTCTTTAGGGACATGAAAATACACCGCGCGCCCAGATATCCTGAAGTGTCCAATCTCAGGCTCTACTCCAGTGAAGGATTCTTTCGGAGTTATGTTCTTCAAGATCTGGTGAGGACTCCTTTTTTGAACATATACTACTGCCATGCATGCTTCTGCCCACATAGTCATAGGTACACTTTGATCATGTATCCGCTTTGGTTGCCTCGATGATAGTTCTGTTCTTCCTCTCTACAACCCCATTTTTCTCAGGGTTGTAAGGAACCGTGTACTCCCTCTTGATCCCCGCTTCAATACAAAAATTGCTAAAATCCTTGGAGGTGTATTCTCCTCCATTATCTGATCTTAGTACTTTGATCTTTCTTTCGGTTAGGTTCTCAACCTGAGCTTTGAAATATTGAAATTTTGCAAGGACTCCATCCTTGTTCTTCAGGAAGTAAATCCAAGTTTTCTGAGAGTGATCATCTATAAAGAGTACATAGTAAAAATATCCATTCAGAGAGGCAATAGTCATTAGACCACACACATCTAAATGTATCAAGCCCAATATTTCCTTGCATCTATTGTCACTAGTCAAGAAGGACCCTTTTACATTATTTCCAAGAGCATAACCTTTGAAAACACCTTTATGATGAATATGTATCTCTAGAAGGCCTGTTACCATTTTCCCTAGAGCTGGGAGAGATCTATAATGAATGTGATAAAGTCTCCTATGCCATAGCTCACTCAAGCTGATAGTATCATGTAACAGGGCCTGGACTTGTTTGATGGTCAATCTGTATAAGGTATTTTCTCGAACACCAATTACTTTGGCAGACTTTATATGTGAGTCCTTGTGCCATGCAAAGACTCTTCCTTCAGAAAAGGTAACCTTGTAGCCTTTGTATTCTAAGGCATAAATGGAGACAAGGTTCCTCTTCATCCCAGGTACATATAATACTTCACTTAGCTGAAGCTACATGTCAGAATGTAGTTGGAATGTAGAATTTCCAACCCCTTTCACATTATATCTAGCATCATCTCCAAGGACAACATGTAGATTGGTCTCTTTCTCAACAATATTAGATAGGTGGTCTCTAAAACTGGTTATGTTCCTGGAGGCACCACTCTCAATTAACCAAGTATCATCATTAGTAGGAACCATACCCGAGAGTACTGAAATGTTGATGTCTTCATCTCTCTAAACTTTTGGCTTCTAGGAATTGTATTTTCTTGATTAACAAGTGTTGGCCCTTGACCAAGTTTTGGGAGATCCATGGTCAAGTTTGACCTATTTTTGGACTTCGACAGCTTGTCAAAGGAGGAGCGCAAGACGAAGTAGAGATTGCGGGATCTCAGCCCCTTTTTGGGATTTGGAATTATGTAACGTGTATGGGATGTCGACCCATGGGTTTACCCATGTTTAGACCTATTTTGTAATGTATAAATAGATGTATAGGCTATGTAAGAGAGAGAACATGTTAGGCATCTATGTGATGTTAGAGATATCTGTGTGATATTCAGCTAAGTGATAGATCTATGTGATCGAAGGATTGTAAGTGCTCTATGCATAACATGTGAGACTTGCAGAGCTAAGTGCAAGTCAGTGTAAGAGGTTGTGGAAGGTTGTGTTCTTAGATCTACTCAGGGAAGGAGGATCTAGTGAGCTGCATAGATCTCCTGTCCTATGCGGAGTAGGGTTTTGAGGCTCTATGCATGTAACCTATTGAAGAAGCTAATAAAGAAGAAGAGTTGGTGGACGTAGCCCCAGAGTGGGGGTGAACCATGTATATGCTGTGTTGCTCTGCTTTATGAAATATGTTGATGTGTTTATGTCTTTACTTACTAAGTGCTTTGATATAGATAGATAGATCCGTTTATGCTATGTGATAATGATGTATATGGATGCTAGATCTGACCCATGTGAATGTGCTTAGTCCTTGAATCTGCTAGATCTAACCTACCTCTCTATGATAAGTGCTTAGATACATCAGATTTGACTGAATGATGCGATGCTCTGTTTTATCTATGAAGTAGAATAGTGGTTAAATATTGATGAACTATCGGTGCTAAGTGCTCTGTTAAGTATTACAATCACAGATCTGTGTCCTAGCTAAGGTTGTAGACACCTAAGTCCTACAACCACCCCTGACTCTACCTCGGGTGTGACTTCATCTTCTTCATAGGTGTTGCCGAAAGGGCCGATAGTTAGGGTTTTGTTGGTGTGTTGTTGTAGCGTTGAACCATGGGTCTGCCCCTGTGCCAACAAATGGTTCCATCATCGGGACCTGAAACTGTGATTGCTGGGAACTAATGAAGAAGAAGCTTTGTGCAAAGATCCGTCCTAAAACTGTGAAATCTCTGTGCATAGGTCTGTCATTCTAGTGCGCAGTATTTTACTTGATTTATAAAGCTCTGTGCTAAAGAAAGAAGTTTGATTGGAAGAAAAGAGGTCAAACCTGAAGAAACGAGGTAAGATCTGAAAGCTTTGTGCTCTGAGAAAGGTAAAAGTGTGAATTCTTGATTAAAAGAGGTAAGATATGCAAGCTCTGTGCTCTGATAAAGGTAAGATTAGTGAAAAGTTCTAGATTTGAAAGCTTTGTGCTCTGTAGAAGTAAGATAAGTGGAAATTTTTGTTTCTAAAGTATGGATCTAGGTACGTTTGATAGATTCTGTCCTAGATTGAAAACTAGGGCACTAATAGATGAAAGAAGGTTTGATATGCGTAGATCTTATAAGAATAGTGAAAGATATGTTATACCTATGCATATAAAGAATGTTTGGACTAACAAGTGGATGTAGGATCCTAGAAAAAAATGTTGCAGGTTAGCTACCATGATTCTAGCACGCAGTCATTTAAAAGAAAGAGAGGATTAACCCTCTGTTATAGTTGCATAAAACCATGACATCTTGCTAAGGAATTCCCTGGGAGAAGACCTAGTTGTCTTTGTTCCAAAGCTATGGACCATGAAGTATTGGATTGCGCTAGAATGATTGCTAAGCTTGAAGGAATGAACATGAGACAAGAAAACCCTAAGGCAGGTCCAGAAATGGCAGAACCCCAAAAAAAATAAGAGAAAGTATTGGTACAGATAAAACAAACCCTGAATGACCACCGACATGTCAGTTTATAAAAAATCTTCAAAGAAAAAGAATGCCTTGAAGCAATAATAGGAGACTTTGACATTGACTGTGTTCTAGATGAGGCAATACATGTGAATGTCATGACAGAAAGAACTTGCGAACTTTTAGGGAAGCTCGCTATGATTCCTTCATTAAGAGGAATATGACTATATAGAGGAAAGATGATAAACCTATGTGGAAAGCTCACCTGGATATCTATGAATGCCAATGGAACTTAGAAAGAGGAAGATTCTGAGATTATTAGATTTATCAAGAACAACGCCCCATTTACCATGTTACTAGGAAAATCTTGGATTGAAAAAGACCAGGCCAGAAGGAAAGAAGAAGAAGAAATTTTAGAGCAGAAGAAGCAAGAGTTAAAATATTTCATGACTAGAAGGATCGCACACGTGATTGAAGAACATAAGAATAGATCGAAGCTATTTAACACCATAGACTCGAATTTCGAAGTTGCAAGAACACTAGATGACCCTCACAATGTTGAAGTATCTATTCCAGCTAAAGAAGAAGTATCACCCTCGAATCTTAGGAAAGAATCTCAACAATGCGAAGTAACTATGCCAAAAGAAGTTAAGAATCAAAATGAAGAAATGCATACTGAGACGAAGCTCACTAGAAAGAAAGCTAGAAATCTAAGTAAGAAGAGAGCTAAGATCGACAAGTTACATAAGGTTCCAGAGGGAAGTTCGCAGAAGGAAAATCTACAAAATTGGAGCTTTGCCGGGATAACAGAACAACATCACATGGAACTTCGCCATGGCGAAGCAATATAGCCGTTGGGACCAAGATAACTGTTCGGTCGACCCCTCGAACGGGTAGAAAGGAGTTTATGGTTCACCACCAGACTGTTGGACTGTGCCATAATGAACAGAACAAAGTTAATGAAGGCTTCTCGACCGTTGCAAGGAATCCATTGTTAAGATATCTATTTATCCTTTCATGACATGCACCAAGAACACTTTTGCTAATCATGAATTTGAGCCCATAGACTTGTTGATTTTATATAGTGATCATTGCACTATTGCTTCTATCCTATTGTAGTGTCTATGTCACTCCTTGAACCTGAATATTTTCAACCCCGAGCATGTATGTCGGATGAGTTCAGTGTTGCAGAGAGACTTGTCGAAGAATTTTTGATCGATCTCATGATTGAAAGAGTCATGTTGATGTCTATAGGTGTACAAGCATCATCAACAAGAGGATTTCAAGCCTCTCCGTCAACTGCTCACAGATCGGGGCCATCCTGACCATCGGTAGAGAAGAGAACCAAGAATAAAGACAACCTAGCAAACACGAAGTTGATTCCATCCATATTGCCTGATTACATCCCACCTCTGGCTGGCGTGGTGAATCATGATAGTGTGCCATGAGACTTCGAGTACACTACGGTCACTGCGTACCTCCCAAAGGGGATACAAACAGTAAAAATAGACCAGGACAAGATCGCAGCACTAAAGTTCAATGACTTTAACCTCGGAGATCGAAATATCTATGGTATGCTCACCCCATACAAGTACCTAACCATAAATAAAGGAAAGAACTCGAAGATTATCCCTCAATCATGGACGAAGAACCTAGCACAATCCACCTTGCTAAACTTCATGAAGATCCCACACTTCAGAAGACACCAGGAAGTCAACGCCTGTGTCAAGATGCTACTGTCATGTTACCATGGTGGCTACTTATGGCTAGACCATCGCATTATAGTTGAAACAACACTGATCCACAGGATCACAGGCCTGAGTATGCAAGGACCTGGCCCCCAAGACTTTTATCTAGGAAAAGTTGCAGATCACGCACTTGCACAGAAGATCAAGGACACCTATGGCGATGTTGAGAAGGGAACAAGAGGCTACAAGGTAGCTTCCATCCAGAGCGATGTAGTGTGCCTCACATGTCAACTAATAGCGAGAAAATTAGTAAGGAAGACACGAACTACGCAGGTCATCAAATTTGTTGTTTACCTCACAAGGAAGTGCGCGGAAGGCCTACAGATGAATTGGGCGAAGTACCTAGTTAACTAGTTGGAACTAGATTGTCGAGAAGCACATGATTATGGTTATGAATTTCATTTCAGCTATCTCCTAGTCCTCATTGCATTTGTTGCCCGCGAGATGCTGGAAGGAGCAACCTTCCCCAACATAGAGCCGTTCGAACCGCTTGCCGCAAAGTTCGCTACCCTGTGGTATTCAACATATATGCTACCCTGTGGTATTCAACATATATGAACAAACAGTGGCAGTTGAATGCTGTGTTTCATACATACTACCTCCAACTAAAACGAGCCATCAAAGGTGAGCCTCGCATGACTTCGAACACCCTACAGAGGTTCTAACCACTAATGAAGTTCAACGCAGATCGACACTTCACCTACATTACAACGTGGACAGATGAACATAAAGAGTAGCTCCAGACATATTATAATCTTACAGAAGAAGACCCAGAGGAAATCACTAAGGAATGGTCTGCTGACCTCCTTATCCCCGCCAACCCCGTAGAGATATGTAATAATGATAGCCCAGAGGACACCTATAAAGAAAAAAATACACTCGGAACCAATAGACAGAAGAAGACTGAGGAGGTCCAAAACTTAAGAAGCACCTCAGTGAAGACTGCTTCCATGTCACCTGACCGAGGGGGTGGTGAAGAAGTAGAAGCTGAACAGAGACTAGGTGAAGTAAAACCGCCCAGATATGAGGTTGAGCCTTTGAAGAAGAGGAAGGTTTCCCCCCCAAAACCTTATTCTTGGAAGAAATCAAAATCCTCCATGACCAAGATGCAGACTGTCCTCACCTCTGATGATTTTGACTTCATCATAGCCGCCCTGAACGATGCTTCACTGGAGATATCAAAGAAACAAGGAGAGAAGCAAGAAGAAATGCATGATAGGATTGAATTCGAACTCCAAGGGGTATAATAGGCCCTTCAATCCATCCACACAGTCTCCATTGCACCCCTGCAATCGGGAGAACCAGAGTTGGGAGATGAGCCAACCCAACTCCACCGACTAGCTGATACAGTCGAAGCTCACCTTCGACGAGCACAAAAGGAAACAAAACAAGCCACCCAGGCTTTGACGCAAGTGCAAGGAGTACTTGTAGAGCAACGTCGAGCTGTAGAATAGGAAAATATTTCTCTCCAAGCAAAGTTTGATGAAGAAAAATTACAGATACAACAAGGAAAAGAACAGTTGCTCATCGAGCAACTTGAAGTGAAAGAAGCAGTCAACATAGTAGTTTTTTTTGTGACGGTCGTAGAAATAAAGGCAGAGGATCGAGTCATGCAACAAGTAGAGTATCTCATAGAAGCCATCCAACAGTTACAACAATGCATAGCAAACTTAGATCTCCACGCAGTGCTCGAGACCCCACAGGATGTAAGGGATCAAAGAGAAGCAACTGCTCGCAGCGCAGTTGAGAGAATAAAATCCCTTGCTATGGAATGTAAGAAACTCACTGATGGTAGTGCCCATACCTATGAGAATCTCACTGAGAATCCAGAACTGAAGGCACTAGAGTCGCAGCTCCAAGAGGTGAAGTATCAAGCTGAAACAATACAAGTGCAACTAAAGCCCTTGTCAGTTGTGGAAAGAATGAAGCGATCCTAGGAGCAACGCATCACCCAACAACAAATCCACACTATCCAGAGCAGAGTTATGGAAGTAACTCAGAGGCTCCAACCTGTACAAGATAAGGCTTACCAATTTGTCACAGAGGTAGAAGGCAGAGGAGAAAAACTAGAGAAGGTTGTCACTGCAGCTGAACAGTGCCTGGAGGGACCTGTCAACGATGCGGTCATGCAAGAGTTCACTGAACATTAGGCCAAGGCACAACAACAAGTCAAAGAATATTGAGCTATGCTCAAGGCTTTTGAAGTGGAATTATCTAGATCAGAGTGACTCAGGATGAGTCACAAGTGAGTGTTGGAGGCATGTTGGCCCTTGACGAAGTTTTGGGAGATCCTTGGTCAAGTTTGACCTATTTTTGGACTTCGATAGCCTGTCGAAGGAGGAGCACAAGACAAAGCAGAGATCGCGAGATCTAAACCTCTTTTTGGGTCCTTTTTGGGATTTGGTATTATGTAACAGGTATGGGATGTCGGCCCATGGGTTTACCCATGTTTAGGCCTATTTTCTAATGTATAAATAGATGTCTAGGCTATGTAAGAGAGAGAACACGTTAGGCGTCTATGTGATGTTAGAGATATCTGTGTGAGATTGGGCTAAGTGATAGATCTATGTGATTGAAGGATTGTAATTGCTCTGTGCATACCGTGTGAGACTTGTAGAGCTAAGTGCAAGTCAGTGTAAGAGGCTATGGAAGGCTATGTGCTTAGATCTACTCAGGGAAGGAGGATCTAGCGAGCTACGTAGATCTCCTGTCCTATGCGGAGTAGGGTTTTGAGGCTCTGTGCATGTAACCTATTGAAGAAGCTAATACAAAAGAAGAGTTGGTGGACGTAGCCCCAGGGTGGGGGTGAACCATGTATATGCTATGTTTCTCTACTTTGTGCAATATGTTGATGTGTTTATGTCTTTTCTTGCTAAGTTATTTGATATAGATAGGTAGATCTGTTTATGCTTTTTGATAATGATGTATATGGATGCTAGATCTGACCCATGTGAATGTGCTTAGTGCTTGAATATGCTAGATCTAACCTACCTCTCTATGATAACTGCTTAGATACATCAGATTTGACTGAATGATGCGATGCTTTGTTTTATCTATGAAGTAGAATAGTGGTTAACTATTGATGATCTGTCGGTGCTAAGTGCTTTGTTAAGTATTACAATCATAGATCTGTGTCCCAGCTAAGGTTGCAAACACCCGAGCCCTGCAACCACCCCTGCCTCTACCTCGGGTGAGACTTCATATGCTTTGTAGGTGTTGCCGAAAGGGTCGGTAATTAAGGTTTTGTTAGTGCACTGTTGTAGCGTTGAACCTTGGGTCTGCTCCTGTGCCAAAAATAAGCCTTGAAAATTAGAAGGACACTGGTGAGCTGAAGAGCTCCTTCAATGAGCTGCAGAAAATCTAAAACCAAAAATCTGCAGAAAATTGCGAAAGCCTAGAAACCCTAGGACCAAAAATTCAAAATGCTAAGAATTTCACTTTGAGAGTCTCTAAAGGTGTGTTGGAGGAGGATGTACTCTCTTATGTAAATTTTATCCCTAATGTCCAAGTATTAAAGGCTAAAAATGAAAAAGAAGGAGGGTCGTACGTAATTTCTGGAAACCCTAGGAGGGTCGTATGGTTCTGCAAAAAGTGAGAGGATGACTGTATATTCTTGTGAAATGGGTTATTCAAGACCTATGCTCTAATACCATGTTGATTTTTCACTAGGCTAGGATCAAGCATGAATTTTATTCCAATTTTAGCATTTTACTTGAACCATAGACAATTGCATTTACACCATAAACAATTTTTTGCAGTAACCAAGATCATAAGAAGAAATACCATGCACAAGTACACAAGAAGTATCATGGGAAACCCTTCTCAACAAGGGAAGAAAACCCTTGATGGGGATTCCCTAGTGGCTGTGAGGTACCCAAGGCACAAGGAACATAATCCAAGTTGCAAGAAGTAAAAATGACAAGAAATCATGTTTCCCAATACAATAATTTGTTTCTCGATTACAAGAGTAATGCCTTTAGTTATGCTTTAATGGGGTCAAAAAGAAAGAGCTAGGGTTACTTAATCCTTGGGGGTGTAAATCCTCTTACTTCCCAAGAAAAGAAACCTAGTGTTACAGAATGATTCCCCTGTGGACAAGTGAATCTTCCCTTGAATTCTAGACCCATAATACCAAGACATAAAAGCACAAATGGACACAACTAATCAGAAAGAGAGAGTGGGAGAAAAAGTGTGATGCACCATTTTTTCAAGTTTTTCCTCACTGCTTCCAATCCGAGGTTGATTTCCAAACTCCTTACCACAACTTGAAACCTATAGTGCAATGGACATCAAAGAGAAACAAAGAACTCCTACCCTACAAGATTAGATTAAACAAATCCATCTACAAAGATCGAAAGAACAATAGACAAGCACATGCAATAATACACAAGATTGAAGGGAATAAGACAAGTATATTGATGAGAAATTTAAAGAGATACTTACAATCATGGATGATGTTGCAACAAATTCTCCAAGTCCTCCTCATCCAATCCCTTGCTTGAAAGATCCATGATCAAAATGACAATGTTTTGCTGATTATTTCCCTGTTCTTTGTTCACCATGAGAATGCCTCCATTTACAGGCTTTGGGAGGCCCAACCACCTTAGTTATATTTAGGATTAGTTGAGGATATGACTCCATCAGTTATGATATCTCCCTTTGATTTGCAACTTAAGGGTTAGATTGTGGAAGTTGTGGGTGACCGTTTTCATATTTGTCCAAACCAGGTTGGTTGTTTCTTCCTTCTCATCTTTTTTCATTCTTTGTACTGCATTTTAACCTTTATTTTAGGTGTTCTAGGCTCCTTAGAAAGCCCTAGAGCATCGAACTAGATTATCACTCCCTCAAATCACTAAGGGGAGAACCGATCACGATTTCAACATGCTAGTGCGTATGTCTAGGGTGCGCTAGCACTCTGTAGGCTGGTTTGAGGGAGCACTGGGCAAAAAACTAAAAAATTCTTTGATTTTTAGGCTAAAAAGAGGCAGATTTTGTCCATAAGGATTTAGCTAATGATGATTAATTGATGTTTTTGCAGGTTTCATCTATAGCTAGACATGATTGAGTGGAAAGAGCATGAGCATGAGTTCGATGATATCGTCTCTCTCCAAGACCCTCAAGCGAGGGCGACCTTGCGTAACTCTGGCTTGCTCAAATACTTCAATCTTCAAAACATGAGAAAATAAGTGCTACTGCTTAAGTACTTGATTGGTCTATGGTGGAGAAGGTGGTTAGTGGTGATTGAGGACTTCCCCTATGATGGGGTAGATTTTAGAGGTAGTGAAGACTTGGTACTCCTTGAGGGCATACATTGGGATGCATCAGGTACGAAAGATAACCATAACCTTGTAACCAATATTTTTGATTTGTTATATATATATATATATATTTGTACAACAAGGGATCTAAACCATATCTATTTCATCATACATATCGAGGTGTGTCACGTTCAGTGGAGATGCCAGCATTGGGGCTCCATGGGGATACTGAGAATGACGTCGTAGTGGGAGGGCTTCGAGAGGTAGAGAGAAACCTCTAGGGCTTGATGATGGGTGTACCACTTTTGAGGAGGCAAGACATGCCTTTACACTTGCAACAACACACAGTTGGGGTATTTGAAGGCCTCAACCATTCACTACGATGGATGGCATGAGCAGTATTGTACCTTTTGGAGCATAACGTGATACAGGAGGATAATTAGAGTCCTTAGATATTTTTTAGTACTTATGATGATACCATGGGCATGTAGGCCCAATTTTTGCCTCGTTATGTACTTTAATTTTTTTTTTGCTATCACACACACATATATACAAATTTTGCGGCTACTTATGTTGTATTTTTGTGTTTTTATGTTATGTTTTTGTACATATGATTTATATTTCAAATTTTTATCTAGGCACAATATACCAATCATACATGTAATTTCTAACAAATCCAAAGTTGTATTGAGTTCTCTCGATATGTGTCTGTATTGGATAAATTCAAATGATCTTTCGAGATGACGAACCCTTAGGTGGAGACGTAATAAAACCAATTTGTGAACGACATACTCATGATTAAGTTTACAGACCACGAGTTGAGAGTCTAGATTGATGATCAATTGAGTTATACCTAGAGAAGAGGATTTGGTTAAAAGTTTGATGATGACATGATATCCTGCCATGATATTGGTCGCAGATCCGAGGAAAATTCCTCCTGAACTCACTAACTCTCCAGAGTGGTAGATGACCTAGGCTGTAGAAGCGATGTCCTAGGTGTGTCAAATAGCACCATATGCAAACCTGAAATATATGGGAAAGGGTGATGTCATCTGCACATTCAATCACAAAGAAAAGTATAAGCAACTGAGGCAAAACGTGTGCATGAAAAAGAAAAGACACACCAAATCAAGAGTATATAGTACAATAATGTACAAAGCACACATGTGAGATATTCTATGCATAATACTTCTTGAGGTAAATCCCATTTCAGGGCTCATCGAGAGATAATCCATCGTAGTCTACTAACTTGAAGGTGCCCCTGTGTAGCACGCATTTTATGATGTAAGGCCCGTGCCACATGGGTTCTAACTTTCTTGCCCCTAGTTTTCCATGATATTGATCATAGACTAGGACTAGATCTCCTTCTGCAAAAGCACGAGGTTGGATGGATTTATCATATTGATTTTTCATTCATTTTTTATACATCTTGTTGATGAGAGTAGCATCACGACGGGTTTCGTCTAGCTTGGTTAAATATAGGAATTGTTCCACTCCAACATAAGTGTGAGGTAGGGGTTTTATGATAAGTTTCAATGAGGGGATATCACATTCGATTGGTAATACCTCTTCTATTCCATATTCCAACTGGAACAACGTGAATCCAGTGGTAGTTTTCACTAAAGTTTGATAAGACTAAAGTGTGGAGAAGAGCTGCAAGTGGCAAGAGGTTTTGTTTTCTCCCACCATGCATTGCAACATGGTCTTCAAGACTTTGTTGATAGCTTCAACTTGTCCATTCGCCCGAGGATCGTAGGGTGATGAGTTTTCATGGTGAAAACCCATCTTGGTGCATAATTCACCCATCATCTGGTTATGTAAATGTGATCCATGATCAATTACAATAGCTTGTGGGACACCTAATCGAGTGATGATATGGTTAAATATGAAGAGTGCTGCAGTGTGGCCATCGTTAAGGAATGTAGGCATAGCCTCATCCAATTTAGTGAAATAATAAATGACAACGATGATATAATCATGCCCCCGAGATGAGGTAGGATTACATTGCATAAAATCGATGCCCCATTTTGAA
The DNA here is from genome assembly GCA_032191745.1 of Picea mariana. Taxonomy (NCBI): domain Eukaryota; kingdom Viridiplantae; phylum Streptophyta; class Pinopsida; order Pinales; family Pinaceae; genus Picea; species Picea mariana. The sequence goes on along the minus strand of JASDQU010101065.1, from coordinate 144,099 downwards.
AAGGGTTGACGACGACAATGGGATGTAGCGCAACATGGTGGGTACGTGATTTCTTCTAAAATATTTGACAGGGTGGGCATTTTTTAATGGTCATGATGCAATATTTGAATATAGAAGGCAATAAATAACCGACACGTAAGATTTTATGGGCTTTATCCATCCCAGAAAGATGACCACCACAAGCTCCAAGGTGACAATTATTTAAAACTTGTTTAGCCTCGTCGTGGGTTAAACAACATCGTAGTACAGTATCGATGCCACAACAATACAATGTGTCACCAATGATGAGGTAGCGTTTGGAGTGGTGTCGAATGTGACGTCGTTCATCACGTGAAATATTCAACTAACCATACCAAGGATCAAACATACTAATGAGGAATATGGATTTTTCAGGAAGAGAATCAATGGGATGAATATCCTTATCAGTATGGGGAAGATCACAAATCAATTCCACAAAAACCAATGATTTATTAACTTTTGATTTGGAAAACTCAAGATCAAATTCTTGGAGAATAATGATCCATTTGGAATATTTTCCCCCATGTACTTGAGGAGTCAAGATGTGGTACACGGGGTTCGATTTTGCAATGACTGTGGTAGTGCATAATAGAATGTAATGGCAAATCTCTAGATGAAAATAACTGATGCAAAAGCCAACTTTTTGACATGTGAATATTGGAGTTCGGGACGTGATAGACTCTTACTCAGATAGGATATCACATGTTCATTGTCATCATCATCCTATTGTACTAAAACCATAGCAATAGTCTAAGTAGAGGCATCCAAATAAAGGTTATATTCTTTCGCATAATTTGGTGGGTGCAAAAGAGGTGTATTCGTTAAGGCATGCTTAAGAGCATTGAATGAGTGTTGAGAAGTTTCATCCCAAATGCAAGTGGCATATTTCTGTAGCAATCTCATAAATCATTTAGTGATTTCATTGTAATTGCAAATGAAGCGGAGAAAAAAGTTTACCTTCCCTTGCAAATTTTTCAGTTGGGTCAGATTGTTGCGAGGAGGTAAATCTAGAATGGATTTGACTTTTAAGGGATCCACCCTAATCCCGTCTTTGGAGAATACGAAGCCGACGAGTCTCCCAGATGTTAAGATTTGAGCTATTATTATGTTTCTTTTCAGTTTACTAGATAACAATAGAATAGGTAGGATCAATGAGAGAAACACAATCACAAGATACACAACATTTATCCTGGGAAACCCTCATAGGGGAGAAAACCTAGTAAAAACTTCCTTAATATATATAACCAATACAATGCCAAGGCAATAAGCCAAAACACTAGAGAATATCCAACATTGAGGAATGCACCTCTCTCTTCCTTCTTCTCCCAACTGCAGCTACCAAACTTGTACACGTGATGAGCGAATGAGTGAGTGTGTTAATGAGGGGTTGGATTACTTTATTTATACTGTCTGCCAGGTGTTGGAAAGGTGTCTCTTCACTTGGTAGGGATGACTTGTATTCTTAGTGGTTAAAACCACTTTAATTAGGCCCTGGGGTCGACTTCTTAATTTGCATAATACAATGAGGGTTTGACCAATCCGCAAAAGGGGATTTGGTCAATTACAATGCCCAACATGATCAATTCACAAAAGGGGATTTGATCTATAAATAAATGACTCAAATAATAATAATAATAATAATAATAAGTAGAATACTCTTTGCAGTTACTATATTTCAACACTCCCTCTTAACAACAAGGGTATTCTACAACATCATTGGGAAATAGAGAGGGAAATAACATCAACAACATTTGGAACACTGGCTGGCATATCTATAAATCATCGTAATTTTTTCTCATCATCATTGTTCACAACATGGAGCTAGAGTAGCATTATCATCCTCATCAACATGAGGCTAGAGTAACATCATCATCATATTTAGTGAGAATTTGAAGTGGCATCATCATCATAATCTTCAGCGAGAATATGAAGTGGCATCATCATCATCTGCATCAACATCAATTAGTATAACAATAATACATCATCATCATCAATAAAAACACAAGGCTGATACAACATCAACAACATAAGCATCACAACAAAAAGGTTGGAGCATCATCAACATCATCACTAGGATGGAAATCTTCAGCACAAAGTTGGCATGTCAACAACATCAACACAAAGCTGACATCTCAACAACATCAACACGAAGCTAGAAATCTTCAGAACGAGGCTGACATCACAACAACATCAACATGAAGTTGGAAATCTTGAGCATGAAGCTGGCATCTCAACAACATCAGCACGAAGCTATAAATATTCATCATGATGCTGGCATCTCAACAACATCAGCACGAAGCTGGAAATATTCAGCACTAGGTTGGCATCACAACAACATTAGTACGGAGCTAGAAATCTTCAGCACTAGGCTGGCATCGCAACAACATTAGCACGAAGCTGAAAATATTCAACACTAGGCTGGCATCACAACACTACTCCCCCC
>JASDQU010101065.1:81363-108264 GCA_032191745.1 Picea mariana | reverse complement strand
ACAATGCCAAGACAATAAGCCAAAACACTAGAGAATATACAACACTGAGAAATGCACATCTCTTCCTTCTTCTCCCAACTACAACTACCAAACTTGCGCATGTGATGAAAAAAAGAGTGAGTGTGTTAATGAGGTGCTGGCTTCCTTTATTTATACTGGCTGGCAGGTGCTGGAAAGGTGTCTCTTCACTGGGTAGGGGCGACTTGTCTTCTTAGTGGTTAAAACCACTTTAATTAGGCCTGGGGGCCGACTTCTTAATTTTCATTATACAATTAGGGTTTGAACAATCCGCAAAAGGGGATTTGGTAAATTACAATGCCTGACATGATCAATCCACAAAAGTGGATTTGATCTATAAATAGATGACTCAAATAATAATAATAATAATAAGTATAATACTCTTTGTAGTTACAATATTTCAACACCTGATTAGACAATGAAGATGCATTTATGGGGTTTCAAAGATATGTTGTAAAACCTACATCGAAGAAAGATGGCTCATAGGTGACCAATATGGTCTCATTGACGAGACGAGTGAGCAGGAAATTCATCGAGGTAAGGTCCAACAATATGTTTGATATCGTGGAATCCATACGACATGGCTCGTTGAAAAGTAGCTCCAACGTTTTTAAGGCCAAAGTGAAAGTGACCCAAGGGTAGATGAAGGCTATTTTATGTTGATCATCTAGTAGAATGACAATATGATTATATCTGGAAAATCCATCCATAAAAGAGAAAATGACGCTTCAGACACAATTATTGACAATTTGGTCGATAAAGGGTGTACAGTAATTGTCCTTGGGACAAGCCTTATTAAGATCCCGATAATCAATGCAAACACGAATGGTCCCTTGCTTCTTGGCGACTGTAACAATGTTGGAAACCCATTCGGTCATAGGTACAAGATAAATAAGACCAGACTTTAACATTTTTTTGACTTCTGTCTTTATGGCCGCGATTTTCTTAGGATGAATTGAGAGAAGTTTTTGTTTTACATGTTTAATTCCTAGGTAATTCTTGATTTCATGCACAACGATCGATGAATCGATCCTTGGCATTTATTCATAACTCCAAGCAAAGATGTTACATAATTCCTTGAACAAGGTAGTGTAAGTTTCAACTTCTTCAGCTGAACAATTGGCGCCTAGATATATGTTTTCCACAATACCTTCTTTGATTGATATGTTGACAGTAATCATAGAAGATATATTTCCCAAATTCCCCTCAGAGATGGTATCCTGAGTGAGTATTGGAGATTGGGGACAATCGACGATATCGCTAGGAAATATAGAGGATATATCTTTCTCAATGTCATCCAAACTCGGAAGAAAGGGTGAACAATTGTGGTTGTCATCCCATGGTGCCTCCTCGATACTAAGCATTTCCATAATAGATTCGTTCGATGGAAAAATCTGTAGGATGTAGTCGAAAGTAGAGGACAAGGAGTCTAACCAGGATGGTAACAAATAAGTCATAGACACCAACAAATTTTGGTTTTCCAGTGAAGGAGAGGTAGACTGGATGGGGTCGTATTCAGCCTCTGCAGGACTAAGTGGTATGGTGTCACCTAGAGCATCAAATTCTAAAGGACTAGGCGCAATCCATGGATCAAATGATTCATAGGATTGATGTGCCATAGTCAAGATCATACTGATCATTGCGATATGTTGCGTAGTGGGAGGAACAAGTGTAGGAAAGGTACCCATAAGCGATGAGTATTTTAAGATACCTACTCCAACACTTTCATAAGTGATTTTCAAATCTCCCAGAAAAGGAATGTTGTTGGCCATTGAGTGTGAGCATCAGGGGTGCAGTAATATAACTGATCGATGGTCACAATTTTACCTTGATGGGGAAACTGAACACATCTAAACATCAAGGAAGAGACGAAAATCATAGCATAAAACCAACTTCTTCCGAGCAACAAGTTTTAATCAAGGGGAGCATTGACTAATTCAACATCTACTGAAATAGTCTTGCCTCCCAATTGAGCTGCTAATGATTGTAATAGTCCATGAGGACATAATCCTCTCCCATCGAATGCTTGTAACATGGTGGGAGATTGATTAAGACTAGATGATTTGAGGCCTTTCCAACAAGACAAAGACATGAAACATGTGGAAGCTCCCTCGTCCAAGATTGTGCAATGAATATGTTGATTGTGTACAAAGACATTGATCTGGAAGGAAATATGGTGAGAGAGGCATGACTTAAAATTATCCAGGTTAAACGAGATATTATTAGATGACTCGAGATCTATTTCTCTGAAGGCTTCCAAGAGAGTCCTATGTTGATTAGGGCAATGTTGTATAACTTCGAGAGCTGACATAACACACGGTGCTTGAGCCAAATCTTCAACGATGTTGTATTTTCGAGCAACACATGAATTAGGATTGAAAGTCGACTTTCAAATTGTACTCTTGGGTGGATGTAAGATAGAGTCAAATGTAGGTTTCTCAATTTGGAGTGGCCCAGATGGAGGAGTAACAATGGTGGATGGTGGATGTGATATAGTACCATTAATTACTTTTTCCTTATTAGGTTTAGCCGGATGTGTGTCATATTTCATAGTACGAGTGGTCAAATATATCCCATTAAACATGTAAATGTGCACACTCGTTGAAGCTTCCTCACTAGGAGGATGATTTGGATTACCTCTTGTTGGAGATCCAGGAGCTGGTGCAATGAGTGACTACTGTTGTGGAAAAGGATGTGTCAATACAATGGGTTAAGAATTTCCTTTAAAAAAATTTGCAACTTCATCGCGATGAGGACAACCTCGTGTGTAGTGATTGTCACCACAAATGAGACATAGAATTTTTTTTTTTCGCTGCGGTTGTTTCTCAATAGCAGGTGGTTGTGCTTGTGTTTTGCATTTTCAGTTGGATTATTGTTTTTCTTTGGTTTATTCTTCATTTTCTTCTTCCCCCCTAACTGTTGTGGAGATTCAGATTGAATTGCATTCACCTCAGATACTTGAGTCGGGGTGGAGCTTGGTGAGAGTGAAGTCGATCCAGTAGAGGGGGTAGTGACTGAGTGATTAGTTGTTCTGGTCGACTGTGAGGGGTGTAAATACTCTTACTTCCTCAACTAAACCCTTGCAAAAGATCTTGATAAAGTGGTGGGAAAAAGGATAGGGGTTTATATCCTTATACTCCCTATATAGACTTGGCTAAAACCACCTTACTTGAATCACAAATGATAATAACAATTAGAGAGACCATACCATTAAGGAAAAAGCCTCTACATGCCAAAGTAAACCTCCAAAAAAGATAGAGACTGAACTTATAGAGATATTTCACCATCATCATCCTCAAACCATAACCAAAAATCATTATTCCATAGCACAAGAGGAAAAATACTCCAAGTGTAGCGAAAATTTCAGACCAAGTACTTCTCACAAGAGGGAGAGTTATGTTAAAATGAGATCTGATGATCTCTTATTTATACAAAATGTCACTAAGATAGTTTTTTCACATAATTAGGGGTAAACCACAATACTAGGGTTAAAAAAACCTAATATTTCCCCTTTTACAAAGTAATATTAAACAAATTCATTTAAATTTCATTTTTGCACAAAGAAAAACCCTAGTTTATAAAGACATCACCCCTTTAGGGGATGTTTGACACTAGGAGAAAGTTGTTGTGGATGGAGGAGTGTAGGGAGGATTTGCAAAGCCACATGTCAAGAATCCAAGCTACTTTTGTCATGGTTAAATCCTCAAACCCCTCAAAACTTCCTTGTTCCAATGCATGTCACCTCACCAGCAAACCCTAATCCCCTAGGTGACGTCATGCCTCTAGAAGTGACGTTTTGCCTCTCCTAGGAAATTGTTTTGGCATGTGGGGGCTAGGTTATGTCATCCATGTCATCTTTTAGGCCTTCAAAGTTTGATTTTTCTCATCTGGCATGTAGGCCCTTGGAATCTACCTATGGGATTCAAGATCCATGGAAGCCCAAGCTAGGCTTTTTCTCCCAAAACTGTCCACCAACTAGGTCTTGCAAAGACAAAGAAGAATGCCCTCCAAGGATCTCAAGTCATAGCATCATGATAAGTGAATCCAATTAATAAATGATCCACCTAAGCATGTGAATCAAATATCACTATGTAAAACAATTAAGTGCTCAAAGACATTATGTGACTTGTCAGGATTGAATATGGGAGGGTTGACGAGGTGTCCTATTGGGTAGATCTTTCCCTAGGTCAAGGAGAGTTTCCAAGAGATCCCTCTCTAAACCATGTATAGTGGGTGAATTGGTTAGGGTCAAGACTCAATGGGCATAATGCTCATGACATACAAGAGGTCGTAGCGTCTCATTCACAGGTTTCTTTGTAGAGGGTGTGTGGTACCTTCGTCCGCAATGAAAATTTTCCAAGCCCATTATTTTTCCATTCTTTCATTATTTCATAATTTTAAGGAAAGGTTGTGTTAGCACTAGAATTCACCCCTCAATTGCTGCAGAGGTAAGCCCAGTACCGATAAGTTTATATGTCACAATGAATAATTTTAGAGGGGGTCTAATGGATGCAGTCTCAGGATTATATCGCCTTAGCTCAGAAAACTGGGTTGGTGCACATATACAAATGAGGTCTTGATCTAACTTTAGTCAGTAAGTTTGCATAGTGGTGAGTAGGAAGAAGAGCATGAGGAGAAATGTGAAGGCCTGCTATGGACATCCGGTCTTCTAGTAGCCTACAGAGGAAAAGTTTCATATATAAGATCCTCTTAGAACTACAAACTTCAAGAGACTAAAATGATGCGACAATACTGCAATCAAACCTACATTACATTACAATCACAACACTTGACTGGATCATCCATGCCCAAGCTTTCATAATTAGAGGCAAAGAAATGAAGGAGAAATCACTACCATTAAACAAGAAGTCTCAAGTGATAATACACAACTAGAGAACCAAAGGCCTCATCAAAACTTTACAATCGAGAGCGTAGCTCTACCATCGACACCAACAAAAATGGAAAAAATGCCTACAAATACTTAGAACTGGCTCCCACTGTTGAAGGCACGATCATGTCATGAGTTTAAGGCTTTGTGTTGGTGAGTTCCTCTGTCAGGCTATGCATATAGATGTTGGTCAAACTACCCATGCAGTCTTCTGTCAGAAGCGAACTCTGTTAGATGCAACTGACAGTCTGCTTCTGCAATTCGTCCCCTATTGGACTTCTATTTAAGGAAGGAGATGATGTCTCACCCACCTTCCTTATTTACATTAACTGCTGCAATGAGATTTGAGAGGCTCGAGTCAACTCTACACCTGAAGGATGTGGCAGACGTGGATAAAGATGACGGGATAGAGGCGGTTGGCGCGATCGGCATGGAATCAGCAGACGGGGGATGGACAGGTGGACAGATGTGACAGAGGAAAGGTGATTGGGAAAGCGAGGGTGATAGAAAATGTGTGTGCTGAGGTGTAATAGGAAAAAGGTGAAGTGGCACGAGACCATGATGTGGACACCGAGGAGAGACCGTGGGGGCATGTGCAGTAGGGGAAGTCCGTCGAGGTGGAGGTGAGAGGGAGTATGAGGGGAGGACACCAGGTGGGAGATGGTTGGTAGAATTGAAATGGGATATGACATAGAGGTGAGTGGATTCCAGGTGTGTGATAATGGGAGGCAGAAAGGGAGTGGGAGATGTGACAGGCAGAGGTGAGAGACGGAGTGGGAGATAGATGTCAGCGGGAGGCGAGAGTGGTATGAGAGGGTGGTAAGAGGTCTACTCGGATGGGGTAGGAAAAAGTAATAGGTTNGTGCCACGACAGTGGGGGGGCTTGCATTTGAAAACCACCAACTCGGACCCCCCTGTTAAAGGTAGAATGTCGGAGGGGGTCCGATATGGATCTTGCGCTGTAGATCTTGGCTTGCGGATCTCAGCCACACATATCTACGCGCTTCTTAGAACGACACGTCCAGGCCCCAAAACTTAGGATAAGCGGGATTTTGTGGGTTTTAGCCTGCTTCTTTCCTTTTTTTGCCAAAGGGGTCAATTTCTTAGGAAAACACCCCCCTTACAAATAAATGTGATAACATTAGGCTCCATGGGGGATGGATTGCTCCCTATGAGATGCCAAGAACTCCTTTGCATCTTTAGTGACTTACTGTTGGGTTATGGAGTCACCTATAAAACCAGAAACGAAAGAAAAACAATATTTACAAAGACATGGGAGCCACTTATGGCGAACTTCTTCAAAAAATGCCCATTTACAGGGCCACCAAAAACTTCAACACCCTCCAGATTCTGTAGTCTGTAAGTATTATTTTGAAATACCTCAGAAACTTTGAAGGGCCCAATCCATAGGGCTTCAAATTTCCCATGCTTTCCCTTGTCTTGTTTGGGTGCATCCCATTTAAGTATCATATCTCCCAGCTAGAAATCCTCCTTTCTTCTCTTCCTATAGAATGCCTTCTTGATTTTCTGTTGATGTTGATGTGATCTGTCCATCACTTTCTCTCTAGCCTACTGGACTTCTACCACTTGATGAATTCTTCTGATCATATCATCAGGCTCTCCTTGATAATCCTGAAAGAATTTTTCCATAGGCAGAGCAAGCTGAGGAGGAAAGATGGCCTCAACATGATACACAAGATGAAAAGGAGAGGTGCCTAGAGATATTTTCGTTGTTACCCTGTCAGCCCATAGAGAAAACTTGAGCTTTAAATCCCATGCTTTCTTATTGTCTTACAACAATCTTTTAATATTTTTTATAAGGCTTCTGTTTGAGGACTCTGCTAGTCCATTTTCCCGGGGTAGTATGGAGTAGAATGAATCAATTTTATTCCAAACTGCTCACAGAACCAGATCAATGGTTCAGCCTTGAAAGATGCACCATTTTCAGTGACAATTCTGCTTGGAAAACCAAACCTTACTATAATATCCTTAAGAAAACCAATGATTACTTTGTACGAAGCATTCCTTGTGGGGATAGCTTCTATCCATTTGGTTAAATAATATGTTGCAGTTAAGATCCACCTATGATGACCACTTGAAGGAGGATGAATTTCCCTGATGAATTGCAGCTCCCATTGTTGAAAGGGTCCTGAAGCTACCACAGGCTTCAATGGCAAAGACTTGAGCTGCTGCTTTCCTGAGAATTTCTGACATTTAATACAAGCCCTGACTTTCGCACAGACATCCGTGAATAGAGTAGGCCAGTAGTACCCAGCCCTAAGAATTTTGTAGGCTGTGGTCTTCCAGAAATGATGTCCCCCACATAGGATACTATGAAAATCAAATATAACCCTTTGGGACTCCTGTGGGTCTAGACATCTCAGAAGCACTCCTAGGGGGTCTTTCCAATACAAGATCTAGTGAATAAGGCAATATCTGATTGCTTTGAGATTTAAATTTCTTTCCTTGCTCCTTCCCATACCATCAGGGAACCTTAGTTCTTGCAGAAAATATATAATGTCTTTGTACCGGGTGCATTCTGCTAATGGAGGGCTGCCCTGAGGATCTTTATCAGCGAACTCAACTTATTGATTTTCTGAGAAGGTGTTGATGAAATTAACCCCTAGAGCTTTGCAATTAGATTCAACCAATATCTTGGCTAGGCCTTGACCTTTAACTAGCTTGGTGGGTTTTATTTCCAGATCAAATTCAAGGATCTTTGAAATCCACTTGCTTCTTCTCCCGTCTATGTCAAGATGAATGAGAATGTCCTTCACAGAAGCTAAAGGAACATACACAATTACCTTTGAATGAAAAACATAGACTCTGGAAGCTTTGACCAAGGCATAGGCCTGCTTCTCCATGATGTCATATTTGACCTCTGCATCCCTCAATGCCCTGCTGAAAAATGAAATAGGATGCTCCAACCCTTCAACATTCTTCTACAGTAGAACAACTGCCACTGTATCAAATGAAGAAAAAGAGAAAATCAGAAAATATTTGGAATAATCAGGACTGATAAGCACAGGTGCTTCAGTCAGAGGCTTCTTGATTTGGTTGAAGGATTTTTTGGACTCAACAGTCCACTTTACTTCAATTCCCTTTCTAAGCATAGTTGTGATATGCTTCACCAATTCAGCAAAATTGGAAACAAACCTCCTCAAGAAATTAATTTTTCCTAGGAAGGAATGAACTTCTTTCTTGGATCTCGAGAGGGACAAGGTTTGGATTGCTTCCACCCCACTAGGATCAATTCTTATTCCCTCAACAAATACTATATGCCCCAATAATTTTCCCTCCTTCATGGCAAACACCGATTTCTTGGGGTTTAAGGAGAGACCAAACCTTCCATTTTTCAGGAAGACTTTTCTTAGATGAAAACAATGCTCTTTATCAGATCTAGAAAATATTGTTATGTCATCTAGATAGATGACTACGAATTTATCTTTTTCCCCAATGAAGGCTATGTCCATGGCTCTCTGAAAGGTTTCTCCTGCATTCATTAATCCAAAGGCTATTTTGGCATACATGAATGTGCCCCAAGGAGTGGTGAAGGATGCCTTTTCTCCATCTTTAGGTAGGAAATAGATCTGATTGTAGCCAGAAGATCCATCAATCATGGAAATTCTAGATGCACCAATTACCCTCTGCAATATGTGTTCCATCTTTAGCAACGGGTAATTGTCCTTCTTTGAGCTCCTGTTTAGATTTTTGAAATCGACACAGAGTCTGATTTCTCCACTCTTCTTTCTTACTGGAACCAGGTTGGATACCCACTCAGAATATATCAAAGGCCCAATAATCTGAGCATCCAAAAGCTTCTTCACCTCCCTTTCCATAATAGGCAACAACATAGGATTTATCTATCTTAATTTTTGCCTGAATGGTTTGGATTCCTCTTTCAATGGAATCTTATGCTCAATGGCATTGGTGTCATATGCTCTGAGGTCTTCATAGGTCCAGAAAAACACATCAGAAAATTCATTTAATAGCTCAGTATACTCGACCCTCTACTCCTTTGAAAATCTGCTTGACAATTTGACAAATTTTGGATCCAGCGCTATGCCAATATTGCACTCAGCCACATCAACATCATCTCTTGAGATTTCACCCTTTACTGCCACATCATTTCTGTCAAATAGTATTTCCAAAGGGACTAGTCCCTTTGGGATGTGATTGTTAGGCAATTGCATAATATGCTGATCAACAATTTTTTTCAGCAGAACATCATCGTGAGGATTTATTTCAGAGTCAGGATCCTGATTGATATGTAATGTTGAAAAGTCCTCCACAATTTCCAGAAATATTTTGATTTCAAGATCATTCTTAAAAACTTTCCAATGCTTGACATTGTCAGGTATAGAGGGTCTATATTTTACTTCTACATCATACCTGATTTTGGGTGGCAAAGGGACTCTGAAATTGCTTGTTGAAACGACCAGAGAATCGACCATCACATTTTCTTCTATCGGGACAAATGAAATGTTGAAAGCAAGGAAATAACTGTCAATGAGGTCCCATACTTCATTTTTTTAACTTCTGAGTCGAGGGTGTTTGGTCTGATAAATATTTCTGATCTGTTGGACAATCAATTCAACATCACCAAACACTGATATCTCTTTGATCCCCATATCCTTTGCAACCCTTAAGCCCAAAACAAGATCTTCATATTCTACCACATTGTTGGTAGTTTCAAACTCTAATTTGTAGGATAGGGGTGTGGTCTCTTGAGTGGGAGAAATAAGGACTACTCCAACACCAACACTCACCTTGGATGAAGCTCCATCAAAAAACATTTTCCAGATTGGGATAATGGAAGGGGAAACCTCAGGAAAATCAGTAGACTGTTTTCTGAGTTTTAGAGGTGGCTCGGGAGCATCAGTGAACTGCAATAAACTAGACCCTAAATCAGTGTCAAGTGCAAAAATAGGATGGTTGGTGGGGTCTTCTTCATAGATAATAATGTAGGCCAATTAAACTTCTCTGTACAGTCTTCTATGTTCCCCCTCAAACATAGGAATAGTGGCATAAGTGAGGTCCATTTGCAAGGTTCTCCCAAGCCCTTTTATCCAATATCTTGACAACAACATGCCGAACTTGGGAGGAACATTAGCCACCACAATATCCATGACCACACTTTTCATGGGTAGCTGAAACAAGGTCACAACTAGGTCTTTGATAACCCTAGACATTGCACCCTCCTTGAATTAAAAGAGTACAAATCATGATAAGCTTTTGTGATTTCTAATCCGAGCTCTTCCATAATAGTTTTGGGTATGAGATTATGAGATGCCCCAGAGTCCATCAGACAATTATGCAACACCTTATCATGTATGTTCAATGATGTGTATAAAGGCGGGGATGAATCATCTCTATATTCTACCATGGGACCTAAGATGACTGCTGACTTCTCATATTGGAGATTTAGCGAGTCTGTTGAATGGAAAGATGGCTCAGACTGCAACAGATTAGAGAGGGACCTTTTGAAGTCTTCTTTCTTGACTAGCTCTGAAAGGGTAACATGGATTTTGATCTTCTAAATTTCATGCTCAAAGTTAAAAGAAGAAGGGGGCTTCATAATTTATCTCACCTCTGGGATATGGTATTTGGCTATTGGCAAGAGACTATGAGTTTTCTTTTATTTTCTTCTATTTGCTGCATCTTTAGCAGGCTTCTCTGCTCTGATAGGATGCTCATGAACATCGAGTGTTCCTGATTTCTTCTTGGATCTGAGATCATATCTATTTTGGCTGCCAATGTCCTTGTCTCCCTTACTTAGCTCATTTATTTGGCTATCTATGAGGGATTCCTCATATGGATATTGAGTTAAATGAGGAAACGGGGAGGTGTCTCCAATACAATGAATTTCAGGGTCAATCTCCTCTTCTTTCTTCTTCCCTTTCCTCATCAATAACAAGGTTGTTTTAAAGAGGAGTCTAGATCTTCTGATCGTTTCTATCTCTGTCCCTTTGTTCCCTTGGCATAATCTGAGGAACACTGTTATTCAGCCTCCTAAAGTTGCCTCTGTTCTCAACATTTGGGACATTTTTACAACCTTTCTTTCCTTTGAATTTCATATTCTCCATTTTTTTAGACAGTGACTTCACCATCTTGGTCAATTCATCTACTTGAGGGTGAGATGTAGAAGAACTAAAGGTTGCGGCCTCTGCTCTTCCTCTTCCTCTTCCTCTGTCTCTATCAACTTTTCTCCTAAGCCTGCCAAATTCCAACACATTAGATTCTACTTCCAGGGCTGCGTCTTGCATGTGAGCCAGGGAAGTAGCTCTTCTCTCTCTGAGCAGGAGGTAGAAATCAGGGTCAAAATAACCTGCATAAGTGATTTTGGCAAAGGCTTCTGTAGGCTTTATCTCACCAGGGATCTTATTGTACATCTTGTTGAATCTTTTGGAGAAGTCAGAGACAAATTATCCCTCTTTTCTCTTTAAGGACCCAAACTCTGTGATATAATACATAATTTTTTTTTTATCCCCCCACTATCTCAATGAAACATCATCTAAAGCCTCAATCCTAGCGACGGATACAAGGGTCAAACCTCTGAACCACTTTCTAACCTCACCATCAAGGCTTTGGACAAAGACTCTCATCAAGACATCTTCATTTTCAATATTTAGATTGTTTGCATAACTGTAGAAGGCAACAAGGTGTTCTTCAATAGTTATGTCTTCTTCTCCAGTGAACTTAGGCATGTATTTCAGGTAATCTCCAACAGGGAGAGCATTCATGGGATGAGGTAAGACCAAAGGGGCATATCTAGCAACCACTATGGCATACATTCTATTTCTAGGAAGATTATCACATGCCATAGGGATGATAGGTGGAGGAGAATGAGGAGGATATGGATTTTGAGCAAGAGAGACTGGAAGTGAGCTTCCAGGAGAGAAAGGAAACAATGGAGGATTTGAAGGAAAAGCTACAGGACTTGAGGGAACATAGGTTTCCCTTTTTGTAGTAGTAACAACAATAATAGAAGGAGGGGTGGTAAAGCCTGGGGTAGGAAACTATTATGAGGTGTTGGGCCTAAAACATGGTACCACTTCAGGGGAGAGAGGAGTGACAAGGATTTCTCCCTCCAATCCCAGACCAGGGGGGGGGGCGGAAACTCAACAGGAACACTCCCAAAATTCAAGGTTCGGGAAACTCCAACGAAAGGTATAACAATAGAATGAGCTGCAGAAATTAGAGTTCCTATATGAGGATAATGAAAATCATCAGAAATACCTAGTTCATCAGCATAAGTGCCTTCTCGAAGGGCCTTTCCCTTTCTGATAATTTTCTCTAGGTCAACTTTAGGTGTTGTTAAAGGCAGCTGTGGAGTAGACCTCGTATGTCTGCTTCTGGAAGCTACAACTGGAATAATGGAATCACCAGGGGATTCACCTTAATGGAGTCGCCAGGTGCACAGTTGCAATATTTGAGGTACTAAGTTTTGATGCACCTTAAGAACCAGTAATCTTTGTTATTCAATCCCATGGAAAAACTTCGATTTCTTCCCCAACAATGACGCTAGAAATGTTAGCACTAGAAGTCACCCCTAGATTTCTGCAGAGGTAAGCCCAGTACCCATCAATTTATATGTCACAATGAATAATTTTAGAGGGGGTCTAATGGATGTAGTCTCAGGATTATATCGCCTTAGCTCATAAAACTGGGTTAGTGCGCATATACAAATGAGGTCTTGATCTAACTTTAGTCAGTAAGTTTACATAGTTTTGAGTAGGCAGAAGAGCATGAGGAGAAATGTGAAGGCATGCTATGGACATCCGGTCTTCTAGCAGCCTACAGAGGAAAATTTTCAGATATAAGATCCTCTTAGATATGAAAACTTCAAGAGCCTAAAACGCTGTGACAATACTGCAATCAAACCTACATTACATTACAATCACAACACTCGACTGAATCATCCATGCCTGAGCTTTCAGAATCAGAGGCAAAAGAAATGAAGGAGAAACTCACTACCATTAAAAAAGAAGTCTCAAGTGATAATACACAACCAAAGAACCAAAGGTCTCATCAAAATTTTACAATCAGGAGTGTAGCACTACCATCAACACCAACAAAAATGGAAAAACTACCTGCAAATACTTAGAAATGGCTCCCACTGTTGAAGGTGCGATCATGTCATGAGTTTAAGGCTTTGCATTAGTGAGTTCCTCTGTCAGGTTGCGCATGCAGGCATTGGTCAGACTACCCATGCAGTCTTTTTTTAGAAGCGAAATTTGTTAGACACAACTGAGAGTCTTCTTCTGCAATTCATCCCCTACTGGCCTTCTATTTAAAGAAGGAGACGATGTCTCACCCACCTTCCTTATTTACATTAACTACTGCTTTGCGATCTGAGAGGCTCGAGTCAAATCTGCACCTGAAGGACATGGTGAACATGGATAAATATGATGAGGTAGAGGTAGTTGGCACGATCGGTGTGGAATTAGCAGAGGAGGATGGCTAGGTGGATAGACATGACAGAGGAAAGGTGATTGGGAAAGCAAGGGCGACATAAAATGTGTGTGCTGAGGTGTAATAGGACAAAGGTAAAGTGGCATGAGACCATGATGTGGAGACCAAGGAGAGACTGCGGGGGTAAGCATAGTAGGGGCAGTCCACCGAAGTGGAGGTGAGAGGGAGTACGAGGAGAGGACACCTAGAGGGAGATGGTTGGCGAAAGTAAAATGGGATATGACATAGAGGTGAGTCGATGCCAGGTGTGCAGTGTTTGCCCTTGGTCATCAAATCAAGAGAAGATCAAGGAAGAAATGGAAAAATGTAAATTGCGTGGAAGACACAGTGACTTTTACTGGGTCGAAGTGAACAAAAGAGCAGAAAAGACGAAGCGAAGTAAAAGGAAGCAAGCCGTTGGATGAGGAGATCGAGGATGACAGATCAATAATGAAGAAGGATCGTGGATAACTCAGGAAGAGGAAAAATCCACCATGGGATGCTTTGGATCACCGTGCGATAAGGAAGGAAAGACAGGTTGACGAAGCCTTGAAAATGTGGGTCAAGTTGACCTAGGGTTTTAGACACCTAGGGTTTTGGTATCTGGGTTTTTGACACCTAGGTTTCGGCCTAAGGATGTTGGTGAGTGATTTTAATGTATAAATATAAGTTCTAAAGGACCTGGGATGGGTTGGTGTTATGGATGTTGTTGTTGAATTTGTCATTGTGTGATCGAGTGAGTGATATTGTGTGAGAAAGAAGTGCTGAGTACGAGAGCCTTCTGTATTGTAAGATCTTCAATTGGGAGCAAAGATCAACCCTGCAGCTGGGTGCTCAGGAAGGGGAGAGATAGCGAGGAGAAGAAAGAAGATCTACTAGCTAAGAGCATAGACAAGAACTGTATGCTTTATCTTAATAATTTATAAGCACAGTTCTGTGGATGTATCCCTAGAGAGAGGGTGAACCACATATATCTTGTGTCGTATATGTGATTGGTGTTATGTTCTTAGGCATTTATATACTGCTATTGCATTATTGTGTTAGATCTGATATATAGTTGTGTGGAGTATATCTAAGCTGCCAAGTGATATATGCATGCTGTATTGTTCTAGTATTAGATCCATTTGATATTCCCCTTGGTTTTAGACATCTCTGTCCTGCAACCCCCCCATAGCTGCTTCGGGTGATACTGCATCTACTTCATAGGTGTTGCCGAAAGGGCTAGTAGTTAGGGCTTGTTAGTGTGATCTTGGAGCTGAACCCTGGGTCTGCCCCTGTGCCAACAAATGGTTCCGTTGTCGGGACAAGAATCTTCTTGAGGGAATGTCAAGGTGGTTTCGATCAAAGATAGAGATTCAGAAGTGGATAGAGGATCAAGAAAAGGACTTCGCTGAAGCCCAGAACAAGAACCCTAATATTAGTACGAAGGATTGGTTAGGAAGATATATCTTTATCGATATACATGAGATTCTCTTTGGAGGAATCCATCAGGAGCTATACGAGTGGTTAACTAGGTTAGCAGATACCCAGTTTGAGATTAGATCTAGGCCACCTCTGGTCCGGACTTCAATGCTAATCAAGAAGTTCAAGAGAGTTTATAACGTCGTGTCAAGAGAAATAGATCACTGGTTTGATAGCACCATTGGAGGGTACATCACCGAGTTTGCTGTTGACAGAGTAGAGTCATATAACCAAGCCGAGAGATATTTCTTCAAGGGACCCAGAGTAAAATTTTTACATTTTCTAAAGTTAAGGATCAAGATGATATTGCATGAGAAGAACATCTTGAAGATACAGTAGATTGGTCGGATCCGAAAAATCTAATGGTCAAGAATTTAGACAGCGACAATGACACAGAGGCTGGACATACACATAGTGGGAGAGCATTCAGAGAAGTCCATATTGTGAACCTATTTAAGAAGAACTATGGGGATGAGGGTTTCTACAGTGGAGAAGAGGCAGATTTGACAGACGAAGAGCATTCAAAACCCGCTAGGGAAGAGGAAGGGAAAGCTAAAGAACCTCGCTGGAAAGAGCCAGAAACTTCAGGAACTGCATCGCAGACTGTTGAAGTAAGTACTATTATCCCTCCTGTTGATTCAGTAGCATTAAGAAATCAGAGTAATCCAAGCCACCAGAGTGTTCAGAGCACTGTTACTAGTAGTCCACCACATACTTAGTCAAGAACCCTGGGAAGATCTATGGAAGATGAGACGAGGCTCCCTATTTTTAGGGGAGATGGATCTGAAGACCCTGATAAACACTGGTTCCTATGTGAAGCTGTATGGAATATTAAGAATTTCACTGATGAAGCTTTTAAAAGAAATTAGTTTAGTACTACCCTAAGGGATCACGCACTGAGCTGGTACATGAAGTTTGTCCAAGGACTTGCACAGCCTAAGCCACTGAATGAGATCAATAATGCATTGATTGCAGAGTTCAAGAAACCCAAGTCGGAGTCACAATGTATTACAGAGCTGAAAGAGATCAAGCAAAAGGTAGATGAACCCATTTGGGAATTCGATCAGAGATTCAAGACCTTAACATGTCGTTTAACTTTTCAGATCCCAGATGAGAAGAACAAAGAATGGTTTATTGCTTCCCTCTTACCACACATCAGAGTTCCTCTGATGAAACATAAGATTTCTTCATGGGATGAGGCTCTGGAGATCGCCATGAAGTCAGAGTCAACCCCTATGGGAGAATCCAACTCAGGTATAAGTCAAATATTGAGTCAGCTAACTAGTTTGTCTCTACAGGTCGAAGATATGAAGAAAAACAAGGGAAAAGATAAAAGAGAAGACATCTAGTGTGTCAGATGCAAATCAGAAGGCCATGACACGGAGCATTGTCCCGTATTTCATGAATACTTTGCCTTTGGAGCTCCGAGCCCTTTGAATCAAGTCACCCTACCCTAGTGCGAGGTATGCAGAAATAGACAATTCCCTGGTTTGTGCTATTACATGAAAAAATATGTTCAGACACCCACAAATTTGTATTGCACATTATGTAAGTCCATGGGGCACGATTGTTATCACTGAAATTTCATCCGCAAATGGTTACAAGAATTCAGCATCGCCAAACAGTTATGAGGTCACCCATGGACCAAAATTACTACAAAAGCATCTCCAAAGGGTCAAAAAATATACAAACAGTGACAAAATTAAAGTGCACTATGACTACACAGGGCGCGCGTGCACATGCGCGAAACAAAAACACAAGAAAAGTGCACATGCGCCTGATGCGCGACTGTGGTCACAAAAATCCGCGCACATGTGAGAACGACACATTTATGAGAGTGGTCGACCTCCCACCCACTTCTGGTTCAACTTCCAAGTTGATTTGACACTCAAATATGGACTGGATCCGACTGGGTGGCTAGTCAAAGACCTAGAAATTCCCTAATTAGCCTCTTTACACACTACAAGCTGGTTGAACAATACCTCAAAGAGGTGATATAAAAAGGCTATGGGTGCACTTCATTTTTTAAGGAATTCAATAGAAAAGTTATGCTGCTACTATTCTCTTGAGGAATCCTCTATTCTCACCAAGAGTATACTAGCACCATTGCATTGGGCAATCCATCTCACCCCTTGAGTGGATTAGTAAAGAATTCTTTCACCATTTTCATTCAAAGTTGTAAGAAGAGCTTATTTGTGGGGGTCCAAGAGCCCTCCCTTGGAGGAAGAAGGGACTCATTGTCCTCTTTCTTCTTGGTGTTTTCTTTCACTAATATCAACCTTACCATTGGTGACATGGGTCTTATTGTTTCTTTTGTCCTTATGTCCCTATGCTCATTAGTTTAGTTGCTATTTTATTTCTTAGTTTAATTCTTGGTTGTTCTTTTATATTTCTTTCTATAACCCTTTTCCTTACAACTGTCCTGCTTAGCAAACCCAACTAAGATTGCAAGCACCTCTGTTTTGCTCACTAAGGTGACGAAAGAGGCACCATAGATTGGCGACTCCACTGGGGAAATGTATCAATTTACTACGCCATTTGGGTTTTTGTAGCTCTTCTTTTGGTTTATTTAACTTGGTTTATTTGGTTTTTGTAGCCTTCTTAAAAGTGATTTCATGCATGTTTTAAGCTGCACCACACTTAGTTCCCTCTTCATATAAAGGGATTAGTCAAAACACATAGGCACTTAGGGGGTTTAAAATCATTATTTCCTCTTTTTCTTTCATTTTCGCCACATGGATTGCTTGCTTTGACTAAAAGTATAAGCTGGAAATCATTTGTAATCACATAAAACTTGCATTGGGACTAGAAGTTGGATAACAATCGCTTAGTATGCTCTTCTCTCGCGCTTCCAAGCGACCTTGAGAATAAGAAAAAGATTGTAGGACAATTTCATCTCCCTTAAGAAGATTAAAACCTTTAGGAGAGGACAACAACCCCTCTTGGGATTCCTCTTAGTTTATTTCTTCAAACACATCTTAAGATTGTAACGGGCCCATACATGCCCACATGCTACAAAGATAGAATAGTGTTGAAATTTACTTTCTTAGATTAAATCACTAGGGAAGTTTAAAGGTTTTATAACGGGCCCATACATGCCCACATGATCACAATCTAGGATAGTTTCAAAGATTTTCTTAGATTAAATCACAATAGGGAGTTAAAGTAATAGTAAAGGACCCACATGTCCACATGCTATCTTCCTAGGGACTTTTGAATTATGTAAGGTTGTACCAAAGGAACTTAGTTAATTAGGTAATCAACACTTGTAAGGACCAAGCGAAGTCTACATGTAGCAAGGTGACACCTAATTCATTAAAACGTTGGCACACTTTCACTCATTGACACACAAAAGTCACTTATCACTCACATAGTTTTCTTCTCGAAAACGTGGAGGTCAAAGTAAGTTTCCTCCAAAGGGATTCTGAAACACCCCACCCTTTTCTTGATGAACCTATCCACTCCCATTTAAATTCAATAAGGTTGGTGCACACCCCCAACCTCTCAAAAAAACTACATCTAAATTTTTTCTAAAAACTCACTAAGTTTTCCTCCACAAGAGGTGCCAAAAGAATTTTTTTATTCTAGGTAGGATTACAGGGATAGGCATCCAAATAACTCCCCGTCATCTGGTTCTCACATTGTCAAAACAATAGAAGTTGTCAAATAGGGAACTAAAAATCCTCCAAGTCAAGTGTTTCTAACACCATAAGGCAGGGAGATACCTGTGAAGGGTTGAAGGCCGAGGTCCGGTTATTATGTGTGCCCCCCCTTGAGGCACCCATCTCTTGGAAGGGATCTAGCCCGTGACCCATTTCTTAGGCTTAAAAATCTAAAAGCCGCACTTTGACTGAGGTACCTAGTGACCAAAATTTAGGACATCTACCCAGGTCGCAATTGTGGGCTGCAATTGCACCTTGCTCAGATTTTGTGTGGCTATTGGGAAATATCGCTAGCTCTTTCGGGATATGCCCCCTTTAACCCTCATTATAACTGATTATTTCATCCTTCACTAGTTTCTTTTTCGGTGACTTTAGACCCCACTGTTGAGTACTATTTGAAGGTCCAGTGCTATTTGAGAGGAAGGACGTTACGTCTTTTAGGACACGAGCATTTGTTTTCTTTGATTCCTCACGCAGACAAAACCCACTTATCTACATATATGCTTCTTTTTCAAAACACTTTATGTATGATGCAGTTTTGATTACATTTTGATCTGGATATATGTATTGTGTAAAGTTCAAAATTTGCAACAAAGTCTCTTGTTTATTTTCTCTCATCACATTTTGCACACATCCACTCAGCTAGTCGGACATCATAGGGGACCCATAGAACACCCATCGTTCCAGATGCTTATTAAAGCTCCCTCCTATTTTAGGGGGAGTTCCTAGTCTTGCCAACTCACCGAGACCACCTTCAAACACTCCTGTGAGTGCCACTATTTTAGGATCAGCCTTTCTTGGTTCCACATTACTTGGGTCAACTTCCCAAGTCCCTCCGTCCACTTGCTCTCCTTTACACAGAAGCAGAGGACCAAATTCCTCTTAAGGGGGAAGTACCAACCCACCTAGTCCCCCTCAAGGGTTAGGTTCACACCACACTCACACCATGGCTGGAGATAATTCTCCACCCCCACTACAGATGCCATTTTTGGCCTCTCTTAACATACCAGATCTAAGCAAAATCACAAATGATCCTATATTGCATGACCCCACATGGCCTGCAATGCCCACCAAACTACCTTCAGACATCCCCAAATTTGAAGGAAAGGCAGGTGATGACCCTGCCAATCATGTCATGAATTTCCACCTATGGTGCTCTTCCAACAACATTATGGATGATTCCATCAGACTACGATTATTTCAACGCACACTCACTGGCCCATCTGCCAAATGGTATGTAGATGAAAAATTGGGGTCCCATGTGACTTTCGAGTCCTTAGCCAAAGCATTTTTGACCTTCTTCCAATTACCAATCCACCATGACAATGGTCTTGAACTACTCTCTAATTTCAAACAAACCTCAGCCACACATATCGTTGATCACATTCATGAGTGGCGTAGACGACATAGTTTGTGCAAAGCTGAAACCACAAAACAACAGTGTCTTGACTGGTTTCTCAGATCACTTGTCTCTCTCCTCGGTAAATATGTAGCTTCCATCTTCCCTCAATCCGAAGAGGACGCCATCAGTAAGGCTCAACAATACGACCTCATCTATTCATAATCAGGGTACTTATACACAGTACTTCCTGACCTCCCCAAACCCATACCATTCGGTCAAGACAAACCCGGGATGTCTCACTCAGTAGATGGATTGATTGGTAATACCACACACCACAGTCCTCAACCCCAACCACCACCAATGTATGGTACACCGCAATATTCGTCGGCATGTGGGGGAACCTCTTATTAACCCCCACCTCCTTATCAACAACCATACCCTATTACTATTCCTCCGCCCATCAGTGGGCCACTGTCGGCACCTCCAGTACACCCACCTATCCAGATAAGTTCCGGTACCCCTTCTACCTCGGCTTATACTTTAAGTACTAGCGAAAGTGCCACTCTTTCCTACGTACCTTACGGATCACAAATCCCACAGAATATGTACTTTCCATTTCCTGGTCCACCACAACCTATGGTTCCCCCACACCCTCACGCTAGGGTGAATTTTATTCAACCCTCTCCCGTTCAGCAATATCAAAATTTTGAACAACTGAATACGAAAAATCCGACCCATCCGTCGAATAATGCCAAAAATAAAGGAAGAAATAGGAACAATAACAATCAAGGCCATGGCGGGAATCAACCCCAACAAAACCAACCTACTGGGGGCAACTAGAACCAAGGAAATCAGAACCCCCAGGGGGGCAATAACAAGAGGCGTCAAGGGAGAAATAACAATACTATCAAAACCACTTTCCCTTGTGCCCTTTGTGGTGAGTTCAGTCACTATACTCATCATTGCCCTCGAATTTATGATTTTAAATGGCTGAAAGACTCAGGCAGTCTACCACATCCTCTAGCACTGCCTACCCCTCAGCGGGCCCCACAACAATACGTACAACAACCCCCCCAGCCGTACTGTAGAATCCTATTCCACACCAAGATGTGATGAACAGCCAACAGGACACACAGCTTATCCCACCTCAGCTGGGACAGTACCTCAATCCAAAAAATCCCACAGATCGTACTATCCTCCTCACCAGTGAGGAATAGATCCTTGTGCAAACACGTAATCGTTAATATCGTACACCCACTGAGTCTCCTCCCATTCCCCCAGAAACAACCCCAACACCGACATGACCCCCATTGGTACTCCCTCGCCGCAATTCTTACCGTCCCTAATATGGTGTTAGAAATTCCAGTTTGGTATTTACATCCACCAGAGGTGGTCCCTCGACCATCCCTTCCCCGCCAAATGGAAGGAATCCCAATGACGATTCCCATACTCACTCCCACCATACCCTCTACACCCCCACTCACTACCCTCCCTGCCACATCTAGGGGTAGGAGAAAGAAGAAGGAGCCCACAACTCCACTTCCCCCGTGCATCCAATGCCCTTGCACGCTATGTTAGAAAGATGGACACCAAACCAACAACTGCCCATCTCTACTTGAGTTACGGAACCTGATTCTGCGCAGTCAAACACCATCAATGCTCACCACCGTAGAAATTACTGCCGCCACTGCCTCTCACTCAAGTAGTAAAGGGTTTCAAACCAAATTTTCTTGCGTGATATGTTTAGAAAATGGGCATTATACACACCATTGCCCAGCACTGCCACGCTTCTGGCAGACATTAGCCCCAGTCCTTACGACCCCTTGTATTCTGGTCATTTCCACTGTGATGAGGACATACTCAAAGAGTTAAACACCCCCAACTACCCATGGGATGCACTATACCACTGAGTTCTCTTCTTCCCACAGGAAGCCTCCACGCCTCCTAACCCACACCCCATATACCCAGTTGAAACCAAAGATTTTATCCCATCAGGGCATATCAACTGGTTCAACAAGCCCATTCCGTCCCCTGATGCGTTTGAAGAAGGCAACATGGCCAACATTTCCCCAACCATCAAAATCGACCTTTCCATAAAAAATGGAGTCGTTGAGGAAATCACCATTGGCACCACTTGCACTCCTCAAGAAATCACTGCCTATAAAGCCTTCTTCCAAGAATATCGAGATATTTTTTCCCGGTCATACACAGAAATGCCTATGTGTGGCTATCTAGGTAACATGCATGCACTCATGCACACATATTTCTGGATCGTCTGCGCACTTGAGGGCCCACACCCCTAAAAACCCCCTGTATGAACCTCCGTACAGCCCCTACCTAGAAATGGAAAACCTAATTCTATGCAGGACGATCAGACTACTAACCTAAAGCTCGCTAATCTTGAATCGATTGCCTCACTCTCCCGAAATCTCCAAATCTTCTCTAAATACCTCTCGTCCAGTCACTCTGGTAGCAAGTACAAATGAGGTGGCAATGTGGGCCCTACAACTATATATAGGCCTTTCTGCCAAACTTCCAATCACCATTTCGGGAGCTCCGGGTGTCCATTCTTCAATCTGTCTTCAGCCATGGGATCAACATCCTGTAATCAACATCAAGATAGTCCCCCGAACACTTTTCATCCTTATCCCCTGGGGCACCATTTTTTGATACCCCGCCAGGTATGCATGCTCATGTTCAAAATTATCAAATAAATTCTCTTATGTTCGATTCTCTTCATATATTTTTCACGTCGGGTATTTGGTTTTCATGTGTGCAGGTACTTGGTCATCATACATCAACGCAACCCCTTCAGGTATATAATCATCACTAGCATGTAATCATTCCCTCTGAATCTCAATTGCATCTCTAGTTACACTCTCAGACATTTGCCTCTAGGATCTCCATCTACGACTCTGCAGTACCAACACCTCCATTTGCATCATAGGTACTGTCACCCGGTAGCACTCTCCCCCACATGAGTTGTCTCATTCATAGCACCCTTTTTCACTTTGACACTCATGCTGTTTTTCAAACCCTTTAGGGATGGGATTCCCAATAGCCTTACTTCATGTCGCAAATCAGCCACATACTCCTTCTCCTCATTTTGCTATCTTTCCCACCAGACTCCCAGATTATCTCTTCAAGGTTCTAGTTTGACTACACCTCCGTAGTATCATGAACCCTCCATTTCATCCACAATCAGTTTGCCCCTCTGCAAATTTCCCTTCATTCACCTACCTCATACAGAAACCCACCCATGGGGCCCCCACCCTCCACCAGTTCTCCAAGAAAATGGCACCCTCTCTGACCCAACCATATTACATTGGGGCACCCATTTCTGTATTTGTATACTCAGCCAAAAATTATTCCTTATTTATTGTAAAAAAGCCTTTATTTCCAGCATTTCCATACCGTTTTGTCGTCACCTTTGGTGACCTTCTTTCCTTTTTGGAAAACGCAACCCAAATCGCCCTTGGTTGGGGCACCCCTTATCATCTACCCTTGTTGACATCGTTCATATACTCTGAGTATCCCATAGGCCACTTACCTCTGCCCTCTGAGTTTGCTCACTTTGTCCCGCCTATGGCACAACTTATCCCACGTCTTGTTGCCCCCCTGACACTTGACTTAGTTGCACGGTTGCCGCTAGTTATCCTTTGCATATACCCCCAACCAAGGGTAGTATTGAGTATTCATACATCTTGACTTCAACTATGTACCTCCTCCAGTTCCTAACCTCACCTAGTATATTTCATGAAGCCCTTTTCTTCTGGGAGTCGCATCCCCCTTTTGTCGACATCAACACAGTTTTCCAAAAGGGTGACAATATCTTGACTCTCATTACCTTTCCAATGAAAGATCTCAGACGGCATAGGGAGAACCACAATTGTTCCCTAATGTCATTGACCCCCGTAACATTCAACTTCAACACTTTCTCATGTTACGGTGGGTCTTACTTTGCGACTATTGCAGTTGTTTCTTATATTTTCCGAAGACCTCTGAACTTGGCTAGGCTATCAATTCCTACAGAATCCGTGATATTTCTTACAAATGTCAATGCCTACTGTTCAGAGTATGTTCCTCCATAGAATTGTGTTCTGCCTTTATCACGACCGTCCCCAAGGGTGCTGCAATTGTCTACATCAACACATCATTCCTTTTTTGAGTTACATGACACAAGCATGGGGCATGCCTGCCTCGTTTGTACACAGTTTATTTTTACACACCTTATGGAAGGTTGGGTTCTACAAGTTCCCTTCTCCCTCCAATAGGTAACTCTTGACAATCCCACTACCGCTCTCTCTTACAATGACACTCTCTGTAGAAGAAACATTGATGTATTTCAGCTATACATATGCTCCTAACCTCATCCATCAGGGGGCATCTGTTATCACTGAAATTTCATCCGCAAATGGTTACACGAATTCAACATCGCCAAACAATTATGAGGTCACCCATGGACCAAAATTACTACAAAAGCATCTCCAAAGGGTCAAAAACTATACAAAAAATGACAAAATTAAAGTGCGCTATGACCACATAGGGTGCGTGCACACATGCATGAAACAGAAACGCAGGAAAAGCGCACATGCACCCGATGTGTGACCGTGGTTGCAAAAATCCATGCACATGTGAGAAAAACGCATTTATGATAGTGGTCGACCTCCCACCCACTTTTGGTTCAGCTTCCAAGTTGATTTGACACTCAAATCTGGACTGAATCTGACTGGGTGGCTGGTCAAAGACCTAGAAATGCCCTAATTATCCTCTTTACACACTACAATCTGGTTGAACAATACCTCAAAGAGGTGCTATAAAAAGGCCATGGGTGCACTTCATTTTTTAAGGAATTCAATAGCAAAGTTATGCTGCTACTATTCTCTTGAGGAATCCTCTATTCTCACCAAGAGTATACTAGCACCATTGCATTGGGAAATCCATCTCACCCCTTGAGTGGATTAGCAAATAATTCTTTCACCATTTTCATTCAAAGTTGTAAGAAGAGCTTATTTGTGGGGGTCCAAGAGCCCTCCCTTGGAGGAAGAAGGGACTCATAGTCCTCTTTCTTCTTAGTGTTTTCTTTCACTAATATCAACCTTACCATTGGTGACATGGGTCTTATTGTTTATTTTGTCCTTATGTCCCTATGATCATTAGTTTAGTTGCTATTTTATTTCTTAGTTTATTTCTTAGTTGTTCCTTTATATTTCTTTCTCTAACCCTTTTCCTTACAGCTGTCCTGCTTAGCAAACCCAACTAAGCTTGCAAGCACCACTGTTTTTCTCACTAAGGTGACGAAAGAGGCGCCACAGATTGGCGACTCCACTGGGGAAAGGTATTAATTTCCTACCCCATTTGGGTTTTTGTAGCTCTTCTTTTGGTTTATTTAACTTGCAGGTGCATTAACCGGCCTAAGTCGACCTGCAAAACATCCAATTCCAAGATGAATTGAGAGAATTCCATCCAGAATTTTCTTTCACGACCGTGAGTCATTTGTGCATGGGTTTTTTGTCCCACATACGTGCATCATGTGCACATGCGCCTAAGTCACAGTTCTATTTTGCGCACCTGTGCCCAGAAGCTCGTTTCGATCTGTGCACAGGTGCTCAGTACCCCTATGTCTACACTGAGACCCACACACCTATGCAAAAAATACACATTGTAAGGTTTTTTGAGATTTGGGGAAGGCCCTTAGCCTTCTTAAAAGTGATTTCATGCATGTTTTAAGCTGCACCACACTTAGTTCCCTCTTCATATAAAGGGATTAGTCAAAACACATAGGCACTTAGGGGGTTTAAAATCATTATTTCCTCTTTTGCTTTCATTTTCTCCACATGGATGGCTTGCTTTGACTAAAAGTATAAGTTGGAAATCATTTATAATCACATAAAACTTGCATTGGGACTAGAAGTTGGATAACAATCTCTTAGTATGCTCTTCTTTCGTGCTTCCAAGCGACCTTGAGAATCAGAAAAAGATTGTAGGACAATTTCATCTCCCTTAAGAAGATTAAAACCTTTAGGAGAGGACAACAACCCCTCTTGGGACTCCTCTTAGTTTATTTTTTCAAACACATCTTAAGATTGTAACGGGCCCATACATGCCCACATGCTACAAAGATAGGGTAGTGCTGAAATTTACTTTCTTAGATTAAATCACTATGGAAGTTTAAAGGTTTTGTAACGGGCCCATACATGCCCACATGATCACAATCTAGGATATTTTCAAATCTTTTCTTAGATTAAATCACAATAAGGAGTTAAAGGAATAGTAAAGGATCCACATGTCCGCATGCTAGCTTCCTAGGGACTTTTGAATTACGTAAGGTTGTACCAAAGGCACTTAGTTAATTAGGTAATCAACACTTGTAAGGACCAAGCGAAGTCTACATGCAACAAGGTGACACCTAATTCATTAAAACGTTGGCACACTTTCACTCATTCACACACAAAAGTCACTTACCACTCACATAGTTTTCTTCTCGAAAACGTGGAGGTCAAAGTAAGTTTCCTCCAAAGGGATTCCGAAACACCCCACCCTTTTCTTGATGAACCCATCCACTCCCATTTAAATTCAACGAGGTTGGTTCACACCCCCAACCTCTCAAAACAACTACATCTAAATTTTTTAAAAACTCACTAAGTTTTCCTCCACAGGAGGTGCCAAAATAATTTTTTTAGTCTAGGTAGGATCACGGGGATAGGCATCCAAATAACTCCCCGTCATCTGGTTCTCACGTTGTCAAAACAATAGAATTTTTCGAATAGGGAACTAAAAATCCTCCAAGTCAAGTGTTCCTAACACCATAAGGCAGGGAGATACCCATGAAGGGTTGAAGGCTGAGGTCCAGTTATTCTGTGCACCCCCGCTTGAGGCACCCACCTCTTGGACGAGATCTAGCCCATGACCCATTTCTTAGGCCGAAAATCTAAATCGCACTTTGATTGAGGTACCTAGTGACCAAAATTTAGGACATCTACCCAGGTGGCAATTGTGGGCTGTAATTGCACCTTGATCAGATTTTGTGTGGCTATTGGGAAATATCGCCAGCTCTTTCGGGATATGCCCCCTTT
>JASDQU010101065.1:71169-81313 GCA_032191745.1 Picea mariana | reverse complement strand
AAACCAATATTGCAATGGCTCGATTGGTTCGAGTCCCAACTTCTTGTACCCAGATCTTGTTAGAGACATGCACAAGGAAAAATAAATGAAGAGTAGACCACTTTGATACCACTGATCCGGTTTTAGGAGTGGAACGAATTGATTAACAAACTGAATATAATAAACACAGATATATGAAGAATAACACAGATATCCAGTGAACAATATCTTCTATTGAATAAATGAAATAGGTGGAAACTATAAAACTGCAGAATTGAAGCACTTGCTCCAATGGTGGTAGTTATCTCTAAGAAGAGATGTGGCTTCTACATGCATATGTCTAAGACGAATGATTAAAATGAGTCTCCAGAGGCATTTTTGATATTTCTCATGAATTCCAAAACCCTAGACATCCAAAAACCTAACCCTAGGAGGTGAAACGCCAAAAGTCATGTGAGCCCCTATGGGTAAGTTGGTACCTCAACTTCTCGGGGTCGTAAATTTTGCATATGAAATCCGTTTTAGGCACGTGATAGTCCATTGGAAAGGTATTTCATAGAAATACACATTTCACCATCAAACTCTGACTCTATCTACATTTTGACTATGGCAAGCCAAAAAAGACATTGGTTAAGTCTCCAAAACGGCCCTGGAAGTACAGCAAAATGTGTTGACATGAAAAAATACAAAATAAGGCAGTTGGATTAGGTGAGAGGCCACCAGTATCCACCTGGAATATGTGTAGCACTTCAGACATCCAAAGAAGTGTAGAAATCACAATTACAAAGAATTATAGAAGAACGTGTTGAACTAAAAATGGACAAGGGAAGTCAGTTGGAATAGGTGGGTGGCCACCAATATCCACCTGGATCAGACTAAGTCTCAGCAATTTTTGTGCGAGGATGCTTGATAAACATGTTAACCAGATAAATTAAACAAAGACTATTTAATTATCCCACATGCACAATAATATTTGAGTTCAAAGGGTTTATAATGAAAAGGAAATTTTATGAAGTTTGAATGCAAGTGAGAAAGCCACAGAACCATTGCAAAGGGTTAACTTTTAGCGTATCAAATCCTAAACATTGATCATCAAAGATAAACATATAAGATCAAATGTTGAGGGGCCCGGTGTATATCACCATATCAGACATTACATGAAAGTTTCAAACCTATTGCATGAATTTCCGGGGGGTGAGGGGACAATAGGCCGATAGCTTGGTAAAGAGAAATATACGAACAAGGATCCATACCGAATCAGAAGAATTCTTGAAGGTGCATTGTTGGACCATCTGGTGGGTTGATGGGACAATAACATGGTGGTGATTCCACATTAGCATCATGACAATTCCACATGTGAGGACACACATTGACACCAAGTCAGCACAGTGACAGAGCAGAGCAGGACGAAGTGATGAATTCAAAGACACCTAGGTTCCATGTCATTCATCACACATGGAAGGGGTCCACCTAGACGCCACATCAGACACAAACATGGAAGTGGTTTTCAATTATCAATGTCACATCATATGTCATGTATAGGGACACATGTCAAGACATGTGTATTACAGTTTAACATGCCACGTCAATGCCACGAGCAGTGGTACGCTTAGTCAACTTGGCATGGGAAGATTGAGCCATGTGTCTTGAAGATTGCATAGTCATATAGAATATCATTGAAATAGAGGAGTGTTGCACGTTTGAAGTCTTGGGGCCCAATGACCTGATGTCCCAATGGCTCGATAGGCATGGTGGTATTGATAAACACAAAACTAGATTGATGATAAATATTGAATATAAGACTTGATCAGATGGTGGCCGACAACTAAAGGCTTGTGCTATCAAAGGAAATGGATCGGTCATCGACATTTGATCCAATATGATTTGATGGCTGAGATCATATCAAAGAACCAACACAAATTTAAAGGCACATGATTCAAGGAGGTCAATAGCTTGGTGGCCCGGTATATCAAATCGGGGATAACAGGCTAAGGATGCAGGGTTAAGGCATGTGGGCCTGATATCACGGTACCTCAATGGTCCTAACACCTAAAGAATTATATTAATAGATCAGATTAATTTGAGGTTTGATCTGACGTCTACTGAGCGTCGTGGTGGTGTTGAGTGTTTCAACACCCCGATGGTCCTGATATGAAGGATATCAGATCGATGGTTGAGGATTAATTTAAGAGACGATATGATGGTCGATGAGTGTTGAGGACCAGTGAAAACCTTTGTGTGCAATAAAAGGAAACCAATTTTGGTTTTCATGAAGGTGTTTGTGTCAGATGCGAAGGATTTGCGAACCATAATTTTGACGAAGAAGTAAAGGGATTTAGGGTCGACCCCGTGGATTTATTTTGTATGTGGAAAAATTGTTGGATTCACGGGGTCGATATAAATGACCATGCCATATTTGTTTGAAGTGTGTTTGAATGTTTTATGATATGAAGAGGATCTAAGGTTCGAGTGAAAAGGCTGAGGCTCGTAGGTTCTCAAGTTGAAAAAAATAAAATGAATAAAGATGTGAAAGTATAAGGGTTGTTGGGATATGCAAGTGTTATCACTGAAATTTCGTCCGCAAATGGTTACAAGAATTCAGCATCGTCAAACAGTTATGAGGTCACCCATGGACCAATATTACCACAAAATCATTTCCAAAGGGTCAAAAACTATGCAACCAATGCTAAAATTAAAGGGCGCTATGACGACACAGAGAGTGTGTGCACATGCGCGCAGCAGAGACACATAAATCATGCACAATGCGTGACTGTTGTCGCAAAAAGCCACGCAACTGAGAAACAGTGCATTTATGAGAGTGGTCGGCGTCCCACCCACTTCTAGTTCAACTTCCAAGTTGATTTTACACTCAAATCTGGACTGGATTCGACTGGGTGACTGGTCAAATACGTAGAAATGCCCTAATTATCCTCTTTACACACTACAAACCGGTTGCACAATACCTCAAAGGAATGTTATAAAAAGGCCATGGATGCACTTCATTTTACAAGGAATTTCATAGCAAAGTTATGCTGCCACTATTCTCTTGAAGAATCTTCTATTCTTGCCAAGAGTATACTAGCATCATTGCTTTCGGCAATCCATCTCACCCCTTGAGTGGATTTGTTTGGAGTTCTTTCACCATTTTCATTTCTCAAAGTTGTAAGAAGAGCTTGTTTGTGGGAGTCCAAGAGCCCTCCCTTAGAGGAAGAACGGACCCATAGTCCTCTTTCTTCTTGGTGTTTTCTTTCACTAATATCAACCTTACCATTGGTGACATGGGTCTTATTGTTTCTTTGATTCTTATGTGCCTATGCTCATTAGTTTAGTTGTTGTTTTATTTCTTAGTTTAATTCTTAGTTGTTCTTTTATATTTATTTCTCTAACCATTTCCCTTACAGCTGTCCTACTTAGCAAACCCAACTAAGCTTGCAAGCACCTCTATTTTTCTCACTAAGGTGACGAAAGAGGCGCAACAGATTGGCGACTCCACTGGGGAGAGGTATCAATTTCCTACCCCATTTGGATTTTTCTATCTCTTCTTTTGGTTTATTTAACTTTCAGGTGCACTAACCGGACCATGCCGACCTGCTAAACATCCAATTCCAAGCTGAATTGAGAGAATTCCATCCAGAATTTTCATTCACGGCCGTGTGTCACTTGTACATGGGTTTTTAGGCCCACAGACGTGCATCGTGCACACATGCGCCTAAGTCACAGTTTTTTTCTACGTCCCTGCGCCCAAGAGTTCATTTCGATCTGTGCACATGCACTCTGTGCGCCTCTGTCTCCACTGAGACCCGTGCACCTGTGAAAAAATTACACATTGTAAGGTTTTTTGTGAGTTGGGAAAGGCCATTAGCCTCCTTGAAAGTGATTTCATGCATGTTTTAAGTTGCACCACACTTAGTCCCCTTTTCATATAAAGGGATTAGTCAAAACACATAGGCACTTAGGGGGTTAAAATCATTATTTTCCTCTTTTTTATTTCATTTTGCCACACAGATGGCTTTCTTTGACTAAAAATATAAGTTCGAAATCATTTGTAATCACATCTAACTTGCATTGGGACTAGAAGTTGGATAACAATCACTTAGTATGCTCTTCTCTCGCACATCCAAGCGACCTTGAGAATCAGAAAAAGATTGTGGGACAATTTCATCTCCCTTAAAGAAAATTAAAACCTTTAGGAGAGGAAAACAACCCTTCTTGGGACTCCTCCTAGTCTATTTTTCAAACACATCTTAAGATTGTAATGGGCCCATACATGCCCACATGCTACAAAGATAGGATAGTGTTGAAATTTACTTTCTTAGATTAGATCACTAGGGAAGTTTAAAGGTTTTGTAACGGGCCCATACATGCCCACATGATCACAATATAGGATAGTTTCAAATCTTTTCTTAGATCAAATAACAATAGGGAGTTAAAAGGAATAGTAACGGACCCACATGTCCACATGCTAGCTTCCTAGGGACTTTTGAATTACGCAAGGTTGTACCAAAGGCATTTAGTTAATTAGGTAATCAACACTTGTAAGGACCAAGCGAAGTCCATATGCAGCAAGGTGACACCTAATTTATTAAAACATTGGCACACTTTTCACTCATTCACACACAAAAGTCACTTATCACTCACATAGTTTTCTTCTTGAAACGTGGCGGTCAAAGTAAGTTTCCTCTAAAAAGGGATTCCGAAACGCCCCACCCTTTTCTTGATCAAACTATCCACTCCCATTTAATTTCAACGAGGTTGGTTCACACCCCCAATCTCTCAAACAACCACATCTAAAACTTTTGTAAAAAACTCACTAAGTTTTCCTCCACAGGAGGTGCCAAAAGAAATTTTTTAGTCTAGGTAGGATTTCGGGGATAGGCATCCAAATAACTCCCAGTTATCTGGTTCTCTCATTATCAAAACAATAGAAGTTGTCAAATAGGGAACTTAAAATCCTCCAAGTCAAGTGTTCCTAACACCATAAGGTAGGGAGATACCCGTGAAAGGTTGAAGGCTGAGGTCCGGTTGTTCTGTGAGTCCCCCCTTGAGGCACCCACCTCTTGGACGGGATCTAGCCCATGACCCATTTCTTAGGCCGAAACTCTAAATGCCGCACTTTGACCGAGGTACCTAGTGACCAATTGTAGGACATCTACCCAGGTGGCAATTGTGGGCTGCAATTGCACCTTGATCGTATTTTGTGTGGCTATTGGGAAATATCGCCAGCTCTTTCAAGATATTCCCCCTTTACCCCTCATTATAACCAATTATTTCATCCTTCACTAGTTTCTCTTCTGGTGACTTCAAACCCCACTGTTGAGTACTATTGGAAGGTCCAGTGCTATTTGAGAGGAAGTACGTTACGTCTTTTAGGACACGAGAATTTATTTTCTTTGATCCCCCATGCGGAAAAAACCCACTTATCCACATATATGCTTCTTTTACTTTATGTATGATGCACTTATGATTACATGTTGATTTAGCTATATATTGTGTAAAGTTTAGAAAATACAACAAAGGCTCTTGCTTCTTTATCTCACCACAATTTGCACACATTCACTCAGCTAGTCGGACATCATAGGGGACCCACAGAATCCCCGTCGTTCCAGACGCTTGTTGAACCTCCCTTCTATCTTAGGGGGAGTACCTAGTCTTGCCAACTCATCGACACCACCTTCTCACACTCCAGTGAGTTCCACTGTCTTAGGATCAGCTTTGCTTGGTTCCACCTTACTTGGGTCCACTTCCCAAGGTTCACCATCCACTCGCTCCCCTTTACACGGAAGCGGAAGGCCAACTTCCTCTCTAGGGGGAAGTATCAACCCACCTAACCCCCCTCAAGGGTCAGGTTCACAAAACACTCACACCATGGCTGGAACTAATCCTACACCCACACTATTGATGTCGTATTTGTCCTCTCTTAACATACCAGATCTAAGAAAACTCACCAATGATCCTATATTGCATGACCCCACATGGCCTGCAATGCCCACCAAACTACCTTCAGACATCCCCAAGTTTGAAGGAAAGGCAAGGGATGACCCTGCTAATCATGTCATGACCTTCCATCTATGGTGCTCTTCCAATAGCATCATGGATGATTCCATCAGACTAAGATTATTTCAACGCACACTCACTGGCCCATCATCCAAATGGTATGTAGATGAAAAATCGGGGTCCCATGCGACTTTCGAGTCCTTGGCCAAAGAATTTTTGACCTTCTTCCAATTACCCATCCACCATAAAAATGGTCTGGAACTACTCTCTAATTTCAAACAAACCTCAGCCACACATATCGTTAATCACATTCACGAGTGGCGTAGGCGATGTAGTTTATGTAAAGTAGAAACCACCAAACAACAGTGTCTTGATTTGTTTCTTAGATCACTTATCTCTCTCCTTGGTAAGGATGTGGCTTCCACCTTCCCTCAGTCCGAAGAAGAATCCATCAGTAAGGCTCAACAATACGACCTCATATATTCACAGTCAGGGTATTTGTACACTGTACTTCCTGATCTCCCAAAACCAGTACCATTTGGTCAAGACAAACCCGGGATGTCTCACTCAGCAGATGGACTGACTGGTAATACCACTCACCATGGTACACAACCCCAACAACCACTAATGTATGGCACACCCCAATATCCACCGACATATGGGGGCACCTCTTATTACCCCCCACCCCCTTATCAACAACCATACCCAGTTTCTATGCCTTCCCCTATCAGTGGGCCACCGTCGGTACCCCCCATCCACCCACCTATTCAAACAAGTTCTAGTACCCCCTCTACCTCAGCTTATAGTACTAGCGAAAGTGCAATGCCTTCCTACGTACCTTACAGATCACAAATCCCACAGAATCCATACTTTCCATTTCCTGGTCCCCCACAACCCCTAGCTCCCCCAAATCCTCACGCTGGGGTGAACTTTGTTCAACCCTCTCCCGTTCAGCAATATCAAAATTTTGAACAGCTGAATACGGAAAATATGACCCACCCGTCAAATAATGCCAAGAAGAAAGGGAGAAACAGGAACAATAATAACCCAGGTCAAGGTGGGAATCAACCCAAGCAGAACCAACCAACTGGGGGCAACCAGAACCAAGGGAATCAGAACCCCCAGGGGGGAAATAATAATAGGCGTCATGGGAGAAATAAAAATATTGTTAAAACCAACTTCCCTTGTGCTCTTTGTGGTGATTTCGGTCATTATACTCATCATTGCCCCCAAATCGCTGAATTTAAATGGCTGAAAGACTCTGGCAGCCTACCACATCCTCCAGCATCGCCTGCCCCACAACAGCCCCCACATCAATATGTGCAACAACCCCCACCAGCCGTACTAAAAAATCCCATTCCACACCAGGGTGTGTTGAACACTCAACAAGAGATACAACCTACCCCACCACAGTTGGGACAATACCTCAATCCAAACAATCTGGCAGATCGCACGATCCTCCTCACCAGCGACGAAGAAATTCTTCTGCAAACACGCAATCGTCAATATCATGCAACCACTGAGTCTCCCCCCAGTCCCCCAGAAACAATCCCGCACCAACGAGACCCCCATTGATGATCCCTTGCCCAAACGCAGAACCACCTCTTTACATCCCTCGCATCCCATTGCACAGGAATGTCCATAACCCAAAGGCTAGAGCAGCTCACAATTACAGTTTGGTCGATGACTTAGCATAATCCCCGGCTGCCATGTCAGTTTTAGAGGTCCTTCAAACTTGTCCCACTCAGCGGAAATCATTACTTTCCGCCTTGGGGGCAGTGGACCCCACCAATACTCGCCTCATCACATTTGATCGTGATAGCGGAGAACCTCACCTCCCTACTCTAATCTCTTTTCAAATCCCAGTAAAAATTTGGAACATTACATTCCATCAGTGCATCATTGATGAAGGTGTGTCCACATGCATTATGTCCAAAACAGTATGGCAGAAGTTGGGTTCCCCCGAACTCATACCATCTGCCATCACCTTAAGAGCTTACGACAGATGACCATCATCTCCTGAAGGACTCTTCCAAAACGTCCCCATAGAACTCGGGGGCAAGACCATTCTCATCGACATTGAGGTTATCGATGCCCCACTCGATTATAATATCTTGTTTGGCCGTAGCTACATGTACACTATGAAGGCGATTTCCTCGTCAGTTTTTCGAACCATGATGTTCCCCCACAATGGGAAGATCATCAAAATCGACCAAGTGTCGCATTACGATCCTAACCCCTCGGCCAATATCGACAACATCCTCCCTCTCATTCACACAAGTCATGACGCATACCCCCTCATCGAAATGGGTCCCGGGATTTTCAAAGACCCATCATTGTTAGGAACTTACCACAGTGCACCACCGCTTCTTCATCCTTCCAATCAAGTATGCATCATATCCTCCAACGAAACTGACATAGTGGATACCCTTCCCCCACGGGAGGCTTCCATCATATATGATGTCCCATTAGTAGCAGAGGCCCCCCCTCATGAGGCTCCCACGAACTCATCGACTCCACAAAGTCACGCGTCCACCCCTCCCCAAGGCCATATCCTAGTTTGGGAAACTGTTCCCCAAGCCATCACTCAAATCCCCTTCTTCTACCCCCCACCGGGCGTACAATCCTTCCAAGTAGCAGAAACGCTTACCCTCCCTAATATGGTATTAGCAATAACAGTTTGGTATTTACATTCACCAGAGATGGTCCCTTGGCCATCCCTCCCCCCCCAAACGAAAGGAATCCCAATGATGATTTCCGTACTCACCCCCACTATACCATCTACACCCCCACTCACTACCCTCCCTGCCACAGCTGGGGGCAGGCGAATGAAGAAGGATCCCACAGCTCCACTACCCCCGCGTGTCCAACCTCCTTGCGTGCTATGTGAGAAAGATGGACACCAAACCAACAAATGCCCATCTCTACCAGAGTTACGGAACTTGATTCCACTTAATCAAACTCCATCAACACTCGCCACTGTAGCAAGTACTGCCACCACCACCCCTCACTCAAGTAGTAAAGGGCTACGAACCAAATTCACTTGTGCTATATGTTCAGAATATGGCCATTATACCCACCATTGCCCGACACTGCCACGCTTTCGGCAGACATTAGCCATAGTACGCCAAAAATTCCAGAACGAGCCTAACCTAGCTACATCATCCCTCCAAAAAATCACTGACATCCATTATGTCACAACTTCAGTGAATGAACGTATGAGATGCCCTTGCTCTCTCTGCGAATCCCTAGACCATTTTACATACCAATGTCCTATAATGATTGAATACAGGCGACGCCAAATGTCTCTAATTCAAATCACGATACCTCCTACAGAATCAATGGCCGACCTTACCTCTTCACTAGAGATTCTCGATATCATTTCTCCTGAACTAGAGGCACTCCCCACGCCTCCATGGTTCTTGGATAACTTATCCAAGGATTCACTCCCAAATCCCCCTAATTCTCCCATACATTTCCCTATGGAAGTCTTCCACCCAACTACCGTTGGTACTCCTCAGTACCTTGATATTTGGTTTATGTCAAGTGAACCATCGCAATCTCACTGCATGGTTCCCCGTGTTGCTTCACCAGAAGAACAACACATGGTGACAGTCACCGATATCGCTCTGTTAGACCCCTTGTATTCCCACCAGTTCCACTGCGACGAGGACATACTCGAGGCACTAAACACCCCCGACTACCCATGGGATCCGCTACCCCACAAAGCGCTTTTCTTTTCAAAGGAAGCCATCACGCCTCCTACCCAAAACCCCATATACACAGTCAAAACCAAGGATTTTATCCCATCAGGGAATATCGACTGGTTCAACAACCCCATCCCGGCCCCTGATTCTTTTGAAGAAGGCAATATGGCCAACATTTCCATGACCATCAAACTCGATATTTCCATCAAAACATGAGTCGTCAAGGAAATCACCATTGGCGCATCTTTCCCTCCTCAGGAAATCCCCGCCTATAAAGCACTCTTCCAAGAATATTGGGATATTTTTGCCTAGCCATACACAGAAATGCCTGGCATCGATCTGTCTATTATCGAACATCGCATCGACACTTGGCCTACATTACACCCGTACTTCAAAAACAACGACCGCTACACCCATCCAAAGCAGTGACCATCAAAACTGAGATTGACAAATTACGCACGGCT
>JASDQU010101065.1:58557-71149 GCA_032191745.1 Picea mariana | reverse complement strand
ATTATTTCATAATTTTAAGGAAAGGTTGTGTTAGCACTAGAATTCACCCCTCAATTGCTGCAGAGGTAAGCCCAGTACCGATAAGTTTATATGTCACAATGAATAATTTTAGAGGGGGTCTAATGGATGCAGTCTCAGGATTATATCGCCTTAGCTCAGAAAACTGGGTTGGTGCGCATATACAAATGAGGTCTTGATCTAACTTTAGTCAGTAAGTTTTCATAGTGGTGATAGGAAGAAGAGCATGAGGAGAAATGTGAAGGCCTGCTATGGACATCCGGTCTTCTAGCAGCCTACAGAGGAAAAGTTTCATATATAAGATCCTCTTAGAACTACAAACTTCAAGAGACTAAAACGATGCGACAATACTGCAATCAAACCTACATTACATTACAATCACAACACTTGACTGGATCATCCATGCCTGAGCTTTCAAAATTAGAGGCAAAGAAATGAAGGAGAAAATCACTACCATTAAACAAGAAGTCTCAAGTGATAATACACAACCAGAGAACCAGAGGCCTCATCAAAACTTTACAATCGAGAGCGTAGCTCTACCATCGACACCAACAAAAATGGCAAAAATGCCTACAAATACTTAGAACTGGCTCCCACTGTTGAAGGCACGATCATGTCATGAGTTTAAGGCTTTGTGTTGGTGAGTTCCTCTGTCAGGCTACGCATACAGATGTTGGTCAAACTGCCCATGTAGTCTTCTGTCAGAAGAGAACTCTGTTAGACGTAACTGACAGTCTGCTTCTGCAATTCGTTCCCTACTGGCCTTCTATTTAAGGAAGGAGATGATGTCTCACCCACCTTCCTTATTTACATTAACTGCTGCAATGAGATTTGAGAGGCTCGAGTCAACTCTACACCTGAAGGATGTGGCAGACATGGATAAAGCTGACAGGATAGAGGCGGTTGGCGCGATCGGCATGGAATCAACAGACAGGGGATGGCCAGGTGGACCGACGTGACAGAGGAAAGGTGATTGGGAAAGAGAGGGAGACAGAAAATGTGTGTGCTGAGGTGTAACAGGAAAATGGTGAAGTGGCACGAGACCATGATGTGGACACCGAGGAGAGACTGCGGGGGTAGGTGCAGTAGGGGCAGTCCGTCGAGGTGGAGGTGAGAGGGAGTACGAGGAGAGGACACCATGCGGGAGATGGTTGGTAGAATTGAAATGGGATATGAAATAGAGGTGAGTGGATTCCAGGTGTGTGATAATGGGAGGCGGAAAGGGAGTGGGAGATGTGACAGGCAGAGGTGAGAGACGGAGTGGGAGATGTGACAGGCAGAGGTGAGAGACGGAGTGGGAGACAAATGTCAGTGGGAGGCGAGAGTGGTATGAGAGGGTGGTAAGAGGTCTACTCAGATGGGGTAGGTAAAAGTAATAGGTTTTAGGTGGGGGGGTTCAAGTTCACGAGGAGGTGCCACGACAGTGGGGGGCTTGCATTTGAAAACCACCAACTCGGACCCCCCCTGTTAAAGGTAGAATGTTGGAGGGGGTCCGATATGAATCTTGCACTGTAGATCTTGGCTCGCGGATCTCAGCCACATAGATCTACGCACTACTTAGAACAATGCATCCAGGCCCCAAAACTTAGGATAAGCGGGATTTTGTGGGTTTTAGCCTGCTTCTTGCCTTTTTTTGCCAAAGGGGTAAATTTCTTAGGAAAACACCCCCCTTACAAATAAATGTGATAACATTAGGCTCCATGGGGGATGGCTTGCTCCCTGTGAGATGCCAAGAACTCCTTTGCAGCTTTAGTGACTTACTGTTGGGTTATGGAGTCACCTATAAAACCAGAAACGAAAGAAAAACAATATTTACAAAGACATGGGAGCCACTTATGGCGAACTTCTTCAAAAAATGCCCATTTACAGGGCCACCAAAAACTTCAACACCCTCCAGATTCTGTAGTTTGTAAGTATTATTTGGAAATACCTCAGAAACTTTGAAGGGCCCAATCCATAGGGCTTCAAATTTCCCATGCTTTCCATTGTCTTGTTTGGGTGCATCCCATTTAAGTATCAGATCTCCCAGCTGGAAATCCTCCTTTCTTCTTTTCCTGTCGAATGCCTTCTTGATTTTCTGTTGATGTTGATGTGATCTGTCCATCACTTTCTCTCTAGCCTACTGGACTTCTACCAGTTGATGAATTCTTCTGATCATATCATCAGGCTCTCCTTGATAATCCTGAAAGAATTTTTCCATAGGCAGAGCAAGTTGAGGAGGAAAGATGGCCTCAACGTGATACACAAGATGAAAAGGAGAGGTGCCTAGAGATATCTTCGTTGTTACCTTGTCAGCCCATAGAGCAAACTTGAGCTTTAAATCCCATGCTTTCTTGTTGTCTTCCAACGATCTTTTAATGTTTTTTATAAGGCTTCTGTTTGAGGACTCTGCTAGTCCATTTCCCCGGGGTAGTATGGAGTAGAATGAATCAATTTTATTCCGAACTGCTCACAGAACTAGATCAATGGTTCAGCCTTGAAAGATGCACCATTTTCAGTGACAATTCTGCTTGGAAAACCAAACCTTACTATAATATCCTTAAGAAAACCAATGATTACTTTGTGCGAAGCATTCCTTGTGGGGATAGCTTCTATCCATTTGGTTAAATAATATGTTGTAGTTAAGATCCACCTATGATGACCACTTGAAGGAGGATGAATTTCCCTAATGAATTCCAGCTCCCATTGTTGAAAGGGTCCTGAAGCTACCACAAGCTTCAATGGCAAAGACTCGAGCTGCTGCTTTCCTGAAAATTTCTGACATTTAATACAAGCCCTGACTTTCGCACAGACATCCGTGAATAGAGTAGGCCAGTAGTACCCATCCCTAAGAATTTTGTAGGCTGTGGTCTTCCAGAAATGATGTCCCCCACATAGGATGCTATGAAAATCAAATATAACCCTTTGGGCCTTCTGTGGGTCTAGACATCTCAGAAGCACTCCTAGGGGGTCTTTCCAATACAAGACCTAGTGAATAAGGCAATATCTGATTTCTTTGAGCTTTAAATTTCTTTCCTTTCTCCTTCCCATACCATCAGGGAACCTTAGTTCTTGCAGAAAATATATAATGTCTTTGTACCAGGTGCATTCTGCTAATGGAGGGCTGCCCTGAGGATTTTTATTAGCGAACTCAACTTGTTGATTTTCTGAGCAGGTGTTGATGAAATTAACCCCTAGAGATTTGCAATTAGATTCAACCAATATCTTAGCTAGGCCTTGACCTTTAACTAGCTTGGTGGGTTTTATTTCCATATCAAATTCAAGGATCTTTGCAATCCACTTGCTCCTTCTCTCGTCTATGTCAGGATGAATGAGAATGTCCTTCACAGAAGCTAAAGGAACATACATAATTACCTTTGAATGAAAAACATAGACTCTGGAAGCTTTGACCAAGGCATAGGCCTGCTTCTCCATGATTTCATATTTGACCTTTGCATCCCTCAATGCCCTGCTAAAAAATGAAATAGGATGCTCCAACCCTTCAACATTCTTCTACAGTAGAACAACTGCCACTGTATCAAATGAAGAAAAAGAGAAAATCAGAAAATATTTGAAATAATCAGGACTGATAAGCACAGGTGCTTTAGTCAGAGGCTTCTTGATTTGGTTGAAGGATTTTTTGGACTCAACAATCCACTTTACTTCATTCCCCTTTCTAAGCATAGTTGTGATATGCTTCACCAATTTAGCAAAATTGGAAACACACCTCCTCAAGAAATTAATTTTTCCCAGGAAGGAATTAAATTCTTTCTTGGATCTCGGGAGTGAC
Organism: Picea mariana; assembly: GCA_032191745.1. Lineage (NCBI taxonomy): Eukaryota > Viridiplantae > Streptophyta > Pinopsida > Pinales > Pinaceae > Picea > Picea mariana. Next base: position 67,362 of record JASDQU010101065.1, on the reverse strand, counting down.
AAGGTTTGGATTGCTTCCACCCTACTGGGATCAATTCTTATTCCCTCAACAAATACTATATGCCCCAATAATTTTCCCTCCTTCATGGAAAACACTGATTTCTTGGGGTTTAAGGAGAGACCAAACCTTCCACTTTTCAGGAAGACATTTCTTAGATGAAAACAATGCTCTTTATCAGATCTAGAGAATATTGTTATGTCATCTAGATAGATGACCACGAATTTATCTTTTTCCTCAATGAAGACTATGTCCATGGCTCTCTTAAAGGTTGCTCCTGCATTCATTAATCCAAAGGCCATTTTGGCATACATGAATGTGCCCCAAGGAGTGGTGAAGGATTCCTTTTCTCCGTCTTCAGGTAGGAAATAGATCTGATTGTAGTCAGAAGATCCATCAATCATGGAAATTATAGATGCACCAATTACCCTATGCAATATGTGTTCCATCTTTGGCAACGAGTAATTGTCCTTCTTTGAGCTCCTGTTTAGATTTCTGAAATCGACACAGAGTCTGATTTCTCCACTCTTCTTTCTTACTGGGACCAGGTTGGATACCCACTCAGAATATCTCAAAGGCCCAATAATCTGAGCATTCAAAAGCTTCTTCACCTCCCTTTCCATAATAGGTAGCAACATAGGATTTATCTGTCTTAATTTTTGCCTGAATGGTTTGGATTCCTCTTTCAATGGAATCTTATGCTTAATGGCATTGGTGTCATATGCTCTGAGGTCTTCATAGGTCCAGGCAAACACATCAGAAAATTCATTTAATAGATCAATATACTTGGCCCTCTACTCCTTTGACAGCCTGCTTGACAATTTGACAAATTTTGGATCCAGCACTGTGCCAATATTGCACTCAGCCACATCAACATCATCTCTTGAGATTTCACCCTTTACTGCCACATCATTTCTGTCAAATAGTATTTCCAAAGGGACTAATCCCTTTGGGATGTGATTGTTAGGCAATTGCATAATATGCTGATCAACAATTTTTTTCAGCAGAACATCATTGTGAGGATTTATTTCAGAGTCAAGATCCTGGTCGATATGTAATTTTAAAAAGTCCTCCACAATTTCCAAAAACATTTTGATTTCAAGATCATTCTTAAAAACTTTCCAATGCTTGACATTGTCAGGTATAGAGGGTCTATATTTTACTTCTACATCATACCTAATTTTGGGTGGCAAAGGGACTCTGAAATTGCTTGTTGAAATGACCAGAGAATTGACCATCACATTTTCTTCTCTCAGGACAAATTAAATGTTGAAAGCGAGGAAATAACTGTCAATGAGGTCCCATACTTCATTTTTTTAACTTCTGAGTTGAGGGTGTTTGGTCTGATAAATATTTCTGATCTGCTGGACAATCAATTCAGCATCACCAAACACTGATATCTCTTTGATCCCCATATCCTTTGCAACCCTTAAGCCCAAAACAAGATCTTCATATTCTGCCACATTGTTGGTAGTTTCAAACTCTAATTTGTAGGATAGGGGTGTGGTCTCTTGAGTGGGAGAAATAAGGACTACTCCAACACCAACACTCACCTTGGATGAATCTCTATCAAAAAACATTTTCCAGATTGGGATAATGGAAGGGGAAACCTCAGGAAAATTAGTAGACTGTTTTCTGAGTTTTAGAGGTGGCTCGGGAGCATCAGTGAACTACAATAAACTAGACCCCAAATCAGTGTCAAGTGCAAAAATAGGATGGTTGGTGGGGTCTTCTTCATAGCTAATAATGTAGGCCAACTAAGCTTCTCTGTATAGTCTTCTATGTTCCCCCCCAAACATAGGAATAGTGGCATAAGTGAGGTCCATCTGCAACGTTCCCCCAAGCCCTTTTATCCAATATCTTGACAACAACATGCCGAACTTGGGAGGAACGTTAGCCACCACAATATCCATGACCACACTTTTCATGGGCAGCTGAAACAAGGTCACAACTAGGTTTTTGATAACCCTAGACATTGCACCCTCCTTGAATTAAAAGAGTACAAATCATGATAAGCTTTTGTGATTTCTAATCTGAGCTCTTCCATAATAGTTTTGGGTATGAGATGATGAGATGCCCCATAGTCCATCAGACAATTATGCAGCACCTTATCATGTATGTTCAATGATGTGTATAAAGGCGGGGATGAATCATCTCTATATTCTACCATGGGACCTAAGATGACTGCTGGCTTCTCATATTGGAGATTTACCGAGTCTGTTGAATGGCAAGATGGCTCAGACTGCAACAGAGAGGGACCTTTTGAAGTCTTCTTTCTTGACTAGCTCTGAAAGGGGAACATGGATTCTGATCTTCTGAATTTCATGCTCAAAGTTAAAAGAAGAAGGGGGCTTCATAATTTATCTGACCTCTGGGATATGGTCTTTGGCTATTGGCAAGAGACTATGAGTTTTCTTTTCTTTTCTTCCGTTTGCTGCATCTTTAGCAAGCTTCTCTGCTCTGATAGGATGCTCAGGAACATCAAGTGTTTCTGCTTTCTTCTTGGATCTGAGATCATATCTATTTTGGCTGCCACTGTCCTTGTCTCCCTTACTTAGCTCATTTATTTGGCTATCTATGAGGGATTCCTCATATGGAGATTGAGTTAAATGAGGAAACGGGGAGGTGTCTCCAATACAATGAATTTCAAGGTCAAGCTCCTCTTCTTTCTTCTTCCCTTTCCTCATCAATAACAAGGTTGTTTTAAAGAGGAGTCTGGATCTTCTGATCGTTTCTATCTCTGTTCCTTTGTTCCCTTGGCATAATCTGAGGAACACTGTTATTCAGCCTCCTAAAGTTGCCTCTGTTCTCAACATTTGGGACATTTTTACAACCTTTCTTTCCTTTGAATTTCATATTCTCCATTTCTGTAGACAGTGACTTCACCATCTTGGTCAATTCATCTACTTGAGGGTGAGATGTAGAAGAACCAAAGGTTGAGGCCTCTGCTCTTCCTCTTCCTCTGTCTCTGTCAGCTTTTCTCCTAAGCCTGCCAAATTCCAACACATTAGATTCTACTTCCAGGGCTGCGTCTTGCATGTGAGCCAGGGAAGTAGCTCTTCTCTCTCTGAGCAGGAGGTAGAAATCAAGGTCAAAATCACTTGCATAAGTGATTTTGGCAAAGGCTTTTGTAGGCTTTATCTCACCAGGGATCTTATTGTACATCTTGTTGAATCTTTTGGAGAAGTCAGAGACAAATTATCCCTCTTTTCTCTTTAAGGACCCAAAATCTGTGATATAATACATAAATTCTTTTTTATCCCCCCACTGTCTCAATGAAACATCATCTAAAGCCTCAATCCCAGCGACGGATACAAGGGTCAAACCTCTGAACCACTTTCTAACCTCACCATCAAGGCTTTGGACAAAGACTCTCATCAAGACATCTTCATTTTCAATATTTAGATTGTCTGCATAACTATAGAAGGCAACAATGTTCTCTTCAACAATTATGTCTTATTCTCCAGTGAACTTAGGCATGTATTTCAGGTAATCTTCAATAGGGAGAGCATTCATGGGCTGAGGTAAGACCAGAGGGGCATATCTAGCAGCCACTATGGCATACATTCTATTTCTAGGAAGATTATCACATGCCATAGGGATGATAGGTGGAGGAGAATGAGAAGGAGATGGATTTTGAGCAGGAGAGACTGGAAGTGAGCTTCCAGGAGGGAAAGAAAACAACGGAGGATTTGAAGGAAAAGCTACAGGACTTGAGGGAACATAGGTTTCCCTTTTTGTAGTAGTAACAACAATAATAGAAGGAGGGGTGGTAAATCCCAGGGTAGGAAACTATTATGAGGTGTTGGGCCTAAAACATGGTACCACTTCAGGGGAGAGAGGAGTGACAAAGATTTCTCCCTCCAATCCCAGACCAGGGGGGGGGAAACTCAACAGGAACACTCCCAAAATTCAAGGTTCGGGAAACTCCAATGAAAGGTATAACAATAGAATGAGCTTCAGAAATTAGAGTTCCTATATGAGGATAATGAAAATCATCAGAAATACTTGGTTCATTAGCATAAGTGCCTTCTTGAAGGGCCTTTCCCTTTCTGATAATTTTCTCCAGGTCAACTTTAGGTGTTGTTAAAGGCAGCTGTGAAGTAGACGTCGTATGTCTGCTTTTGGAAGCCACAACTCGAATAATGGAATCTCCAGGGGATTCACCTTAATGGAGTCGCCAGGTGCACAGTTGCAATATTTGAGCTACTAAGTTCTGATGCACCTTAAGAACCAGTAATCTTTGTCGTTCAATCCCATGGAAAATCTTTAATTTCTTCCCCAACAACGACGCTAGAAATGTTAGCACTAGAAGTCACCCCTAGATTTCTGCAGAGGTAAGCCCAGTACCCATCAATTTATATGTCACAATGAATAATTTTAGAGGGGGTCTAATGGATGTAGTCTCAGGATTATATCGCCTTAGCTCATAAAACTGGGTTAGTGCGCATATACAAATGAGGCCTTGATCTAATTTTAGTCAGTAAGTTTACATAGTTTTGAGTAGGCAGAAGAGCATGAGGAGAAATGTGAAGGCATGCTATGGACATCCGATCTTCTAGCAGCCTACAGAGGAAAATTTTCAGATATAAGATCCTCTTAGATATGAAAACTTCAAGAGACTAAAACGCTGTGACAATACTGCAATCAAACCTACATTACATTACAATCACAACACTCGACTGAATCATCCATGCCCGAGCTTTCAGAATCAGAGGAAAAAGAAATTAAGGAGAAACTCACTGCCATTAAAAAAGAAGTCTCAAGTGATAATACACAACCAGAGAACCAGAGGTCTCATCAAAATTTTACAATCAGGAGCGTAGCACTACCATCAACACCAACAAAAATGGAAAAACTACCTGCAAATACTTAGAAATGGCTCCCACTGTTGAAGGTGTGATCATGTCATGAGTTTAAGGCTTTGTGTTAGTGATTTCCTCTGTCAGGCTGTGCATGCAGGCATTGGTCAGACTACCCATGCAGTCTTTTTTCAGAAGCGAACTCTGTCAGACACAACTGAGAGTCTTCTTCTACAATTCGTCCCCTACTGGCCTTCTATTTAAGGAAGGAGATGATGTCTCACCCACCTTCCTTATTTAAATTAACTGCTGCTTTGGGATCTGAGAGGCTCAAGTCAAATCTGCACCTGAAGGACATGGTGAACATGGATAAATATGACGGGGTAGAGGCAGTTGGCACGATCGGTGTGGAATTAGCAGAGGAGGGATGGCCAGGTGGATATACATGACAGAGGAAAGGTGATTGGGAAAGTGAGGGTGACAGAAAATGTGNTCGTCGAAGTGGAGGTGAGAGGGAGTATGAGGAGAGGACACTTGGAGAGAGATGGTTGGCGAAAGTGAAATGGGATATGACATAGAGGTGAGTTGATGCCAGGTGTGTGGTGTTGGCCATTGGTCATCAAATCAAGCGACGATCAAGGAAGAAAAGGAAAAATGTGAACTGTGTGGAAGACACAGTGACTGTTATTGGGTTGAAGTGAGCAAAAGAGCAGAAAAGACGAAGCGAAGTAAAAGGAAGCAAGCCGTTGGATGAGGAGATCGAGGATGATAGATCAATAAGGAAGAAGGATCGTGGATAACTCAGGAAGAGGAAAAATCCACCGTGGGATGCTTTAGATCACCGCATGATAAGGAAGAAAAGACAGGTCGACGAAGCCTTGAAAATGTGGGTCAAGTTGACCTAGGGTTTTAGACACCTAAGGTTTTGGTATCTGGGTTTTTGACACCTAGGTTTCGGCCTAAGGATGTCGGTGAGTGATTGTAATGTATAAATATAAGTTCTAAAAGACCTGGGATGGGTTGGTGTTATGATTGTTGTTGTTGAATTTGTCATTGTGTGATCGAGTGAGTGATATTGTGTGAGAAAGAAGTGCTGAGTACGAGAGCCTTCTGTATTGTAAGATCTTCAATTGGGAGTAAAGATCAACCCTACAACTGGGTGCTCAGGAAAGGGAGAGATAGCGAGGAGAAGAAAGAAGATCTGCTAGCTAAGAGCGTAGACAAGAACTGTATGCTTTATCTTAATATATTATAAGCACAGTTCTGTGGATGTATCCCTAGAGAGAGGGTGAACCACGTATATCTTGTGTCGCATATGTGATTAGTGTTATGTTCTTAGTCATTTATATACTGCTATTGCATTACTGTGTTAGATCTGATATATAGTTGTGTGGAGTATATCTAAGCTGCCAAGTGATATATGCATGCTGTATTGTTCTAGTATTAGATCCATTTGATATTCCCCTTGGCTGTAGACATCTCTATCCTGCAACCCCCCCATAGCTGCTTCGGGTGATACTGCATCTACTTCGCAGGTGTTGCCGAAAGGGCTAGTAGTTAGGGCTTGTTGGTGTGATCTTGGAGCTGAACCCTAGGTCTACCCCTCTGCCAACAAATGGTTCCGTTGTCGGGACAAGAATCTTCTTGAGGGAATGTCAAGGTGGTTGCCATCAAAGATAGAGATTTAGAAGTGGATAGAGGATCAAGAAAAGGACTTCGCTGAAGCCCAGAACAAGAACCCTAATATTAGTACAAAGGATTGGTTAGGAAGATATATCTTTATCGATATAAATGAGATTCTCTTTGGAGGAATCCATCAGGAGCTATACGAGTGGTTAGCTAGGTTAGCAGATACCCAGTTTGAGATCAGATCTAGGCCACCTCTAGTCTGGATGTCGACGCTAATCAAGAAGGTCAAGAGAGTTGATAACGTTGTGTCAAGAGCAATAGATCACTGGTTTGATAGCACCATTGGAGGGTACATCACCGAGTTTGCTATTGACAGAGTAGAGTCATATAGCCAAGCTGAGAGATATTTCTTCAAGGGACCCAGAGGAAAATTTTTACATTTTCTAAAGTTAAGGATCAAGATGCTATTGCATGAGAAGAACATCTTGAAGATACAGTAGATTGGTCAGATCCGAAAAATCTAATGGTCAAGAATTTAGACAGCGACAATGACACAGAGGCTGGACATACACATAGTGGGAGAGCATTCAGAGAAGTCCATATTGTGAACCTATTTAAGCAGAACTACGGGGATGAGGGTTTCTACAGTGGAGAAGAGGCAGATCTGATGGACGAAGAGCATTCAAAACCCGCTAGGGAAGAGGAAGGGCAAGCTAAAGAACCTCGCTGGAAAGAGCCAGAAACTTCAGGAACTGCATCACAGACTGCTGAAGTAAGTACTATTATCCCTCCTGTTGATTCAGTAGCATTAAGAAATTAGAGTAATCCAAGCCACAAAAGTGTTTAGAGCACTGTTACTAGTAGTCCACCACATACTTAGTCAGGAACCCTGGGAAGATCTATGGAAGATGAGATGGGGCTCCCTATTTTTAGGGGAGATGGATCTGAAGACCTTGATCAACACTGGTTCCTATGTGAAGCTGTATGGAATATTAAGAATTTCACCGACGAAGCTTTTAAAAGAACTCAGTTTAGTACTACCCTAAGGGATCGTGCACTGAGCTGGTACATGAAGTTTGTCCAAGGACTTGCACAGCCTAAGCCACTGAATGAGCTCAAGAATACATTGATTGCAGAGTTCAAGAAACCCAAGTCGAAGTCACAATGTATTACAGAGCTGAAAGAGATCAAGCAAAAGGTAGATGAACCCATCTGGGAATTCGATCAAAGATTCAAGACCTTAACATGTCATTTAACTTTTCAGATCTCAAATGAGAAGAACAAAGAATGGTTTATTGCTTCCCTCTTACCACACATCAGAGTTCCTCTAATGCAACATAAGATTTCTTCATGGGCTGAGGCTCTGGAGATCGCCATGAAGTTAGAGTCAACCCCTATGGGAGAATCCAGCTCAGGTATAAGTCAAATCTTGAGTCAGCTAACTAGTTTGTCTCTACAGGTTGAAGATATGAAGAAAGACAAGGGAAAAGATAAAAGAGAAGACATCTAGTGTGTCAGATGCAAATCAGAGGGCCATGACAAGGAGCATTGTCCCATATTTCATGAATACTTTGCCTTTGGAGCTCCGAGCCCTTTGAAGCAAGTCACCCTACCTTGGTGTGAGGTATGCAGAAATAGACATCGCCTTGGTGAGTGCTATTACATGAAAAAATATGTTCAGACACCCACAAATTTGTATTGCACATTCTGTAAGTCCGTGGGGCATGATTGTTATCACTGAAATTTCGTCCACAAATGGTTACAAGAATTCAGCATCACCAAACAGTTATGATGTCACCCATGGACCAAAATTACTACAAAAGTATCTCCAAAGGGTAAAAAACTATACAAACAGTGACAAAATTAAAGTGCGCTATGACTACACAGGGTGCACGTGCACATGCATGAAACAAAAACACAAGAAAAGCGCACATGCGCCTGATGCGCGACTGTGGTCACAAAAAACCATGCACATGTGAGAATGACGCATTTATGAGAGTGGTCGGCCTCCCACCCACTTCTGGTTAACCTTCCAAGTTGATTTGACACTCAAATCTGGACTGGATCCGACTGGGTGGCTGGTCAAACACCTAGAAATGCCCTAATTAGCCTCTTTACACACTACAAGCTGGTTGAACAATACCTCAAAGAGGTGCTATAAAAAGGCCATGGTGCACTTCATTTTTTAAGGAATTCAATAGAAAAGTTATGCTGCTACTATTCTCTTGAGGAATCCTCTATTCTCACCAAGAGTATACTAGCACCATTGCATTGGGCAATCCATCTCACCCCTTGAGTGGATTAGCAAAGAATTCTTTCACCATTTTCATTCAAAGTTGTAAGAAGAGCTTATTTGTGGGGGTCCAAGAGCCCTCCC
>JASDQU010101065.1:44409-56974 GCA_032191745.1 Picea mariana | reverse complement strand
AACCTCTCAAAAAAACTACATCTAATTTTTTTCTAAAAACTCACTAAGTTTTCCTCCACAGGAGGTGCCAAAAGAAATTTTTTATTCTAGGTAGGATTACGGGGATAGGCATCCAAATAACTCCCCGTCATCTGGTTCTCACATTGTCAAAACAATAGAAGTTGTCAAATAGGGAACTAAAAATCCTCCAAGTCAAGTGTTCCTAACACCATAAGGCAGGGAGATACCCGTGAAGGGTTGAAGGCCAAGGTTCGGTTATTCTGTGTGCCCCCCCTTGAGGCACCCACCTCTTGGAAGGGATCCAGCTCGTGACCCATTTCTTAGGCCGAAAATCTAAATGCCTCACTTTGACTGAGGTACCTAGTGACCAAAATTTAGGACATCTACCCAGGTGGAAATTGTGGGCTGCAATTGCACCTTGATCGGATTTTGTGTGGCTGTTGGGAAATATCGCCAGCTCTTTCGGGATATGCCCCCTTTACCCCTCATTATAACTGATTATTTCATCCTTCACTAGTTTCTTTTTCTGTGACTTTAGACCCCACTGTTGAGTACTATTGGAAGGTCCAGTGCTATTTGAGAGGAAGGACGTTACATCTTTTAGGACACGAGCATTTGTTTTCTTTGATTCCTCATGCAGACAAAACCCACTTATCTACATATATGCTTCTTTTTCAAAACACTTTATGTATGATGCACTTCTGATTACATTTTGATCTGGATATATATATTGTGTAAAGTTCAAAATTTGCAACAAAGTATCTTGTTTATTTTCTCTCATCACATTTTGCACACATCCACTCAGCTAGTCGGACATCATAGGGGACCCACAGAACACCCGTCGTTCCAGATGCTTATTAAAGCTCCCTCCTATTTTAGGGGGAGTTCCTAGTCTTGCCAACTCATCGGCACCACCTTCCAACACTCCTGTCAGTGCCACTATTTTAGGATCAGCCTTGCTTGGTTCCACATTACTTGGGTCAACTTCCCAAGTCCCTCTGTCCACTCACTCTCCTTTACACGGAAGCAGAGGACCAAATTCCTCTCAAGGGGGAGGTAGCAACCCACCTAGTCCCCCTCAAGGGTTAGGTTCACACCACACTCACACCATGGCTAGAGCTAATCCTCCACCCCCACTACAGATGCCATTTTTGGCCTCTCTTAACATACCAGATCTAAGCAAACTCACAAATGATCCTATATTGCATGACCCCATGTGGCCTGCAATGCCCACCAAACTACCTTTAGACATCCCCAAATTTGAAGGGAAGGTAGGTGATGACCCTGCCAATCATGTCATGACTTTCCACCTATGGTGCTCTTCCAACAAAATTATGGATGATTCCATCAGACTATGATTATTTCAATGCACACTCACTGGCCCATCCACCAAATGGTATGTAGACAAAAAATTGGGGTCCCATGCGACTTTCGAGTCCTTAGCCAAAGCATTTATGACCTTCTTCCAATTACCAATCCGCCATGACAATGGTCTTGAACTACTCTCTAATTTCAAACAAACCTCAGCCACACATATTGTTGATCACATTCACCAGTGGCGTAGACGACATAGTTTGTGCAAAGCTGAAACCACCAAACAATAGTGTCTTGACTGGTTTCTCAGATCACTTGTCTCTCTCCTCGGTAAAGATGTAGCTTCCACCTTCCCTCAATCTGAAGAGGACGCCATCGGTAAGGCTCAACAATAAGACCTCATCTATTCATAATCAGGGTACTTATACACAGTACTTCCTGACCTCCCCAAACCCATACCATTCGGTCAAGACAAACTCGGGATGTCTCACTCAGCAGACGAATTGATTAATAATACCACACACCACAGTCCTCAACCCCAACCACCACCAATGTATGGCACACCGCAATATCCGTCGGCATATGGGGGAACCTCTTATTACCCCCCACCTCCTTATCAACAACCATACCCTATTACTATTCCTCCTCCCATCAGTGGGCCACCGTCGGCACCCCCAGTACACCCACCTATCTAGACAAGTTCCGGTACCAATTCTACCTCAGCTTATACTTTAAGTACTAGCGAAAGCACCACTCCTTCCTACGTACCTTACGGATCACAAATCCCACAAAATCTATACTTTCCATTTCCTGGTCCACCACAACCTATGGTTCCCCCGCACCCTCACGCTGGGGTGAATTTTGTTCAACCCTCTCCCATTCAGCAATATCAAAATTTCGAACAACTGAATATGGAAAATCTGACCCATCCGTCGAATAATGCCAAAAAGAAAGGAAGAAATAGGAACAATAACAACCCAGGCCATGGTGGGAATCAACCCCAACAAAACCAACCTAATGGGGGCAACTAGAACCAAGGAAATCAGAACCCCCAGGGGGGCAATAACAACAGGTGTCAAGGGAGAAATAACAATACTATCAAAACCACTTTCCCTTGTGCCCTTTGCGGTGAGTTCGGTCATTATACTCATCATTGCCCCCAAATTTCTGATTTTAAATGGCTGAAAGACTCGGGCAGTATACCACATCCTCCAACACCGCCTGCCCCTCAACAGGCCCCACAAAAATACGTACAACAACCCCCCCCAGCCATACTGCAGAATCCTATTCCACACCAAGGTGTGATGAACACCCAACAGGACACACAGCCTACCCCACCTCAGTTGGGACAGTACCTCAATCCAAACAATCCCACAGATCATACTATCCTCCTCACCAGTGAGGAATAAATTGTTGTGCAAACACGTAATCATCAATATCGTACACCCACTGAGTCTCCTCCCATTCCCCCAGAAACAACCCCAACACCGACAGGACCCCCGTTGGTACTCCCTCGCCGCAATGCTTACCCTCCCTAATATGGTGTTGGAAATTCCAGTTTGGTATTTACATCCACCAGAGGTGGTCCCTCGACCATCCCTTCCCCCCCAAATGGAAGGAATCCCAATGATGATTCCCATACTCACTCCCACCATACCCTCTACACCCCCACTCACTACCCTCCCTGCCATAGCTAGGGGTAGGAGAAAGAAGAAGGAGCCCACAACTCCACTTCCCTCATGCATCCAACGCCCTTGCACGCTATGTTAAAAAGATGGACACCAAACCAACAACTACCCATCTCTACTTGAGTTATGGAACCTGATTCCGCGTAGTCAAACACCATCAACGCTCGCCACCATAGCAAGTACTGCCGCCCCTGCCTCTCACTCAAGTAGTAAAGGGTTGCGAACCAAATTCGCTTGCACAATATGTTTAGAATATGGGCATTATACACACCATTTCCCAACACTGCCACACTTCTGGCAGACATTAGCCCCAGTACACCAAAGCTTCCAGAAGGAACCCAATCCAGCTACATCATCCCTACCAAACATCACTGACATCCATTATGTCACAACTTCAGTCAATGAACTTATGAGATGCCCTTGCTCTCTATGTGAATCCTTAGATCATTTTATATACCAATGTCCTATGATCATTGAATACAGGCAACGCCAATTGACCCTGATTCAAACCCCCACAGAATCGATGGTTGAACTTTCCTCGTCACTAGAGATTCTTCATATCATTTCTCCTGACCCCGATGCCCTCCCAACGCCTCCATGATTCTTGGATGACTTATCTAAAGATTCACCCCCAAATCCCCCCAATTCTCCCATTCATTTCCCTATGGAAATTTTACATCCAACTACCACAGGTACTCCTTAGTATTTCAATATTTGGCTTATGTTGAGTGAACCATCGCAATCTCATTGCGTCGTTCCCCCTGCTTCTTCATCACCAAGGGACAGTCACACAACGACAGTCACCGATATCACTCCTTATGACCCCTTGTATTTCGGTCAATTCCACTGTGATGAGGACATACTCAAAGAGTTAAACACCCCCAACTACCCATGGGATGCCCTACACCACTGAGCGCTCTTCTTCCCACAGGAAGCCTCCACGCCTCCTAACCCACACCCCATATACCCAGTTGAAACCAAAGATTTTATCCCATCAGGGCATATCAACTGGTTCAACAAGCCCATTCCGGCCCCTGATGCGTTTGAAGAAGGCAACATGGCCAACATTTGCCCAACCATCAAAATCGACCTTTCCATAAAAAAAGGAGTCGTCGAGGAAATCACCATTGGCGCTTCTTGCACTCCTCAAGAAATCAATGCCTATAAAGCCCTCTTCCAAGAATATCGGGATATTTTTACCCGGTCATACACAGAAATGCCTATGCACGGCTATCCGGGTAACATGCATGCACTCATGCACACATATTTCTGGATCGTCTGCGCACTTGAGGGCCCACACCCCTAAAAACCCCCTGTACGACCCTCCGTATAGCCCCTGCCTAGAAATGGAAAACCTAATTCTATGCAGGACGATCAGACTACTAACCTGAAGCTCACTAATCTTGAATCGATTGCCTCACTCTCCCAAAATCTCAAAATCTCATTTAAATACCTCTCATCCAGTCACTCTGGCAGCAAGTACAAATGAGGTGGCAATGTGGGCCCTACGGCTTTATATAGGCCTTTCTTCCAAACTTCCAATCACCATTCTGGGAGCTCCGGGTGTCCGTTCTTCGATCTATCTTTAGCCATGGGATCAACATCCTGTCATCAACATCAAGATAGTCCCTTGGCCACTTTTCATCCTTATCCCCTGGGGCGCCATTTTTTCATACCCCGTCCAGGTACGCATGCTCATGTTCAAAATTATCAAATAAATTCTCTTATGTTCGATTCTCTTCATATATTGTTCACGTCGGGTATTTGGTTTTCATGTGTGCAGGTACTTGGTAATCATACATCAACGCAACCCCTTCAGGTATATAATCAGCACTAGCATGTAATCATTCCCTCTGAATCTCAATTGCATCTCCAGTCACACTCTCTGACATTTGCCTCTAGGATCTCCATCTCCGGCTCTACAGTACCAACACCTCCATTTGCATCTTAGGTACTATCACCCGGTAGCACTCTCCCCCACATGAGTTGTCTCATTCATAGCACCCTTTTTCACTTTGACACTCATGCTATTTTTCAAACCCTTTAGGGATGGGAGTCCCGATAGCCTTACATCATGTCGCAAATCAGCCACATACTCCTTCTCCTCATTTTGCTATCTTTCCCACCAGACTCCCAGATTATCCCTTCAAGGTTCTACTTTGACTGCACCTCCACAGTATCATGAACCCTCCATTTCATCCACAATCAGTTTGCCCCTCTGCAAATTTCCCTTCATTCACCTACCTCATACAGAAACCCACCCATGCCCCCCCCACCCTCCACCAGTTCTCCAAGCAAATGGCACCCTCTCTGGCCCAACCATATTACATTGGGGCACCCGTTTCTGTATTTGTATACTCAACCCGAAATTATTCCTTATTTATTGTAAAAATCCTTTATTTCCAACATTTCCATACCATTTTGTCGTCACCTTTGGTGACCTTCTTCCCTTTTTGGAAAGCGCAACCCATGTCACCCTTGGTTGGGGTACCCCTTATCATCTACCCTTGTTGACATCGTCCATATACTCCGAGTATCCCATAGGCCACTTACCTCTTCCCTCTGAGTTTGTTCACTTTGTCCCGCCTCTGGCACAACTTATGCCACGTCTTGTTGTCCCCCTGACACTCGACTTAGTTGCACGGTTGCCGCTAGTTATCCTTTGCATATACCCCCAACCAAGGGCAGTCTTGAGTCTTCATACATCTTGACTTCAACCATGTACCTCCTCCAGTTCCTAACCTCACCTAGTAGATTTCATGAAGCCCTTTTCTTCTGGGAGTCGCGTCCCCCTTTTGTTGACATCAACACAGTTTTCCAGAAGGGCGACAATATCTTGACTCTCATTACCTTTCCAATGAAAGATCTCAGATGACACAGGGAGAACCACAATTGTTCCCTACTGTCCTTGACCCCCGTAACATTCAACTTCAACACTTTCTCATGTTACGGTGGGTCTTACTTTGCGACTATTGCAGTTGTTTCTTATATTTCCCGAAGACCTATGAACTTGGCTGGGCTATCAATGCCTACAGAATCCATGATATTTCTTACAAATGTCAATGCCTATTGTTCAGAGTATGTTCCTTCACAGAATTGTGTTATGCCTTTATCATGACCGTCCCCGAGGGTGCTGCAATTGTCTACATCAACACATCATTCCTTTTTTGAGTTACATGACACGAGCATGGGGCATGCCCGCCTCGTTTCTACACAGTTTATTTTTACACACCTTATGGAAGGTTGGGTTCTACAGGTTCCCTTCTCCCTCCAACAAGTAACTCTTGACAATCCCACTATCGCTCTCTCTTACAATGACACTCTCTGTAGAAGAAACATTGATGGATTTCAGCTATACATATGCTCCTAACCTCATCCATCAGGGGGCATCTGTTATCACTGAAATTTCATCCGCAAATGGTTACACGAATTCAACATCGCCAAACAATTATGAGGTCACCCATGGACCAAAATTACTACAAAAGCATCTCCAAAGGGTCAAAAACTATACAAACAATGACAAAATTAAAGTGCGTTATGACCACATAGGGCGCGTGCGCACATGCATGAAACAGAAATGCAGGAAAAACACACATGCACCCGATGCGCGACCGTGGTTGCAAAAATCCATGCACATGTGAGAACGATGCATTTATGATAGTGGTCGGCCTCCCACCCACTTCTGGTTCAGCTTCCAAGTTGATTTGACACTCAAATCTGGACTGGATCCAACTGGGTGGCTGGTCAAAGACCTAGAAATGCCCTAATTAGCCTCTTTACACACTACAATCTGGTTGAACAATACCTCAAAGAGGTGCTATAAAAAGGCCATGGGTGCACTTCATTTTTTAAGGAATTCAATACCAAAGTTATGCTGCTACTATTCTCTTGAGGAATCCTCTATTCTCACCAAGAGTATACTAGCACCATTGCATTGGGCAATCCATCTCACGCCTTGAGTGGATTAGCAAAGAATTCTTTCACCATTTTCATTCAAAGTTGTAAGAAGAGCTTATTTGTGGGGGTCCAAGAGCCCTCCCTTGGAGGAAGAAGGGACTCATAGTCCTCTTTCTTCTCGGTGTTTTCTTTCACTAATATCAACCTTACCATTGGTGACATGGGTCTTATTGTTTCTTTTGTCCTTATGTCCCTATTCTCATTAGTTTAGATGCTATTTTATTTCTTAGTTTAATTCTTAGTTGTTCCTTTATATTTCTTTCTCTAACCCTTTTCCTTACAGCTGTCCTGCTTAGCAAACCCAACTAAGATTGCAAGCACCTCTGTTTTTCTCACTAAGGTGACGAAAGAGGTGCCACAGATTGGCGACTCCACTGGGGAAAGGTATTAATTTCCTACCCCATTTGGGTTTTTTTATCTCTTCTTTTGGTTTATTTAACTTGCAGGTGCATTAATCGGCCTAAGACGACCTACAAAACATCCAATTCCAAGATGAATTGAGAGAATTCCATCCAAAATTTTCTTTCACGACTGTGTGTCATCTGTGCGTGGGTTTTTTGTCCCACAGACATGCATCATGTGCACATGTGCCTAAGTCATAGTTCTATTTTGCCCACCTGCGCCCAGAAGCTCGTTTCCATCTGTTCACAGGTGCTCAGTACCCCTTTGTCTACACTGAGACCCACACACCTGTGCAAAAAATACACATTGTAAGGTTTTTTGAGATTTGGGGAAGGCCCTTAGCCTTCTTAAAAGTGATTTCATGCATGTTTTAAGCTGCACCACACTTAGTTCCCTCTTCATATAAAGGGATTAGTCAAAACAAATAGGCACTTAGGGGGTTTAAAATCATTATTTCCTCTTTTGATTTCATTTTCGCCACATGGATGGCTGGCTTTGACTAAAAGTATAAGTTGGAAATCATTTATAATCACATAAACTTGCATTGGGACTGGAAGTTGGATAACAATCGCTTAGTATGCTCTTCTCTCGCGCTTCCAAGCGACCTTGAGAATCAGAAAAAGATTGTAGGACAATTTCATCTCTCTTAAGAAGATTAAAACCTTTAGGAGAGGACAACAACCCCTCTTAGTTTATTTTTTCAAACACATCTTAAGATTGTAACGGGCCCATACATGCCCACATGCTACAAAGATAGGATAGTGTTGAAATTTACTTTCTTAGATTAAATCACTAGGGAAGTTTAAAGGTTTTGTAACGGGCCCATNATGATCACAATCTAGGATAGTTTCAAAGCTTTTCTTAGATTAAATCACAATAGGGAGTTAAAGGAATAGTAAAGGATCCACATGTCCACATGCTAGCTTCCTTGGGACTTTTGAATTATGTAAGGTTGTACCAAAGGCACTTAGTTAATTAGGTCATCAACACTTGTAAGAACCAAGTGAAGTCTACATGCAGCAAGGTGACACCTAATTCATTAAAACGTTGGCACACTTTTCACACACAAAAGTCACTTACCACTCACATAGTTTTCTTCTCGAAAACGTGGAGGTCAAAGTAAGTTTCCTCCAAAGGGATTTCGAAACACCCCACCATTTTCTTGACGAACCTATCCACTCCCACTTAAATTCAACGAGGTTGGTTCACACCCCCAACCTCTCAAAACAACTACATCTAAATTTTTTAAAAACTCACTAAGTTTTCCTCCACAGGAGGTGCCAAAATAAATTTTTTAGTCCAGGTAGGATCACAGGGATAGGCATCCAAATAACTCCCCGTCATCTGGTTCTCACATTGCCAAAACAATAGAAGTTATCGAATAGGGAACTAAAAATCCTCCAAGTCAAGTGTTCCTTACACCATAAGGCAAGGAGATACTCGTGAAGGGTTGAAGGCCGAGGTCCGGTTATTCTGTGCACCCCCCCTTGAGGCACCCACCTCTTGGACGAGATCCATCCCATGGCCCATTTATTAGGTCAAAAATCTAAATGCCGCACTTTGACTGAGGTACCTAGTGACCAAAATTTAGGACATCTACCCAGGTGGAAATTGTGGGCTGCAATTGCACCTTGATCGAATTTTGTGTGGCTATTGGGAAATATCGCCATCTCTTTCGGGATATGCCCCCTTTGCCCCTCATTATAATTGATTATTTCATCCTTCACTAGTTTCTTTTCTGGTGTCTTCAGACCCCACTGTTGAGTACTATTGGAAGGTCTAGTGCTATTTGAGAGGAAGTATGTTACGTCTTTTAGGACACGAGCATTTGTTTTCTTTGATTCCCCACGCAGACAAAACCCACTTATCCAGATATATGCTTCTTTTTCAAAACACTTTATGTATGATGCACTTCTGATTACATTTTGATCTGGATATATATATTGTGTAAAGTTCAAAATTCGCAACAAAGGCTCTTGTTTATTTTCTCTCATCACATTTTGCACACATCCACTTAGCTAGTCGGACATCATAGGGGACCCACAGAAACCCCGTCGTTCCAGATGCTTATTAAAGCTCCCTCCTATTTTAGGGGGAGTTCCTAGTCTTGCCAACTCATTGACACCACCTTTACACACTCCTGTGAGTGCCACTGTTTTAGGATCAACTTTGCTTGGTTCCACATTACTTGGGTCCACTTCCCAAGTCCCTCCATCCACTCGCTCTCCTTTACATGGAAGCAGAGGACCAACTTCCTCTCAAGGGGGAAGTACCAACCCACCTAGTCCCCCTCAAGGGTCAGGTTCACACCACACTCACACCATGGCTAGAGCTAATCCTCCACCCCCACTACAGATGCCATATTTGGCCTCTCTTAACATACCAGATCTAAGAAAACTCACAAATGATCTTATATTGCATGACCCCACGTGGCCTGCAATGCCTACCAAACTACCTTCAGACATCCCCAAATTTGAAGGAAAGGCAGGTGATGACACTGCCAATCATGTCATGAGTTCCACCTATGGTGCTCTTCCAACAACATTATGGATGATTCCATCAGACTACGATTATTTCAACACACATTCATTGGCCCATCCGCCAAATGGTATGTAGACGAAAAATCGGGGTCCCATGTGACTTTTGAGTCCTTAGCCCAAGCATTTTTGACCTTCTTCCAATTACCAATCCGCCATGACAATGGTCTTGAGCTACTCTCTAATTTCAAACAAACCTCAGCCACACATATCGCTAATCATATTCACGAGTGGCATAGACGACATAGTTTGTGCAAAGCTGAAACCACCAAACAACAGTGTCTTGATTGGTTTCTCAGATCACTTGTCTCTCTCCTCGGTAAAGATGTAGCTTCCACCTTCCCTCAATCCGAAGAGGAAGCCATCAGTAAGGCTCAACAATACGACCTCATCTATTCATGATCAGGGTACTTATACACAGTACTTCTTGACCTCCCCAAACCCGTACCATTCGGTCAAGACAAACCCGGGATGTCTCACTCAGCAGACGGATTGATTGGTAATACCACACACCATAGTCCTCAACCCCAACCACCACCAATGTATGACACACTGTAATATCCGCCGGCATATGGAGGGACCTCTTATTACCCCCCACCCCCTTATCAACAACCATACCCTATTACTATTCCTCCACCCATCAGTGGGCCACCACCGGCACCCCCAGTACACCCACCTATCCAGACAAGTTCCGGTATCCCCTCTACCTCATCTTATACTTTAAGTAATAGCGAAAGCACCACTCCTTTCTACGTACCTTATGGATCACAAATCCCATAAAATCCATACTTTCCATTTCTTGGTCCACCACAACCTATGGTTCCCCCACACCCTCACGTTGGGGTGAATTTTGTTCAACCCTCTCCCGTTCAGCAATATCAAAATTTCGAACAGCTAAATATGGCAAATCCGACCCATCCGTCGAATAATGCCAAAAATAAAGGAAGAAACAGGAACAATAACAACCCAGGCCAAGGCGAGAATCAACCCCAACAAAACCAATCTACTGGGGGCAACCAGAACCAAGGAAATCAGAACCCCCAGGGGGGCAATAACAATAGGCGTCAAGGGAGAAATAACAATACTATCAAAACCACTTTCTCTTGTGCCCTTTGTGGTGAGTTCAGTCATTATACTCATCCTTGCCCCCAAATCGCTGATTTTAAACGGCTGAAAGACTCAGGCAATCTACCACATCCTCTAGCACTGCCTGCCCCTCAGCAGGCCCCACAACAATACGTACAAACCCCCCCCCCAGCCGTACTGCAGAATCCTATTCCACACCAAGGTGTGATGAACACCCAACAGGATACGTAGCCTACCCCACCTCAGTTGGGACAGTACCTCAATCCAAACAATCCCGCAGATCGTACTATCCTCCTTACTAGTGAGGAATAAATCCTTGTGAAAACATGTAATCATCAATATCGTACACCCACTGAGTCTCCTCCCATTCCCCCAGAAATAACCCCAACACCGATGGGACCCCCATTGGTACTCCCTCACCCTACTGCGGAAACACCTCTTCGCATTCCTCGCATCCCATTGCGCAGGAATGTCCAAAAGCCCCAGGCTAGGGCGGCTCATAATTACAGTTTGGTTGACGACTTAGCACAATCCTCGGATTCCATGTCAGTCTTAGAAGTCCTTTAAACTTGTCCCACTCAACGAAAATCATTACTTTCCACCTTGGGGGTAGTCGACCCCGCGGATACCCAACTCATCACATTTGATATCGACAATGGAGAACCTCGCCTTCCCACTCTGATTGCTTTTCAAATCCCAGTAAAAATTCAGAACATTACAGTTCATCGGTGTATCATCGATGAAGGTGCATCCACATGCATTATGTCCAAACTTGTATGGAAAAAAATTGGTTCCCCCGAACTCATACCATCTTCCATTACCTTATGAGCTTATGACGGATGACCATCATCTCCTGAAGGGCTCTTCCAAAATGTCCCCGTAGAATTTGGGGGAAAGACTATTCTCATCGACATTGAAGTTATCGATGCCCCACTCGATTATAATATCCTGTTCGGTCGTAGCTACATGTACGCTATGAAGGCAGTTTCCTCTTCCATCTTTCGAACGATGATGTTCCCCCATAACGGGAACATCATTACCATTGACCAAGTCTCAAATTACAAGCCTAACCCTTCTGCCAGCATCGATAACATTCTTCCTCTCATCCACACAAGTCATGATGCATACCCACTCATCGAAATGGGTCCCAGAATTTCCAAAGATCCATCATTGTTAGGAACTTACCATGGTGCACCACCACTCCTTCATCCTTCCAATCAAGTATGCATCGTATCATCCAACAGAACTGACATAGAGGATACCCTTCCTCCTCAGGAGGCTTCTATCATATCTGACGCCCTACTAGTCCCATAGCTCCCCCCTCACGAGCCTCCTGTGAACTCGTCAACCCCCCCAGTCCACGATTTCACCTCTCCCCAAGGACATGTCCCAGTTTGGGAGACAGTTCCCCAAGCCATTACTCAAATTCCCTTCTTCTACCCTCCCCCAGATGTACAGGCTTTCCAAGTAGCTGCAACGCTTACCCTCCCTAATATGGTGTTAGAAATTCCAGTTTGGTATTTACATCCACCAGAGATGGTCCCTCGACCATCCCTTCCCCCCTAAATGGAAGGAATCCCA
>JASDQU010101065.1:9680-22729 GCA_032191745.1 Picea mariana | reverse complement strand
TTGTCTCTCTCCTTGGTAAAGATGTATCTTCCACCTTCCCTCAATCCGAAGAGGAAGCCATCAGTAAGGCTCAACAATACGAACTCATCTATTCACAATCAAGGTACTCATACACAGTCCTTCCTGATCTCCTAAAACCCGTGCCATTCGATCAGGACAAACCTGGGATGTCTCACTCAGCAGACAGATTGATTGGTAATACCACACACCACAGTCCTTAACCCCAACCACCACCAATGTATGGCACACCTCAATATCCACCGGCATATGGGGGAACCTCTTATTACCCCCCACCCCCTTATCAACAACCATACTATGTTTCTATTCCTCCACCTATCAGTGGGCCATCGCCGACACCCCCAATACACCCACCTATCCAAACAAGTTCTGGTACCCCCTCTACCTTAGCTTATACTTTAAGTACTAGCGAATGCGCCATGCCTTCCTATGTACCTTACGGATCACAACTCCCACATAATATGTTCTTTCCATTTCCTGGTCCTCCACATCCCATGGCACCCCCACACCCTCACGCTGGGGTGAATTTTGTTCAACCCTCTCCCATTCAACAATATCAAAATTTTAAACAGCTGAATATGGAATATCCGACCCAGCCATCGAATAATTCCAAAAAGAAAGGAAGAAACATGAACAATAACAACCCAAGTCAAGGTGGGAATCAACCCCAACAAAACCAACCTACTGGGGGAAACTAGAACCAAGGGAATCGGAACCCTCAGGGGGGCAATAACAACAGGCATCAAGGGAGAGATAACAATACTATTAAAACCACCTTCCCTTGTGCCCTTTGCGGTGATTTTGGTCATTATACTCATCATTGTCCCCAAATCACTAATTTTAAATGGCTGAAAGACTCATGTAGTCTACCACATCCTCTAGCACCACCTGCCCCTCAGCAGGCCCCACAACAATACGTGCAACAACCCCTCCCCAGTCGTACTATAGAATCCAATTCCACACCAGGGTGTGATAAACACCCAACAAGACACACATCCTACCCCACCACAGTTGGGATAGTATCTCAATCCAAACAATCTCGCAGATCATACTATCCTCCTCACCAGTGAGGAAGAAATTCTTCTGCAAACACATAGTCGTCAATACCGTACACTTGCTAAGTCTCCTCCAACTCCCCCAAAAACAATCCCAATACCAACGGGACCCCCATTGGTAGTTCCTCGCCCTAACGCCGAAACACCTCTTCGCATCCCTTGCATCCAATTGCACAAGAATGTCCACAACCCCTAGGCCAGGGTAGCTCATAATTACAGTTTGGTCGATGAATTAGCACAATCCTCAACTGCCATGTCAGTCTTAGAGGTCCTTCAAACTTTTCCCACTCAGCGGAAATCATTACTTTTCGCCTTGGGGGCAGTAGACCCCGCATATACCCAACTCATCACATTTGATGTCAACAGTGGAGAACCTCGCCTTCCCGCTCTGATCGCTTTTCAAATCCCATTAAAAATTTGGAACATTACAGTTCATCAATGCATTGTTGATGAGGGTGCATCCACATGCATCATGTCCAAATCTGTATGGCAGAAACTTGGTTCCCCCGAACTCATCCCATCTTCTATTACCTTAAGAGCTTACGATGGATGACCATTGTCCCATGGAGGGCTCTTCCAAAATGTCCCCGTAGAACTCGGGGGTAGGACCATTCTCATTGACATTGAAGTTATCGATTCCCCACTCGATTATAATATCTTGTTCGGTCGTAGCTACATGTACACTATGAAGGCAGTTGCCTCTTCCGTCTTTTGAATGATGATGTTCCCCGACAACGGAAAGATCATTACCATTGACCAAGTCTCACATTACGAGCCTAATGCTTCTGCCAACATCGATAACATCCTCCCTCTCATACATGCGAATCATGACACATACCCACTCATCGAAATGGGTCCCAGAATTTTCAAAGACCCATCATTGTTAGGAACTTACCATGGTGCACCACCGCTCCTTCATCCTTCCAATCAACTATGCGTCGTATCATCCAACGGAACTGACATAGAGAATACCCTTCCTCCTAGAGAGGCTTCTATCATATCTGACATCCCACTAGTCGTAGAGCTCCCCCCTCATGAGCCTCCTGCAAACTCGTCGACTCCACCAATCCACGATTTCACCTCTCCTCAAGGCCATATCCCAATTTGGGATATAGTTCCCCAAGCCATTACTCAAATCCCCTTCTTCTACCCTCCACCTGGCGTACAAGCTTTCCAAGTAGCCGCAATGCTTACCCTCCCTTATATGGTGTTATCAATTCTAGTTTGGTATTTACATCCACCAGAGATGGTCCCTCAACCATCCCTTCCCCCCCAAACGGAAGGAATCCCAATGAAAATTCCCATACTCACTCCCACCATACCCTCTACACCCCCACTCACTACCCTCCTTGCCACAGCTGGGGGTAGGCAAAAGAATAAGGAGCCCACAACTCCACTTCTCCCATGCGTCCAACCTCCTTGCGCGCTATGTGAGAAAGATCGACACCAAACCAACAACTACCCATCTCTACCCGAGTTACGGAACCTGATTCCACTCAATCAAACACCATCAACGCTTGCCACTGTAGCAAGTACTGCTTCTACCACCCCTCACTCAAGTAGTAAGGGGCTCTGAACCAAATTCGCTTGTGCTATATGTTCAGAATATGGCCATTATACACACCATTGCCCAGCACTGTCGCGCTTCCGGCAGACATTAGCCGCAGTACGCCAAAGCTTCCAGAACGAACCCAATCCAGCTACATCATCCCTACCAACAATCACTGACATCCATTATGTCACAACTTTAGTCAATGAACGTATGAGATGCCCATTCTCTCTTTTTGAATCCTTAGATCATTTTACATACCAATGTCCTATGATAATTGAATACAGGCAATGCCAATTAACCCTGATTCAAACCCCAACGCCCCCTACAGAATCAATGGTTGACCTTACCTCATCACTCAAGATTCTTCATATCATTTCTCCTGAACCCAAGGCACTCTTGATGCCTCCATGGTTCTTGGATGACTTATCCGAGGATTCACACCCAAATCCCCCCAATTCTCCCATTCATTTCCCTACGGAAATTTTACACCCAACTACCACTGGTACTCCTCAGTGCTTTGATATTTGGTTTATGTCGAGCGAACCATCGCAATCTCATTGTGTCGTTCCCCCTACTTCTTCATCATTAGGGGACAGCCACACGACGATAGTCACCGATATCACTCTTTTAGATCCTTTGTATTCCCACCAATTCCACTGTGATGAGGACATACTCGAAGAGTTAAACACCCCCGACTACCCATGGGATGCGCTACACCACAAAGTGCTCTTTTTTCCACAGGAAGCCTCCATGCCTCCTAACCAACACCCCATATATGCAATCGAAGCCAAGGATTTTATCCCATTAGGGCATATCGACTTTTCAACAACCCCATTCCTACCCCTGATACTTTTGAAGAAGGCAACATGGCCAACATTTCCCCGACCATCAAAATCGACATTTCCATAAAAAATGGAGTCGTCGAGGAAATCACCATTAGCACCGCTTGCACTCCTCAAGAAATTACCACCTCTAAAGCCCTCTTCCAAGAATATCGAGATATTTTTTCCTGTTCATACACATACATGCGTGGCCTTGATCCCTCTATTGTTGAACATCGCATCGACACCTGGCCTGACATTACACCAGTTCATCAAAAACAATAACATCTACACCCATCCAAAGTAGCAGCCATCAAAGATAAGATTGACAAATTATGCATGGCTGGGTTCATATACCCCATCGCCTATACATCATGGGTTTCCAACCCTGTACCCGTTAACAAAAAACAGGGCACTATCCGCATCTGCACGAACTTTTGTGATCTCTATCACGCATATCCCAAAGAAAAATTTCCAACGCCTTTCATCGATCAAATCATCGGCGACTGTGCAGGCCACGAGGCTCTATTCTTCATGTATGATTTATCTGGTTATAATCAAATCCAAATTCACCCAGCCAATCAATACAAAACCACATTCACTACCCCTTGGGGTACTTTTTCATATCGTGTCATGCCTTTTGGATTAAAAAATGCTGGTGCAACTTTCCAATGGGATATGACATACATTTTTCACAATCTGGCTCATATCATCCTTGCATACTTGGACGACCTCACATCTCGATCCAAAGAGCGCACCCAACATCTTGATGATTTACGGATCATCTTCCAACGATGTCGTCAGTACAACATCCACTTGAACCCCCTCAAGTACATTTTCTACGTCACTGCAGAGCACCTCCTCGGATTCATTGTTTCCCAAAGAGGTATTACCGTGGACCCCCTCAAAGTCCAAGCCATCACAGAAATTCCACCCCCCCAGAATTTACGTCAACTCTAGAGCCTACAAGGAAAAGATAACTTTCTTCGACAATTTTTCCCAGAGTACGCCACTCGAGCACACAGTTTCCTTCGTTTATTACACCATGACATCCCATTTCACTGGGATGAACATGCCCAAAAAGCATTTGACGATATTAAAACGACGCTGTCTAACACCCCTTTAATTAGTTCACCTGACTATAATCGCGACTATATCCTCTACATATCAGCATCAGTTGTCTTAGTAGCAGGAGTTCTCGTTCAAATCGATGATGACAATTATGAGCATGTCATTTACTACATTAGTAAAAACCTCTCAGGGCCACCCTTGAAGTATAAACACGAAGAGAAACTATCCCTTTCATTCGTCCTCGTAGTCCAGAAACTGCATCATTACATTCTGCTTCGCACGACTAAGGTCGTCGCAGATTCCAACCCTATGCAATACTTGCTCAGCCGTCGGAAAATTAATGGCAAATTTGCCCGATGGATCGTTATCCTTCAGGAATACAATCTTGAATTTTCAACACCCAAAAGGAAGAAAGCTCTCATCCTTGCCAAAATTGTCACGACCTTCCCCTCCGATACTACCCGTGCCCCCGTCAATACTGACTTCCCTGATGAACATCTCTTTTATATTACTTCGAATGATTCATGGTATGGCAACATCCTCGTCTACCTCTGAACCCAAAAGTTTGGTAACCACCTATCACGAGTTGATCATCGTCGTATTCTCCACCAGGCCCCCCGCTATCTCCTCATAGGAGATATATTATATTGGTAAGGGGTCGACTCCATACTTTTCCGATGCTTTACTATCGACGAGGCCGATAGAGTCTTGAACGACTGCCATAGCGGTGCATGTGGGGGCCATCTTTCGGGAATGTCCACTACTCAGAAAATCATCCGAGGAGGTCATTTTTGGCCTACATTGTTTCACGATTGCATCCATGCCATGAAGCGATGTGAGAAATGTCAGCTTTACACCAACAAAGCATGAGCACCACCTGCTCTTCTTCACCTAGTCATTACTGCCGACCCCTTCTATAAATGGGGCATCGACTTCATGACTTGTAATCCCCCATCCAACAATGGACACAAATACATTGTTGTCACCGTCGATTACTTCACAAAATGGGCTGAAGATATGACCACCTTCAACAACACCGCTGACACTACAATGCATTTTTTCTTTAATCACGTCATATCCCGCTTTGGAGTACCACTCCAGCTAGTTTCCGATCATGGGAGACACTTCGAGAATGAGATTTTCGTCGAACTCTCATCTCGGCTAGGATTCTCCTACGAGTTTGCCTCACCATATTACCCTCAGTATAACAGATAGGTCAAAGCAATTAACAAGGTCCTCAAGACCATGTTATAGCACACGGTTAATAAACATAAGACCAATTGGCATTGTATGTTATTTTCTGCGCCATGGGCTTACCATACAGCCATGCAATAGCCACTGGTTTCACACCATTTCAACTATTCCATGGGGTTGAGGCCACTCTTCCCATCGAGTGCAAAATTCCCACCTTACGCACAGCAATTGAGCTATTACCCGACACTGCTCCAATGGAGTAGCACTTGCTGAACTTAGAGTCCCTGGATGAAGATCGTCGATCTTCATTACAGAGCCATGAGGCAGCCAAAAAACAGTCAAAGGCCACTTTTGATCGCCATGTCAACCTTCTCTCATTTCACGAAGGCAGCCTCATCCTTGCTTATGATATCGCTCACAATACCTTTGGTCATGGCAAATTCGAGTCACTATGGCATGGCCCCTACATTATTCAACATTGCCTCACCAAAGTGTTGAAGGAAAATCTCCTTGCGGACAGGTAGATCTCCTCAAAGAGATAGACTCTTAACTCTAAGACAGAAAGTGCTTATCATGGTCACTGACTTTCTTTTAGATCTAGGTGGACTAGTGTGTGAGGAAGGAGAAAAGAAGTACCTTTTACCGGTGTTTGTCCCTGCACGCTCCGAGTTGAGCTCCAATATTTCACTCCTCGATAA
Organism: Picea mariana; assembly: GCA_032191745.1. Taxonomy (NCBI): domain Eukaryota; kingdom Viridiplantae; phylum Streptophyta; class Pinopsida; order Pinales; family Pinaceae; genus Picea; species Picea mariana. Next base: position 16,320 of record JASDQU010101065.1, on the reverse strand, counting down.
GCCCTATAGACAAACAAAGTACAACCACTTCCTACTCTATCAAGATTAGTCTGAAATAGGTCTATCTACTAAAGAGACAAATTCATGTGAGATTGAACAAGAATTAGAAAGACACAGGCCAAGCAAATTATATTAATGAGGACAAAACATTGCTTACAGCCATAGATGAATTGCAGTAGTTTCGTTAAGTCCTCCTTGTCTACCCCTTACTCAAAAGATCCATGATCTGAATGATGACAACTTCACCAATTGCTCCCTATGAGATCATAGGTCTCTTTCTTCCAAAATATCTCTGTTCCAACACCACTTATAAGATCATAAGTTTGGTGTGATTCTCCCTCTTTCGTCTCCTTTCACCATGAGAAAGCTTGCTTATAAAGCCTTGGAGAGGCTCAACAACTTGAGATATCTTTGGGGAAGGTGAGGATTTTCCTCCTTCAGTTGAGGATTTTCCCTAAGATCATGGTTGGACTAGGGATTCGAGCTCAACTGCCTTCTAAGAATGAAAAGATCCTTCCTCCATTCATCTCAACAACTCAATTGCTGCCTAAAATAGGCAGCGCTCCCTCAAAAGGGACATCAGAGCACTGTAGTTCTCCCCAATAGGCTTAAGGGGGGCGCCAACACTCCTAAAGACACTAGCACTCCCTCAAAATACCCAAAGGAGCTTTATAACGCTCCCAGACAGTGTAAGGGGGAGCGCCAGCGCTCCTAGAAGAGGTATAGGGGAGCGCTCTCCTCCAAGACTCAGTGTTTTAGGTTCTTTCAGATAGCAAAAGGTTTGTAAGCCCAGTTAACCTTTCCTCCTCTTCCAAATCAAGTGTTTGACATGTGCCAAGTGTCCTCTTGATGTCGTTTACAGGCACGACATGGGCATCATGGTAGTATGCTTTCTTTAACACTTGCGACACTTGTGAGCAAAATGCGACACTTGTGAACCTTGTAATGAAGACACTTGCGACACTATCAAAGTGAGTATTTTTTTATGTGTAACAGAATGCCCCCCAAAGTATGAAGTTAGAAGACAGGAACTGATAACTGAAATTCTTTGTAGACTTTCAAGCAAGGGTATAGACGTAGAGAACCTGACAAAAGCTGCACACAAACATCCAACAAATATTATGACATGTTTCAAACCCAAGGCAGGCATACCTATGCTTGGGTGATAAAGACTTGCAAGATATGGCCGCCATAAAATACACTTCGGATCCATAATTGTATTGATAAAAAGGTATAGACACTGAAAATACATTGTGGATCTATACTCTTATGACATGAACTGATCGTAGCCATGAAGAATACACAGTGGATCTACAATATGACGAGACATAGCCACGACCAATACAAAGTGGATCTATGTAACAGTATATGATTCATTGTTCAAAAGAAACTCCATCGCAACCTGGGCAAAGTACATATCAAAGTGATCACTCAAACCAGGGTCTTCTTACCGATCCCGATGTAGTATGAATCTAACCATGTGAATAGATGTTCTGATGTCGAACATGGCAGAAACCACTTGATTACCGGTCAATGATGTAAACCGTTAACAAGCACGAGGGAGATCATCATTAATGTCAATGATTCCCAAGGTACCCTAGTACATTCCAATGAATGTGAATGGATGAGCTGGAGTCGAACATCCATGGAATCATCCGATCATAGGTTAGTGATGTAAACCCACTTCCGGACGTGAGGAGGCCTTCCATTGAGGCATGCAGGTCCCAAAGTACTAACTGGTTTCTAAGACTAGTTCCTGGATATTGTGCTGAAGTCGACAGGAATAGACTCGTCGAGGGAGGGCCTTGATGTATCCCCCATCAATGACATGAAACAGTCACAGAGATGTAATTGGTCAATCAAATGAACATGGACTGACATGGGTATCGTGACAAGATATTTGTGATGGCTGACTCTCCAGGAAGATACTTCTCTTGAACACTGAGGCACAACAACAGAAACATGACATGGAACAAAACTTTATGATGCAGTGGATGTTGTGACTTACGTCAGGTGACCCAAAGGAGTGAAAGAAACTCAAAGGATTGGCTCAGTGCAGAGGTTCAGTGGATTAAAATGCGTGCAAAAGACAAAGTGTCGTGTTCAAGGGCGACTCTAAGAATTACTTGGTAATGTTCTCAAGAGACTGCTTGGCTTGCTTCTTTCAAATTTTCCCCCATCCAGATAGATGAGTACCTCTTTTTCATTTAATGAGCTTGAGGAGGATAACACATGCTCGATAAAACTCACCTTCGGTAAGTTCCTCTTCCTTTGTTTAATGAACTGGAAGAAGTAAGGGTTCGGTTCCATATGGGCCTGTCAATGTTTTGTTTAGCGAGTCCAAAGACAGAAAACTTGAAGGTTTTTCATGATTATAGAGTCTGGAAAAACACTTAAAAGAGAACTCTCTTAGTTCCTTTTTTGTAAAGTAGTCTGACGAGACCGAAAAAGAGATAAACTATCGCTCAACATACGTTTTCTTCAAATACGTTAACGAGCGTGAAGAGAACAAGGTGCTCAACAATCTTTTCATGTTTAGAGAGTCTAAAAAGAACTTAAAGATGACTCCAATGTTGTCCTTTTTCGTAATGTTAGTCTCGCAAGGCCGAAAAAGAGATAAATTATCACTTGAAAGATGCCCTTTCAAACCGTTTAACGAGTGGGAAAGAAAGCAAGATCACTCGACAATCTTTTCATGTTTAGAGAGTCTGAAAAGAGATTAAAGGAGACTCCAGGGGGTTCCCTTTTCATGTATCCATACAGGTCCGAAAAAGAGATAAAAGTGTACCCGGATGCATTCTCATGTATTTACGAGCACGAGAAAGAACAAAGACTAAGCTCGGTATGCCCCCAACTTGAAAGCTAGTGGCTTAACTCCAGAAAGATCATCAAAGGCTAGAGACATGCCCTCCAAGCTTCAATTCAGTCACCGACTTCGAGGTTGTCACCAGTTTCTATAGTAGATGAGAAAAAGGAGAAGGGTGGATGAAAAGAAGGTTCAAGAGAGATGACTGTTTCATTTTTTAACGAGCTTGACACAGGAAAAGAACTATGCTCAACACCTTTGTTTCATTTTTTAATGAGCTTGCCATAGAGAAGAGAAACTATGCTTGTGGTTTCATCCGGATCATGGCTTCCAAGAGGATAATTCTTTGGAAGGGTACCATGTTAAAGGATAAAACGTGGTCATGGCCTCCAGGAGATCTTCACTGGATGGAATATAATCACTCAAGAAGGGACACATGTCGAGGGTCACGATAGGAGGAAGGAGATCAGGCTCCAATAATCCTACCGAAGAAATCACCATGTCCACTACCGGATCAAAATCATCGGAAGTTGAAAGCATGGGAGATGATGAAAAATCAACATCAGGAGGGGAGATAGACAGTATATCTGCCCGAATTTCTTCACGAGGGGGAAGAAAAGAGGATCGGGGATGGTGATTACCCTGAGGTAACTTGTCAACGTGAAACATTGCCGGAATAGATGCATCCGAAGGAAAATTCAGGGAAATGTGATTGATCGCAGATGACAAAGAACGCAATCATGATTGCATCGAGGAAACATCAGGTGCCAATAGATGTTGGTCATCTAATGAGGGAGAAATGGATTGGATAGAGACATATGATGTTTCGACTGGACTAAGTGGCACGGTGTCACTTAGTGCATCGAATTCCAAAGGACAAGGTACAATCCAAGGGTCGGATGCTTCCAAAGATTGGTAAGCTGCGGTCGAAATCATATCGATGCTAGAAATATGATGTGTATTCGGTGGAAGTGGTGTAGGGAAGGTACCCATGAGGCTAGAATCTTTCAGTAAGCCAACACCAACAATTTCATACGTGATCTTGTGGTCTCCCAAGAAAGGAATATTGTTGGTAGCAGGAATGCGAGCATTGGTCATGCAGAAATCCAACTGATCAACAGTGACAATTTTTCCCTGGTGAGGGAATTGTACACATCGAAAGACCGATGAGGCAATGACAATCATAGCATAAAATCAACTTCTTCCAAGTAACAATTTGTAATCGAGGGGAGCATTGACCACCTTGACATCAACAGTAACAGTTTTGCCACCCAATTGGATGGGCAGGGACTATAAAAGCCCATGGGGATGGAAACCTCGCCAATTGAGGGCGTGTAACATCGTCGGGGATTTGTTGAGTGCTGGTGATTTTAAAACTTTCCAACACGCTAAAGACATGACACAAGTTGAGGCTCCCTCATCCAGAATAGTTCGATGGATTTGTTGATTGTGAACAACAACATCAACTTGGAAAGCAAGTTGGTGGGAGAGTCAAGACGCATAATTATCCAAGTTAAACATGATCTGCTTGGACGAATCAGGATCAACAACACCAAGAGTGGTCAAGAGCATTCTACGTTGACTGGGACAGTGCTGTAGAACTTCTAACGCAGACATAGCACACAGTGCTTGAGCCAAATCTTCAACAATGTTGTAGTTTTGGGAAACACGTGAACTAGGATTAAAGGTAGATTTGTGGATAGTGCTCTTAGGAGGGCGTAAGATAGATTCAAACGTGGATTTCTCAATCTGGAGTGGTCCAGACGGGGGATTAACCGATGGAAGACTAACGGAGGATGATGATGGATTCGGTAAAGTGCTAGCACCGTTAGTGTCTTTTTTTTTTCAAGGTTACCTGGTGTGTCATAGGTCTTAGAGCGAGTGGTCAAATTAATCCCATTAAACATATAAATATGTGCACTCGACGAGGCCTCATCATTAGGTTCGCTAGAACTTCCCCCAGGAGAGGGGGTTTGAGCAACCATGGATTGCTGCTGCGGAAAAGGTTGAGTAAGCACAGCGGGTTGTGACTTCCCTTGGAAAATTTTGGTCACTTCATTGTGAAGTGGACAATCTCAAGTGTAGTGATCTTCACCACAAATGATACATGGGAATTTCAATTTCTGTTGTGGTTGCTTTTCGGTAGCAGGTGTTTGATTCTTGGGTTGTTCATTATTATTTTTTGATTTATTCTTTGTCTTCTTCTTACCTATGGATTGTTGTGAAGGGGCAAATTGAACTGCATTCACCTTAGAGATCTGAGTTTGGGGGGAGGTAGAGGAGGGTGTAGTTGATTTGGATTTGACAGAACCGATAACACCATCCGCATGAGATGAGGATGATGGCTTAGAAGGATCGGTATTAGCTCGAGCAGGATTCGGAAGCAAATCATACAAAGTACTAGATTGGGAATAAACCAAGTCTAAGTATTGATCCTGAGCAATGGCTTGTTCCTTTGTGACCACACCACCCATAGCGACATCACGAGTGATCGATGGTAACAGTGATTTAGTAAACCATTCCGCCAAGAGCATGTCAGGAATGACTACCTTGATCATCCTTTGTCGTCACCTCCACTCATGAATATGGTCAGAGATATGCACGGAGTTGGTTTGATGAAGGGAGGTCAAGAGTTCAATACCTGTCTCATAGTGAATAGGCAGTTGAAAGTGCGTGAGGAAAGACATGGAAAGGGAATTGAAATCATGAAAAGAAGCACGTGGTAGTTCAATATACCACTTTGCTGCCGAACCGGTAAGCGTTCGCTGGAAAAGACACAAACGTACATAATCATCCATGAGGGAGTTTGATGAACACCAAAGATGGAAAGTCATCACATGGTTGTTCGGATCTTCACCAGGGTTTCCGTCAAACTTCGAAATATCAGAAGGAAGCTTAGCTGGAATGACTGGCCAAACCGGTGAATGAGAAATAGGATCATTAATTAACCGAGAAAAATCTGGGAGATCCAGAGTCGCAAGGAAAGGTAGCTATCGGTTAATGTGTGAATGATACTGGTGTGGCATAGGAACACTAGTAGGACCATAGACTGGGTTAGGTGGATAGTTGTAACTAGTAGGTCCTCCTACGTACGGTTGTTGCTGGCTAGGGTAAGAAGGATTCGATGGTGCATGAGAAACATGGGCATAACCCGGTGGGTTCTGAACATTATAGGCCAGGTATTTTATTTGCTCATGAGAAGGATAAACATTTTTTCCTTGAGACTGCTAAGGAGTAGATCTCGGAGGCGGATACACATGAGGCCCATAAGAAGGATAAGATTGTGGTCCCGGAGAACTCCAGGTGGTGTTTTGGATACCGCCCAGATAAGATTGCCTGTAAGATGTTCCAGAAGGGACAGGATTGGATACTCCTCCTAGTGGGTTATTATACAAGTGCCCCCCAATGTGGGGTTGGGTAAAAGTGCCTCCTGAAGATACTCCCCAGGATTGTGNATGTCTCTTCCTTGCCAAAGCCATGCTGAATAAAACCTTGAAAACCCTCTTAAAACAAGTAGCACACGCCCTAACCATTCACTGCACACGTTGGAACGCTGGCAGGCTCACTACTGCACGCGTTGGAACACGGGCTGGCCTACTACAGCTCGCGTTTACCTAACAAAGCACAATAACAGGAAAGTTGCCGAAGGGACAAAAAGATTTGGGTCAGTTAACTGGAACTCCCAGCCATGCATGGCCGAGAGTTCGTCCAAAACCCTAGCTCCTTCTAGCCTATAAAAGAAGGGGTAGGGGTACTATTTGGAGGAGGAAAAAGATAGCAAAGAAACTCTGCCCAATTGCCGAATCCATTTGTCCCAACACTTTAGCCTTTCCT
>JASDQU010101064.1:221743-233246 GCA_032191745.1 Picea mariana | reverse complement strand
TGTCACCATTTTTTTTTACATATAGGATAAGAATAGTTTTGAGTTATAATTTCATTGTTAGAGTGGATATGCACATGGTTCAAACATGGGTAGTTTGCCAATTATACCAATTTTAGATGAAGTATCTTCACACCATCCAAAACAATTTCCTATCAACCAAGTATGCTAGATATAACAATGTTGACAAATACTTGTCCACACACTTTCATTTGATCTGTGAGCATCGATTCACCTAAGTGATGCATGATGCTTAAGACTTTGCAAGAATCTTGTCTAATATAACATCAAAAGATACAAGTAAGTAAAATTTAATGGGATCATTGTGCATTTTCCATTATGGATTTCATAATTATGATTGTGCAATTGTCAAGGAATTAGATAACAAAAACCTTGAGAAGGGAAATATTCTTTTGTGTTAGGATATTTAGACAATTATGAGTTAGTTAAGATCAACTTGGTCGAATGTGTCTTTGGGTAAAAACATGTTTTTTTAGTATGCATTAGTATGCATTTGTAATTATGTAATCTAATGGTTACAATATGTTCTAAACATCAAATGATATGATGGTCCATATTCTCCTCGATACTAATGGCTATAGCGATCCATGGCTTAACACCCAATTGGTCCATGATCTATATATAAAGAGCATGGAGGGTCATTTGTTGAAGATCAATTGCGAGAAATTTTAATGTACAACATTTTTCTTTTGCATTGATATATCGCCTCAAGTGGCCACGTTGGCTAGGGCCACACATTGTTTCCCTCTTTAATGGTTTTAACAACACAAAAACACTAGTGTACTAATCTTTTATCTGGTTGTGTGAAAGGTTGCTTAAGTGTTTGTCCTATGTGGAAATACCATGTTTTTTCGAACATGGTATCAGAGCTCATTTGAAGACCCACTCAAATTGTTAATCGAGATCATGAACCCATGTTGTTGCGTGCATCAAAAGATTTATGGCTTCTGCTATTTTTGTGCATTTTTGGGATAAGCGGGTTGTTACATTACATCCAGAGCACTGTTTTCAGTTGGAAATACTTTTTGTTTCACTAGAAAAGGTTTTTGTTTACCCAAGATACAATCTTTTTTGTTAGATCCAGAGGTATAAAGTTTGATTATGCCCTCATTTCTTTTAGTTAATATTTCAATTTTTATGTTTATAGTTCCCAATTTGCTACTTTTTTTGGTCTTTGTATGCTCGTTGTTGTGTGCTTTGTGTGATCTTGAAAAATTAGAAATGGAGCAAAAAGTGTCACATTTTTCGGGCAAGCTAACCGAGATCGAACTCCATAATTGTAACGTTTCGGAAAAATAAAAATAAATAAATAACTTAATTAATTAATTAATTCATAATAAATTTGATTGTTTTTGTGTGCAACCACGTTGTAGTTTTTTGCAACCAAAAACAAGGTTTTTGGGCATAAGCATGCACTTCGAGGCAAAAACAACAACTTCATCCTTAACATTTTATATATATTTTGCATTTAACTCATTTGGTTGGAAGTTATTTTATTTAATAAGAGGTCTTAAGTTCAAGTCTTTTTTTAAAGTTACATTTTGCAAAAGTTCATGAAACTTTTAGTTATCTCATAACTTTATTGTAAAGTGTATTTCATTTAAATTATAAAAGTGAATCACTATAAAGTAAATTTATTGCTTTGCTTTTTAAGTTATTTTTTGCATGTAACTTTAATTTATAAAATAAGTTCATTGTAAAAATGATTCTTACTTATTTTATAAAATTGTGTCAGGTCATAAGTAACTTATTTATAAAAGTGAGCTTATAGGAAAAATTAAAAAATGAAGGAAAAACAAATTTATTGTGCAACCTCATTGTGCATTCATCACCATGTGTGCCAACCTCTACTTGTCATGTGGCAATTTGGTCACCTTTTATGCCTTTCTTTAAAAGAGCATAACTTTCACATCCGAAATCCATTTTCAGTGCAATTTTCTTGAAATTACCTATTTTTTTAGAGCTTTCCATCTAAATAGACAGTTTGTGTTTTTGAGACCATATTACCTACATATTTTTAATATGGTTGGTCCAACTGATATTTTGCTTACCAGTACCAACTACTTATTATGGAAATTCCATATGAAGGATGCAATACGAAGCAAAGGTCTATATTAGATTACCCTAGGAGAAGAAAAACCCCCACTAATACGGTAAAGAAATCCAAATGGGATAATAAAAATGATGAAACATATGGATTAATCAGAATGTTCGTCTATAGTGATTTACGGTTTCACCTTCAAATAATTGATGACCCAGATGAAGCTTGGCATAATCTAAAGTTATATTTAGTAAACAAAGTGAGATTCGAGCTCACTAGCTTGAAAATCAATTAATTTCTTTAAATCGCAATGATTTCTCTTGCATTAATTATTATTTATCTAAGTTCAAAACACTTATACTTTTACTTAAAAACTATAAAATAGAAATGAATAGTCATGAATGTTAATGTGTTATTCTTGCTAAGCTTGGTAATGTGTATTCTATTTTTGTATCTACTTTTCACTCGAGTAGAGAAGCTCTACGGGTTTCTTACACAACACTCTCTCTTAAGTCTTTTTTTTATTCTCCTATTAGAGAGCAAGATAAGCTCTTGCATCTTGGAATGATCAACATTGTAGGTGCATCGAAAAGAGCCTTAGTGGCCCAACAAAAAGATAAATCCAAGCACCTAAATAAGTAACATCCTTACAACAACAAGCAAAATGAGGGTCCCAAACCCTCTTAGACAACTTCTACTCCCAATGGTGACAAAGGACCAAAATAAAAAAGGAAGAAGACTGACAAACATAACAATTATTGTGGAAACAATGGTCATCTAGAGTCTAAATGTTTTAAAAATATTGAGGTCTTAAAAGTAGTAGTGAAGAAACACAACATCAATCTTGATTCTTCTTCTTCCAGCTCTTATTCCCATGAACATGCACTTTTTTCTTTTTGTTTTTCCTTCAATGCAACATCTACTACTTCTTCTTATGAGTGACTTATTGATTCTGGAGCATCTTATCATATAAAAAGAATAAAACCATTTTTTGTGCTCTTAATGAATGTAACACCAAACAAATATTTGTTGGTGATGAAAGTTCTCTTAGTGTATTAGGGTCTGGAATAGTTTAATTAGATGATGGTAATTTTAATGATGTATGATGTGTTCCAAGTCTCTCTTTCAACCTTCTATCGGTATATCAAATCACTCATTTAGGTGAAGGTAAAACAATAGCGTTTTCACCTCACCAAATTGTAATCAAGGATTTAAAAGAACCTAAGCATGTTCAAGAAACTAGAATTGTTGATGAATTACCAAGTTGTACTAATTTGACAACTTTGTGTCATCATCTTTTCCATCAATTTTTATTGTCAAGTGATCAATTGAGCAAACTTTGACATGAGCAGTTTGGTCATCTAAACTATCGCTTATTGCAACAATTATATAATCAAAATATGGCGACTGGTCTTCCTCTCATTTCTTACAAAGATGGTGTTTGTGTCGTCTGTGTCCTTGGAAAACAACATTGAGACAATAATATCCTATAATATTAGAGGGTTTAGACGATCTCAACTAGTATCTTTGTTTTGGAGGGATAGGGGGAACCAAATTAGGGCATGGTTTTGGTGAGGAATTTGAGATATTCTTGTTAGTGGGACTCTTTGGCTGGGATAAATTCAATGCTTAGCTAAGATTGCAGTTAGAATGTTTTTTTTATGCTTGACCTTTCAAAACTAGAGACCCCTTCATAACTAACTAGAATCTACTACTCCAAAGGGATTTGAAAACAAAAAAGCAGGAATTTGGAAGGGATCAGAGGGTAAATTCTTATCCACAACCAAAGGGGTTTCACCTCACATGGGAGATACATGTAGCTACTCTTCTACTTTTGATGAGGGTGTTGAGAACATGACTTCTCTAGCCTAGTCCTTCACATCTGATTGAGCCTCTTCACTTTGCCCCAGGTTTAGAAATTTTACAAAGGATTGCATAATTTTATCAATTTCCCTTCGTCTTTCCTATACTACCTTGTTCATCATTTCCTCTAGTATGGGGCTTCATTTTGCTCCATTTGAAGGTTTCCTTTGAACTTCATGACAAATACTAGATAGTGTCCTATATTGGGGAGGATTTGGAAATTTAGACTTCAAATGCCCATATTTTCCACAAATAGAGCAACAAAAAGGAACTCTCACATAGTCTAACTGCAAAATGTAGGACCATATACTGCCTTTGATATCAATAAAAAATGGGAGTCTACAATGTAATGTACACTTCACTAGATCATTAGGATTTAGGTTCAAAACGTCTAGTTTATAGACATTTATGGTAATCAAGTTTTAGCCCAATCTCTACTAAATAGAAATAATATTGTACACACAACAACTTCAATCTAGACATATAAAATTTATACTATTTAAATAGGGCACCTGAAAAATAATGCCTACTATGATGGCTGGAAATTGATTTGCCAAGAAGCCAATACACATGACTTCTTGCTTCCTACCATGCAAGTAAATAACTCAACACTGTAAACCTCAAGAGCTATAGCATTCACAAACATACAATTTGAATTGGTCCAATTGTATGTTTGAGAACCATGTTTATCATGGGCTCTATCTTGAAAATGATCTTATTTGCAATGTCCAGATCGTGTGAATGGTTACCCATTTGATTATCTTAATTGTGTGTATCTTTATGAATTCCCATTAATTACATTACTACATGTGCATATGTGCTATTGCAAATTAACGATTATATCTTATATGATTAGTAGTCGGTAACACTAAAACAATTTGAGAATTTAAGAGAGGTTAGCTTATAAAACCATGAAGGCTTCCTCTAGATATGCGTTGGGTTTTATATCCTCATTGGGTGTGAGTTTCTTAGAGATATAGTAGCTTGTAGAATGTTGGAGAAGAGCTATACAATTCACCCAAGTCAAAGGAACCTTTTAGTTGTAGAAATTTCTTGTATTTACTTTATTTTAGGATGGTGAACGAAGTGTTTGACGAATTGCTTCAACCAAACATCTCTCAATCTCATTCTTCTCGTGGTTGGGTCATATACAGTATTGGATCTATTGAGAAAAAGGTTGTTAGAGGCTCAAACTATGATTTTAATTCCAAAATCATTGAAGGTACAACCAACACTAATGTTAAATTATGTTTGTCATAACTATGTCACGAGAGACCTCATACGATAATTGCAAAATTCATTGTTTTGATATTGTTGTGGGAATGAATCATTTCTTATGGTTCAGTTGGTCAAATTGTATATTTGTCAATGCTATATCTCTTGAGGTTTATTATTTTAGGTTATTTATCTGTATGGTAGGAAGCAAGAAGTCACATGTATTGGCTTCTTGGCAAATCAATTTTTGGTTGTCATAATGGGCATTATTTTTCAAGTGCCTTGTTTAAAGATTATAAATTGTATATGTCTATATCGACAATGTTGTGTGTATACTATTATTTGTATACAATAGAGATTTGAATAACACTTGATTGACATACAAATCTATCAACTAGACCTTTTGAACCTAAATCATAATGATCTAGTGCAATGTACATCTCAAATTGGTATCAAAACTTGTGGTTACAACAATGGGACTATATGGGCTCAAGGAAATAAATAATATCATGAAAAGTTTGAAACACACAATTCTAGGGATGGTCGGGATGGTTGGTTAAAGATTGATATTGCCTTGCTCATAATCTACTTACACATGTCTCGATAAGTCTACCATACCCCAGACTTCCTTGTTGGAAAAGGAATAAAGGAGGAATTGATCATCTATCTATTTGATAAGATAACCTACAAACTATTGTCTTGAAGGTGATGTGGTTGAATTCATTTGTTTATTGCAAATCCCACTATGAAAAGATACCACCTTGCTTGGATGCATTTGGGTTAGCAAATGCATGCATATCTATTGTTTTACTTCAAATTCCATTTTGTATATTTTATGAAATTGAGATTTTTTCAATCTGTTTAAAGGAACTTGTTTTTCCATTACACATTCGATGATTGGTTAAATATGTGTCAAGAAGTTTTCAAGTCTATCTGCGTTTTACTTGTAGAGGAACTTCGTCTATGGAAGGTTTTCATAGAATATGGGCTATGTGTATCATGTTTTCTAGATTTATACCCACCACTTTGCTTTTGGCTCGACCTCCTTCTTTTGAGAAAATTATTGGCAAAGACATAGTCCAAGATATTGCAAGGGAATCGTTTGTTCTGTTAAAGGATCTGACCAAGGCTCTTCCAAATTCCCATTCTGTAGAGCATGGGTAATATTATGAAGCTACTCTTAATGGTGTAGGATTTGAAAATTGGTAATGGAATTAGGTAGTTCCAATGGTTAAAGTTTCTCTTGAGTGGTTGAACTACAAGATAAGTCCGTTCATTTTGAAAACATTATGGATAAGAGATAAACGTGTCAAAAATATTCTTAAGTGGGATTCTTACAGGAAAATCTCCTTTGGATGTGAATTTAGTTGTTCTACATGCCCTTTTAGCTTGCATCTTCATCTTTGTTTTATGGCATTTTTGCATGAGACAAGAGTTGTCTTTAATGTGAAAAATCTATGTAGAAAAGTGTGTAAATTGCCTATGTTTTTACTAGGTTGGAATGGTGATGCTTTTCTCATGTAATTTTTGAATTTCACCCTTGCATTGAATCCACTTTGGTTCATGGAGAATGTTGTATTTTATTCTCAAAATTTTTCTTGTGTTGTATGATGGATCTCTGCATTTTGTTTGCTCAAGAAAATGATTCCCAATGTGGGCAAGCCTGGATGTGTGGGTTTGGGGAATGAAAGATGCATTTTTACAACCTCTAATTTTCCCTTGACTACCATTAAAATGCAACCTCAAAGTTTATCATCAAATCATTTTTTTAAATGCCTCAATGAAAACATTTTGCATTTTATTTATGGGTTCAATTAAACCCCGTGTTTCTTGACCTCTCTTGCATGATGTTGAGCTACTAGATAACCTTTAGAGTGTTAATTGTTTTATTTCACGACAGCTGGTGTATTTTTATTCGTTAAAAGGTGCGGCCAGGTTCGCAGAGTACAAAAAGGAACAACCAGAGAAAAACACAAAAATATGGTTTGTCCACCACAACATTCAACCAATTGTCTATATCATAGCTACTATTTATCCTATGCCTAATATTATGTTGGAATATTCATCAATATTGAGAGGGGGGGTGAATCAATATTGAGCACTTTTTACCATTTTTAATCACAACTTGTAAACATTAACTTATCAACAATTTCATTCACTTATCATTGCATTTAACATATCATAAATATATAACCACAGATGCACAGTACACAAGAATTTTACGTGGAAACCCAAATGGGAGAAAACCACGAAACAATTTTTAATATATCTTCAAGATTACAATCATAGAAGCACCAACTTCCAAACTTCTCTAGCACCAACTGGAAGGAGGCACCAACCCCCTGTTTATAGGTTCCAACTTGAAGGAAGCTACAACTCCCTAAATTCTCTATCTCCAACTGGAAGGAGGCTCCACCCCCTTGATTTACAGGCTCCAACCTGAAGGAAGCTACAACTCCCTGTATTCTTCAACTTCAACTGGAAGGAGGCTCAACCCCCTGATTTACAGGCTCCAACCTGAAGGAAGCTACAACTCCCTATATTCACCATCTCCAACTGGAAGGAGGCTCCAACCCCCTTTCCTTGTTGTATCATCCCCAGTTTTGATCTCTACAAATTATAATGTAATTGTATAAATGTGAATTAGGATGGTGAGTTGAGGTGTTTGGGCGAAGAGCTTGTATTGATTTAATGTGTCCAGGGATCAAATTTGCATATTATGAACATTGAAATAATTAATAAAAGTAATAATCGTTGGTTGTGATATGAAATAGGTGAAGAACGATGGGGGGCTATGATACCAGAGGAGAGAGAGGGGTCTAAGGGGGAATTATTCATGGGTATTAATCCAACCCACATTCTTGAAATTATTATCTTTGTGTATAACCTTCTATTTGTTGATTGAGTGTATGATAAGCCAATCATTTAAACTCATGTAAGAGGGTGGGTGTGAGTGTTCACATCCCATAGTTAATGGAGAGCATGGGCTGAAGTACAATCATCCTTTAGAAGAGTGTGAGTCAAGCAAGCAAGGAAGAAGAGGAAATTCATATGCAAAATAGGGATAGTTTTTACATACAGATTTTGGGCAGCAAAGGAGGAATATAGGGTTGGGAGGAGGATCAACCATGGTATACTTGAAAGAAACCCTTATTGGGCTACATTTTTTTGTGAAGAAAGAGGTCTGTGTTCCTATAAAATCAGGTTGTAAGCTGGTGGTGCGATTTCCCGTTGATGAAATATCTCAAGAGCCTTGTGAAGGCTGCTGTGAAAACTCCTGAAGTATCCGAAAGTTCTTGAATCCTAGCCAAGGAATTCCTGGCCAACCGAGTGCACTAGGAACCCTGGTAAACAAATGATAGAGCTTGAGGGACTGTGAGAAATGAAGGGGGTACATTATTTGGTAGTGCAGGTTGTGGGGAAGAGAGAGATAGAGGATTGGAACTGTTGTGGGAGTAAAACTTGGGTCTGGGGGTTGTTGTGTGTGGAGAGTGGACAACCAGTGGGATGGATCTCCTTGTGGACTCATAGCCTCAGTTCGAGGGTGGCTTGATGATGAGATAAAATGATGAGCAGTGCCTATGGTTGGAAGGTTCATCCTTCGTATGCAGCCAGTTGGATAACTATTAAAAGATAAGTGTTTATGTTGTGTTATTTATGATTATTCCATTGTGTAAATGATTTATATAAATGTCGTGTGTTTGTTGTTTGCTTGAACAGTTGCATTCATGTTTAAAATATGTTGTTAGATGCATTTAGAACTATGGTATTATTCAAATGGTTAAATCTGTGTGTGATATGTAGCTGGTAAGCTACACGAATTTAATTAGCAGTAAATCTTAATAATTTAATGAGTTTATACATGTAATGTTACTCAATTGGGTGTTGGGTATGTTACAAAGTGGTATCAGAGCCTCGGGTTCAAACATCGGGTTTGAATGGGACAAGAATGGGTGCGAATTGAGTAATTCATTGTTGCAGACTTCGGTCTGTGTAAAATTAGGGAAAAATGGAGAAGATGGAGTGAAATCCCCATTTTCGTGAGTAATATTTGGGTTTAAATGACTCTGAAATGTTCAGGAGGTTTAATATATCCAAGTTGCAAAGTTGCAGATCAAAAAATTGACCTAGAATGGTCAAAATTTGAGTTTTAATGGCCGCATGTAGAATTACAGGCAGTTTGGTGAATTGACAACCGAGACCTCTTTTGAGCTTGAGATCGACGACTAAGATTCATCATGATAGATTTAAAAATCCATAAGGGTCGACCGTTTTGAAAGGTTGATTAAATCGACCACTATGATTAATTTTGGCATTTAGAAAATAAATAAGATCGACGACCCAGATTCACCTAGGTTTTTGTCGAAATTTTCTAAGTGTGAGGTTTGACAACAAAATCCGTCGACAGTCGATGGTCAGATCAGTGAGTTTGGTGAAGTGTTGGAAATTCACCAAGAGAAAACGTTGATGGATGACGACCGATCGAAGGGTGTCGATAGAGTTGGGAGAATTTGATACGATCAACGACCGCGATCATTTTTGAGTAATAGATTGACGATATAGATCAACCTGAGTTTTGGTCGAAACTTTTCTAATTGATGAAGCTCTCCAACATAGTTCGTCGATGGCTGATGGTCGAATCAACCAAAATGACAAAGAGTTTGGTTCGACCAAAGGACAACACTGACCACTGATGGTCGACGTTGACCGAATCCTACAAATTAATTTCAACTGCCGACGAAAATCGATGATGGCCAATGGGTCGGTGGTCGGGCATCGACCGATTCAGTGAAGTGTTTCGAATCAAGCAAGAGAAGTTGTCGATGGCCAATGCGTTGATGGTTGAGTGTCAATTGAATTCAATGAGGTGTTCGAGGCATCCAAGAGAATTGGTCGATGACCGATGGAGAGAAAAAGTGTGATGATGTGTCATGCCACGTCATCCAAGTTGACACCTTAGGATGATGTGTCATGCTATGTCAACACCCATGTGTCATGCCACGTGAGTAGTTGCTGCGCCAGCCAACAGAAGTGGTCGATGTCCGATGGTCAGGTTGGTCGATTTGGGAAAGTGTTTTCGACAGTCATCGATCGTCGATGGGCCGATGGTTGGGAATCGACCAAATCAATGAGGAGTTTTCATTCTCCAATGAATACGTCAGGGAATTGGGCCGATGACCGACGATTGCATCGACAGATTGGGGAAGGAGTTGCGCACGTCTAAAGGAAAGTGTCGATCGTTGATGGTCAATAGATTTAGATCAATGGTTCTCATTTCTCCTAATTTGAGCTCAATGAATAAGATTTAAAGGCTATTATGGTATTAAAACAATCGTTTTTATGTGAAATTTTTGGGTTTTTCAAGGTCATTATCTAGTGGGGCAATTTTGAGGCCCTAAACGACGTTTTTAGCTAGTCGAAACCCACAAGTACAAAGTTTACCAAGGTACACTATATCTTTTCATATCAAATAAAATAAATTGGAGAGAGTTATCCAATGAGCTAAATGGTTCACAAAACAGAGCTCGTATGAGGAAGTTACAACCAAAACAACGAGGGTAAAAGTTTAACACCAAAATTAATTTCGAAAGGCATAAATCCATACTCAAAAGTTCGTTTGGGGCACAGGAGCAGTCGATGGAAATATTATGAACCATAGAACATAGCCATGAAGCCAGATTTAATATCTGGGTATGTAAAAATGTGCATGAAGAGAAATAAGACACTTGTAGCATACAAAGATAAATTGGGTAAAACAATCAAATCTTCTTCAGACCATAACTTTCAGCTCGAAGTTCGGATTTGAGCAAACGAATGGTATTTGGAAAGGTATTGAGGAGTAGAAGGCATATGTAAACCCATAATTTTGAATTGGACAACAAAAAGTTTCGAAAATTATTAAATATATTTATGAAGCAGTAAAAGAGGAGAAATTGTGACTTGTAAATGTTATAACTTTTCGTTCAAAATTTAGAATGAGGCATGAGTACAGTCACTGGAGAGATGTTTTAGAGAGGAATGAATCTAAGGGATTATATTTTTTATTTTTTGCATTGTGTCCTTCATAAATTGGGATAAATAATGACCTATAACACTAATTGGCAAAATTTCTATACTATGCATTACTCTAACATAAATGGTTTCTTACACATGGTGTAGAATTAGAGGTATAATCAGATAAATTCAAGAGTAGGATTGAATATCAGAGTAATGGAGACATGGAAGAGACTGTAGAAGTTGGTTGAGGCAATAAAGAGATACAAGACAAGTAATGGAAAGTGGAATTGGATTCCAAGAACCATGTAATTACTCAATGTAAAGATTTTTCCAAATAGTGTCAAAGTTTGGAGAAACCTTCCTAAACGA
>JASDQU010101064.1:152073-187190 GCA_032191745.1 Picea mariana | reverse complement strand
TTTTCAAGGAGAAGATTTCTTCTTCAAATCTTCTTTCTTGTTGACTAAATTTTGCTTCAAGCTTGTTTAAGTCCTCAGATATTTCCTTGAGATGACTTTTCAAAGTCTCTTCTTTCTTATCTACTTCCTTTCTTAGTGATACTATTTCATCTTCCAAACATTGATTTTCTTCCAATTGATTTTTGAGAGTTTCTTCAATCACTTTGGCTTGTTCCAGTTGAACCTTTAGATTCATGATAATCTGTTCGAGTTCTTCAGAATTTTCCTTTAGCTTGAGCAGTTATTCCTTGAGGGACTTGTTTTTCTTCCTTTCTCCTTTTATCTCACTTAAGGCATAGATTAGTTCTACCTCAAGATCTACTTTACCTTTTTCTTCTTCTTTTGAATCTATCTGACATGATGGGATTTTTTCTTCTTGTTCTATCTCAACATATTCTTTATCTTGATCAACATGCTCTGGATCTGTGGTTGCAAAAAGAGATTCCTTGTACTATATATTATGTAGCTTATCCCAAATTTCTTTGGTTGATGAACATTGTCCCACTTTGACTTTTACTGAAATAGGTAATGCGTCTAGGAGGCATCCATTGTTGTTTTGTTGTTCCTTTTTAATTCCTTCTTGGTTGTAGTCTTCATAGGTTTCTTTGAAGCGGTGTATCCTGTAACAATTGAGTACCAAACATCATACCCCCGTTCCTCTAAAAGTATTCTCATCCTTATGTTCTACATCTCATAGTTCTAACCATCAAACATTGGCATTCCATTATCTATGCAATCCACGATCTACCTTCTAGTCATTAAACTGATTCTGAAGGATCTGCTCTAATACCAACTATTGGAATATTCACCAATACTGAGAGGGGGGAGTGTGAATCAATATTGATCACTTTTTACCATTTTTAATCACAACATGTAAACACTAACTTATCAACAATTCCATTAACTAATGACTACATTTAACATATCATAAACATATAACCACATATGCATAGTACACAAGAATTTTACATGGAAACCCAAATGGGAGAAAACCACATAATGCTTTTTAATATATATTCAAGATTATAATCATAGAAGCACCAACTTTAAAACTTCTCCATCACCATTTGGAAGGAGTCACCAACCCCATGTTTACAAGCTGCAACATGAAGGAAGCTACAACTCCCTAAATTCTCCAACTCCAACTGGAAGGAGGCTCCAACCCCCTGTTTATAGGCTCCAACCTAAAGGAAGCTACAACTCCCTATATTCTCCAGCTCCAACTAGAAGGAGGCTCCAACCTTGAGGAAGCTACAACTCCTTGTATTCTCCAACTCCAACTAAAAGAAGGCTCCAACCCCCTTTCCTTGCCCCTTCCTTCCTCCCTGAAATATAAATGGAGACTCAACCTGTCACTTATATTGTCACTGATATTGATACATCATCATCAAAACTGATACATCATCATCATCAAAAACTAGCTCCAACATAATTGATACATCATCATCATCAAAACAAGATCCACCACAACCGATACATCAACATCATCAAAGCTATATCAACATCATCAACCTGGGTCCACTTAGAATTGGGTCCACATAAATATCCCAAGTCCACATGGGTTCACATATAAACCCCAACATCACTTCTTAAATTTATCTCGAACACCTGTTAGGGACTAGTTTCTGGATTAGTCACAAACCCTAACTTCCAACAAGTATAACTCCATACCTATAATGAATCATGGTCTGAAAATTGTACCCAGTCTTCTTCGATACATTCTCTCAATTTTATCCAAGTTTCTGTCCTTGACTCTTCCCTGAAAAATATGTATAGCGAATATGGAAGACCTTCCTGAATTCTGGCCTATTCTGGAGAACGAACTTGTACAAAATGCCACGTGCTCAATATTTGATATATGATTCTGAAACTCACGTACAAAATAATACAAATTGTTCTCTTTCCAATGCAATTGGTATCACAAAATTTGGATCCTCTATGAAGAAGTTATTATTGTTTTACCTGGAACAATTGTTTGAGACTAGTTACAAGACTAGTCAAAAACCCTATTTTCCACAGAGTGTATCTCCAAAAGTAAAATGACCCAGAAGATGAAATTTGTACAAAAATACCTTGATATGTCATGTCAACATCCTCCAAGTTTCTCTATCTGAATCATTCTAGAAAAAAATGTTATAGTGAAAATGGGAAGATGAACTTTAAATAACATACCTTAGAACAAATCATCACAAGACTTCATCTTCCCTTAGAATGTTTCCCTTCTTCACTTCATCTTCCCTCTGAAATTCATTGCCAAGATTGTCCTAAAGATCACAAGCATGAATGATGAAAATGAGGGGTTCTTGATGTGTATTTATACCCTTCCAAGTACCTTATTTACTTGAACTTGAGCCGATTTGTAACTTCTTGTTTGCAACAACTTTTTCTCCTTTACTTGACTTTAGAGCCAACTTATAACTTCTTGAGCTTAGATCTGGGGCTTCTTGATCATACTTTGGGGATTCATATTTAAGAGGGCATAACTTCTCAACCATGAAGAACCACGTGGCATGTCGCCTACTATTGGAGACAACTTGACGAGGATTATCAATCAATGGATGTTTTGCATGCATTTGCAATGTTCTTCATACTCATTTTCTTCAATCAACTTCGGGCTTCATGACCACACCTCCGGGGATTCCTAACCACTTAGCCATATTTTCATGGCTTCTTGTAGACTTCTTCAAAGCATCTTCCCATCAGGTCCATTCTTAAAGATATTTCATAAGGGGACCAATTTGGAGACTTCTTCAAATACACCCATCACTTATAGATGCTTCCAAACTTTCTTTGGGGATTCTTCTAGGGTTGACATCAATGACAACCAAATTTCCAACATATTACTGCATTTTTTTACATAATAGACTTGGTAAAAAATACCACTAATACATATAACAAAATGTAACATAATTATTCAGAAGGAGTCCTATCGATTATAACCTCTTCTTCATTTTTTGGATTTGCAACTGAAGCATTCAGGTCTAGAATTGAAGTCGCTTCCCTCCTAGGTGAGATGTCCACGGCCAACCCTGAACCAAAATTCATTGGAGATGACCGAAGTTGAATTTCCTCCAATTGTGACCTGAGCACAACTACTTCATCTTGTAGCTAACCCACCATTTCATGGTGTTTTACCCAGGTGTCCATTACAAACTATACCATTGAATCGAGCACATTAACCAATATGATCAACCTATGGTGTTTTGTCATCACAACATCCTTCGTTGACCCTTCCTATGGATCACTGTTGTTATAATACAAAATTTCACTGAATTCTCAACAAGATCTCTATAGGATTAACCTATTTATCCTAGACACAAGAGGGTTTAGACTCCTATGGTTTCCCTAAATCTAGATTCATACACATTGATTCATTACTATCCTAAGGAGGGGTGAATATTGCATACCTCTGTTCGTAGGTTGTCTTTCATAAAGCCTGGCTGTTGTAGACCTGAAACTCTAGCTCCAAGCTCCACAAATTGCTTCATGCATACAAAAGACAAGAAATACCTCTCTACTTGGGATTATAGTCCTAGATCTAATTTTATTCTAATTAGATATATAATAGAATGAATCAGATCTAAAAATTCATGAATTAAATACAAAAGATATAGAGGAAAACCAATGATCTATCGATTAAAACATATAGAATACATACAATATCATACGTTGATGAAGATGCATCCTTCTTTGACTCCTTGCCCCTTGCTCCTCCCTTGGCTTCTTGGTCAGGCTAGAATTTATGACTTATGGATGTGATGATGGAACAAGAACCTCTACAATTGGGCAACATAACATTGCTCTTGAATTCTCCCCCTCTTTCCCAAGACTTACCTTTATTATATATCTCTTTGGAGGAGGTTTGGGAGAGCTTCTATATATTATATAGACCACTAGAGACTTGAATGATGTGATTTCCTAGGCTCTTGTCATGGAGATACAACTCATCCCTCGTATATCACCTCGTAACTCCCTGAATCTAGAAGTTTTACATATCCTCGCTTGTTGGGATACTAGTGACCAGAGAGGATCCTCACATGTTGCCTACCATGTGTCCCACAAGGATCTCCAAAAGGGTTCAAATCTTAGGAAAACTGTGCATTTTGATTTACATCTTCTTATGGATTCCTCTCTGGCCTATAGGGTGGAAATTAAGGCTATAAAAGATTCCCCCTAATGTGCGAGGTTAGGAAAGGAATGGATAGACGAATTACATTACAAATGTCCATGTGAGGTAGCATGAGGAGAGAGAAAAGGAGTTTCGGAAGTCAAAGAAGTCTTGCAATCAAATACAAAGGATGAGAGTATAAGTAGACCATTGCCCAGGTAGACATTCTTAGACTCTGAATGGGCATGGCAGCCAAAAAATACATTATGGATCCATGATATGAAATGCTAGACCATGTCCACAAGAGAATACACAATGGATCCATGTCATCAATATGATCATAGCCATGATACAATACAATGTGGATCTACATCATGATCTCAATCATAGCCACTAGGAAATACAATATGGATCTATGACACGACATACATATATCAAGAAGACAACAAGCACTGAGGAGAGTGCCCTTGAAGTCTTCAAAGTATTCATATACAAGTCATATACTCCATCACAACTTGGAAGGGCATGCTGTAAAAGAAGGATATGGCCCCAACCCAAGGTCTTCATCCCAAACCTTGATGTTACGAATCTACAACATGTGAATAAATGAGCTAATATCAAGCATGGTAGAAACTATCTGATTACTGATCATTGATGTATACCGTTAACATATGCGAGGGGACCCATCGATGATGAATATAGACCCTAAGGCACCTAGTACAATCTAACGAGTGTGAATAAATGATTTTGTGTCGAACACTCGTAGAATCAATCAATCAATGGTCAATGAGGTAAACCTACAGTCGATCACAAGGAGGCGTGCCAATGAGGATTGCAAACTCCAAGGTACTAGTTGGTTTCTTGATACCTCTCCTAGAGAATGTGTTGAATTCGATAGGAAGAGATTCATTGAAGGAGGACCTTGATGTATCCCCTATCAATCAACATGGAAAATACACCGAGAGATGATGTGAAGAGAGAGTATCACTAAGTACAATTGACACAGGGATTGATGACTCGAAAAGTCAACAAAACAACAGATGACCGACTTAGGCTTACACTTCCCTTGAAAATATAACACAACACAATGGTGACTTAGCAACGAGACACAAGAGTTGGATGAATATGGTGCAACAACATATGAGGCATTGAATCACTGTCCATGATGACTGGAAGAGTAACCAATCTGAGGAAAATCTCTCACTCATATTACTGGGATGTATCCTAGGAAAGATAAAACCCAAGTGTATGATGAGGACTCAAATAGGTGCCATGTTCAAGGGTGACTTGACTAACGCTGCGATTTTGAGAATAAATCAATGGTGAAAAACCCCCTCTCTTTTTTGTTTTGTATTTTTAGTCTCCTTCATGGTTTAATGAGGACGATAGAATGATGTAAGTATGCTTGGTCTCCTTCATGATTTAACGAGCATGAAAGAATGGTGCAAGTAAGCTCAGTGTGTCTTTTACGTTCGGTTTTAATAGGCCTGAAAAAGAGTTAAAAGGATACTCATGAGTGTCTTTTTCGTGTCCTTTTACGAGTCCGAAAAAGAGATAAAAGGATACTCGGTGGGAAAGAACGAGTGGCTTAAAAACATGCTCCTATGTTCCAAGCACATAGAATTGACCTAAGAAATGAGGAATGAAAATGGTACTGGTAAGTGACATCCACTCTTAGCAGTTGTTCTCTCCTTGGGTAGGTGGATGCAAAATGAAGGCCAAATATTAAAAGAGGTGGATAGTCAAGATACTGCATAGCGGTAAGTGGGATATGTGAAACCAATAGTGCAGTGATAGGAGGCACAACACAAGCAAAAAATGAATAGAAAACCATTAAGCAACAAGAAAAATGTTCGAGAACCCCCACTGGATATGGACAAAATATAGATGAAGAGAGGAAAATGAGGCTCATTCTTCAAGTCATGGCGGGGCTAAAGGAGGGCTCTCAGGCCTATGGGAAAACACAACATGAACACCAAATGTAACACGCCTAGGTTTAAACCTACTGGGCTATGTCACACATTAACTCTTGCGGAATTATATAAATTCTAACATCCCCAGATCACCCAAGTAGAGGCCATGTCACTCCATAAAAAAAAAAATACGAGTTGTATATATATATATACTGACAAATCCATTCTATAATGCACAGAATTCATGCAAAAATAACAGTAAACATATTCATGCAGCATACACATGCAATAAACATAAACATAAAGCATATATAAATACAAAACATGTAATTCACACACAATTAATACTTATCTTTTATAGAATACCACCAACTGCATGTAGACCTTCCACGATCATCCCATCCTTAGACCACGCTGCTCAGAACTCTCAGCAGTGGGTCACCCCCAAGTTGGGACTAAACTCCACCCAAGTAAAGGGATTCCTAGCTAGGCTGAGACAAATAAGACAATAGGAAGGATCTCATTCTAGGAGCCAACTCAAACTAACAGCCTACAACCTCTCATTCCCCGCATTCCTTTCCCACACTAGGAAGTGTGCCCCTTCTATACTCAACAGTCCTTCAACTGCCCCACTTCCCTCCCATGGCTTCAACCACATGTCGGATAGGAAGTCTTAGAGAATTATAGCTCTAGATGGGCTCCCTCATGAAATCACTTTCCCAGAAATTATCTCACCAAGAGAGATTTTCTCACATGCCTGACAACCTACCTCTTTAATTCCATGGGCTTGGCAACCCGCTTCTTCAATCCATCTCTCTAGTCAACCAGGTACAGGATTTGGTGAAGGCAACAACAGAACACGATTAAGGAACAGGTTATGGAAGCAACAACATTCAGGGCATGGAACAGATGTTTCTCATAATAGAAAGGTACAACATATGCTTAGGTAGGTTCAAGTGCACTTTGCATCCCTAGAGGAATACAGATTTACTTTTGATCACAAGAAATGTACGGGGTAGCTCAAGAGTGCGAGCAGGTTCTGGAGGTGCATGAATGATGCATAGGTCGACTCAGGGAGAGCATGGTTGAGTTCCTGAATGGTCGATTTCTTGGGAAATGGACTAATTTCCCCCACCTTTATCTGCATGCGCCCTTGATGACACATGGCTCTCAAAGAGCTCATTTCTCTCCACTTGGGATTCATTCTCTTTCTCATAAGAACTTAGGATAATATAATTATCTTCACCATAGTCTTTGGGAATAATATTATAATATTCCTTTGGCAATAAGCCCTCTAGCTTAGCCCCCTTTCTAGTCTCTTATCCCCTCCCTTTCCCTTCCTAGTGGAGTTTATTCCCCCATAATCTTTTATCGTGGTCGGTCTACACACAACGATGTATTATATTAATGATATGAGTGTTTACATATACAAAAATAGGCTCATTGTCCTTTAGCATCTAGGCTCCCTGGCCTAATAATCACATAAGCCTCCTAGCTTATAATCATCTGGCTCACCAGCCTATAAAACATATTTACAATTAAACTGGGGCTCGACCTTGGGGTATTACATTCCCCTCTCCTTATTTATGCATTGTCCTCTGTGTATCTTATTTACATATTACCATCAAGATTTTCAAAAATCTTTAAAAATATGCGGGTATTCTGCCCGCATAACATCCTCATGATCCCAAGTCGCATCCTCAGGACCGTACCGAGTCCATTGGACCTTTACTAGATTTATGGATTGATTCTAGAGTTGTTTGATCTTATGGTCCAACACGCACACTGGGTGCACTTGAATAGTGCCTTCTTGCTCCACCTGAATCACATTCCAATCAATAACATGATTAGCATCAGGTATATACTTTTTGAGTAATGATACATGGAATACATTATGAATAGACATTGATGCAGGTAATGCAAGCATATAAGCTACATGCCCAATCTTCTCTAGGATTTCAAATGACCCATAATAACGAGTTGCCAACTTTGAACAATTTCCCAACTTCAGAGAACTTTTGTTGGCCTTCACTTTCAAGAATACATGATCACCCACTTTAAATTCCCTGTGAGTTCTTCCCTTATCAACATAGCTTTTCTTCCTGTCCTGAGAAACCTTTAAATTATGCTTTATTTTTGACATCTTCTCTTCCATTTCCCTGAGCAAATCTGGCCCAACCACTGCTCTATCTGTTGGATTGTCCTAGCTTACAGGTGTGTTTCACCTTCTTCCATAAAGTGCCTCAAATGGGCTCATCTTTAGAGATGTTTGGTACCCATTGTTATAAGAAAACTCTACCAAGTGTAGGTAGTCTTCCCATTTTGATGGTTTATCCATCACGTACATTCTCAACATATCCTCAATCACTTGATTCACCCTCTCTATTTTCCCATCAGATTATGGATGATAAGTTGTGCTAAAATTCAAATTTGTTCCAAATTCTTTAAATAATCCTCACCAGAATTTTGATGTAAATTTTGGATCTCTGTCAGACAAAATTGTCTTCGGTATACCATGTAATCAACCAATTTCCCTCATATAAATATTAGCAACGTTAGTTTCCTTGTGAGTAAGCTTCACTGGAACAAAATGGGCAGCTTTGGTAAGCTTGTCCACCACTACCATGATAGAATCATGTTGCTTGTTTGTTATGGGAAGTTTGGTGATGAAGTCCATTGTCAACACTTCCCATTTCCACTCAGGGATGGGTAATGGCTACAACAATCCAACTGGGTGTCTATGCTCATCCTTGACCTTTCGACATTCCAAACATTTGGTAATGTATTCAACAACTTCTTTCTTCATGTCCAACCAATAATATTGGCTCTTGACAACTGCAATAGTTTTTTGATACCCTGGGTGCCCAACATAAGGTACATTATGAATTTCTTTCAATATTAGAATATTCAATTCCTGTGAATTTGGTACATAAATTCTTCCTTTAGACCTGAGAGTTTCATCAATTCCCAGCTTGTAGTCCTCATTTTTCTGCTGCAAAATACCTTGTTGTAATTTTCCCATTAATTCCATGTATTGCAAATCTGATTTTTCATCCACCAAGATTTTGTCTTTCAAATCGGATTGGTACATGATAATGGTTGTAGCATGCAAATCATGCACTCTTCTGCCAAGTGCATCAACCACCTTGTTCTCTTTCCCTTTGATATGCTTTATATCAAAGTCATTTTCACTGAGAAATTCCAACCATATGCTTTGTCTGGCATTTACAGTTGGTTGTCCAAATAAATATTTCAGAACATTATGGTCTGTCCTCAGCTTGAACCTTTTCCCCATAAGGTAGTGCCTCCACTTCTCATAACATACAACATACTCATTTTGGTTGAGGACTCCATCAAGTCCTTCTTTACATGCATCTATGCATACAATGAAGTATTCATTTGGATTTTCAATCCTTAAAATTGGAGCACTCGTTAATAATTGCTTCAAGTGTTGGAAAATCCTTTCACACTCCAATGTTCACTGAAACTTCACTCCCTTCTTTTGCAAGGAAGTAATCGGGTGTGCAATATTTGAGAATCCTGCAATAAATATTATGTAATAGCCTACAAGGCCCATGAATGATCTAGCTTCTGTCACATTATTAGGTGCTGACCATCCTCTAATGGCCTCAATATTTTCAGGATCCACTGATATCCCTTCTTCATATATGATATGCCCCAAATAATGAATTTGGTTCTAATAAAATGACCACTTGCTCAATTTGACATACAACTGATGCTCCCTTAATACTTGTAATACCATATTCAAGTGTTGTTCATGCTCTTCTTCCGACTTGGAATATATAAGAATGTCATCCAAAAAGACAATGAAAAAATTATCTAAGTATTCTATGAAAATACCATTCATTAAACACATGAAGACAATTGGTGCATTTGATAACCCAAATGGCACCACTGTGAATTCATAATGGCCATACCTTTTTCTGAAAGCAGTTTTGTTGATGTCTTCATATTTAATTCTTACTTGATGATAACCTGACCTGAGATCAATATTTGAGAATATTTTTTCATTCTTCAGCTGATAAAAAAGGTCATTGATTCTTGGCAAATCATACTTATTCTTTACAGTTACCTTGTTCAACTGTATGAAGTCCATGCAGAGTCTCGACATTCCATCCTTCTTCTTCACAAACAATACTGGAGCACCCCAAGGTGACACACTTGGGCGTATATACCCTTTATTAAGAAGTTCTTCAAGCTACATTTGCAACTCCTTCAGTTCTGGTATACTCATACTATAAGGGGTCTTGGATACTGGAGTTGCTCCATGCATCATATTTATAGAGAAATCAATGTCTTTTTTAGGGTGTAATCCTTGTATCTCTTTAAACACATCTTCAAACTCTTTTAAGACTGCATAGTCTTCAACAATTGACACCTCATCTTTATGTGTTTCATCCGTATGAGATGCAAATATTTGACATCCCTTTCTGTAACACTTCTTCAGCTGCAATGCTGAAATTTCTTTGGCAGTTACTGCCCTGGGAATTCCCTGCACTGTCCTTAGGTTCCATTCCTCATCCCAACAAGTAAATGTTTTATTATAACAGTCTAGGATAGCATGGTGTTGGTCCAACCAATCCATACTAATTAGAAAGTCATAGGAACCTAAAGGCAAGATGTTCAAATCTGCTTTGGTGCTCAGTCCATTCATGTCCACTAGACATGACTTAACCATCTCGTTAACTTTTCTTTTGGATCCGGTAGCCAACTGCACCAACCAAGATTTTCCATGCTTGATTCTTGGAAAATGAAATATTTCCACCATCTTAGGATCTATATAACTATGACTAGCTCCTGAATCAATTAAAATTGCAATGGTTTGGTTGTTGATCATACCTTCCACTTCAATCATGTGTGATTGAAACCCAAATTGCTTGTTGTCCAGGGATGCATACATTCTGGGTACATTCTTGCCCATGTCCTCCACTGTTTCAACTTGTTGTACATTTTGAACAAGTCTCACTTTTTCACCTCTATGGGGACAATCTCTATACATATGATTTCCCTGACAAGCCCAACATTGAATAGGTGGTTGCCTTGGCCTTTGACCACCTGTTTCAATCATTCCGGGATCTCTAGAAGTTGGTTGTCCCTGAGGACTATTTTTGAAGAGTGGTGGCTTATTCCCCTTCTTCCTTCATTCCATATTGAACTTCTTCTTGTCTTCCCAAGATTTTTGGAAAGTTGGCTTTCCTTTGTGCTGATCATATAGGAATTTAGCTCACCTTATGGTCTCATCCAAATTTTTGGGATCATCATATTGTATCTTGTCACTGATGAAGGATGGAAGCCCACTCAAATACCTATGAATCTTAACTGTCTCATCCTTGATGAAGGAAACATACTTTAATAGTTCTAAAAACCTTCTTTCATATTCATCGATGGTCATACTCCCTAGCTTGAGTTCAAAGAATTCCTCCATCTTCTTGTCATAGTATCTCTTAGTCAAGTATTTATTTTCAAAATACTTCTTGAATTCCTTCCAATTAAATTTTTTCTATTTAATGTGCTACACCTACACAACATGATCCCACCACATGGATTCCTTTCCCTTGAGCCGATAGATAGAAATTCTTCCTTCTGCATGTGAAGAATAATTATGCAATTGAAAATAATTCCTCATGCCTAGCAAGCATGTCTCTACATCTTCATCCTTCTTGTGCTCACCATCAAATGTAGGAGGTTTGATTTGTTTAATTTATCCTCATAGCTCATCCACCACAGACCTCTTATGATGCTTCCTGATAGGGGATGAACTGGAGATACTGTGTGCTCTCTTATTGGGATTCCTTGGGGAGAGATGGCGATGTCTTCTAACACTATTTGATCTTCCTTTCTCATCAGGGGACCTATGACTTCCTGATTTGCTTGAACCATTTTCCTTATCCAATTTCTTTTTAATTCTATCCAAGCTCTGCATTAACTTCATTTTGAAGTCCTCATGTTGCTCCTTGTCTTTCATAAGCCTGTAATGATCATATTTTTGACTTTGGACATCCTTCTACAAAATTTTAATGGTCTCTACCATATTCATGTTTTCTTCCTTTCCTTCTCCATGTCCATTGGAGTTTGTTCCTTGATTACCCATATGGACATCCATCCCTCTGATCTCATATTCTTAGCTGTAAGCCCCCTGTGTCTCTTCCATCCCTATGCACTCTTTTTTGATCATGATCTAATATTACAACTGTTAACTATGCAAAATGTGCATCCAACAAAACTTTGTTAGGCTGGTTGATTCAACATTTTCATGAAATTATGAACCATTCTGGTTCAATAATACATCATACTTATTTCTTCTGATTTTTTGAGAAATTGAATATTCAACTCAGTTTTTTGGGTGAATAGTTATATTCTACTATCCAATATCTTTCCAATGACTGATCCCTTGCTCAATTCTGAGTCTTGAGCAGAAAGTTATGGATATCTGAAAAATTTGTCCTTGTTGTGAGGCTAATCCTTATACAAGTGATCTTCTTTGGAAGTTGATTTAGCTCTTGGACCCATGTTGAATCCTCTCTCAAGGTTCACAAGCTCCTGTGATTTCCTTCCAATGCAGGTTCGTACAAATAAAAAACCCCACGGGCTCATTTTCTAAGCCCCTTTCTGTCCTTAAAATCAATTTTTGGGCACTAGCCCTTTTTGGCACCCAATCTCATGGGACCACGGGCTACGACCAAGTGCTTAGATGAAAGGTGCTTTTCCAGAGCTTAGAGACTTTGGGGCTCCGAAACTTCGAGCTTCAGAGGCTCTTACTACCTCACACCTTATTTCTCCTGAACGTCGAACTGGTGAACTCTTGCATGGTACATCTTTGGAGCTTCGGGGCTCCACTGCTTCAGAGCTTCTAGAGTTATTTTTATATCATACCTTATTTCTCCCGAACGTCGAATTGGAAAATTCCTGGAGAGGCTCTCTGGAGCTTCACGCTTCGAAGGTGTTTACAACTTCACACCTGAAAACTCTCGAACATTGAATTTCCAAACTGTCGGGCTCTTCTTAGCACTGCACACTAGGGGTGCTATGTGTCAATATATGGAGATGACACGTGGCCCAATCGACGAGTGACACATCTCAAGTTCCAATTGGCACATAAGGTCTGTAAAAGGCACGAATCAAGTTGACATGTGGCATGATTAGAGTGGGTCCACATCACCCTAGGTGACGTCAGCATGTCACATCACTCCGATGCTCTGGGACTTTGGGGCTTCAAAGAATATCACAACAGAACACATCAAAACACCTGAGCGCCGAACTTCTGAACTCCCGAAAAATGTTCTCCAGGGATTTGAAACTTCAGGGCTTCAGGACTTTGGAACTCTTGGCTTCGAAGAACTTCCAAACATAAAAATACAAATCTCTCGAACGTCGAACTTCTGAACAGGTTCTCCCCGGAGCTTCGGGACTCTGGCGCTCCAAGACTTTAGAACTTAAAAATTTACACTAGAAAAATTTAAAACATCCAAGCATCGGACCGATGAAATCTTGGCTGGGCGCTTCTCTGAAGCTTCATTACTCCGATGCTTCAGAGCCTCGGGCTTTGAAGGACCTCTTATCACAACACAACTTTTCCTCCAAATGTCGAAGTGGCTAACTCTCCAAACTGTGCTCCTTTGGAGTTTCGGGACTTCGATGCTTCGGGCTTCAGGCTTTGGAAGACTTCTCCACTCTACACTGCAAATCTCCCGAGCGTCGAATTCTCAAATACTTGCTAATCTTCGGATACATATCCACAAAAACGAACGGTCGGAATTGGATCCAGACTTCATATCTTCAGAGAAAACTCTACTCCATGCAACCACAACCCAATTCTCCCAGAGTGTCGAATTGTCGAACCACTCGGGGATCCAACAACCCTCCTTCTCCCAAATATCTACGGTTGAGATCTACTTCGGGACTCTGGAGCTTCGAGGATTTTTCCTCCTTTTTGTCAAAAAATTGAAAACTTTTGAAGTAATGAAGTCCAAACGACTAGAGGGGTTAACCGTCGTGCTCCTTTCCCAAATTTGACAGCTATGAAGGATTCGGTCCCTTCTCGAACAAATCCTACAACCACTGTGGTTTCCCAAGCTGCTACACCTCTTGAGATTTCAAACACAATTAAGACATGCTATCAACACCCTCTTGGCACACATGGACGTTCTGAAACTCAATTTTGGTCCCTTTTCAACAACAACTCTATGTGAAACTTTTACTTCAATTTCCACTTACACGACCCATCCAGGCTCAGTGTTGAAAACCGCAGCTCTAATACCAAATTATAACACACCGAGGATGAAACCTGTTGGGTTATGCCACACATTAACTCTTACGGAATTGTATAAATTGTAACATCCCCAGATCACTCAGGCCAGGGCCATGTCACTCCATAAAAATAATAATACCGGTTGTATAAATATATATAACTTTAAATAGACAAATACATTCTGCAATGCACATAGTTCATGCGGAAATAACAATAAACATATTCATGCAGCATACACATGCAATAACACTAAACATAAAGCATATATAAATACACAACATGTAATTCACACACAATTGATACTTATCTTTTATAGAATACCACCAACTGCGTGCAAAACTTCCACGATCCTCCCAGCCTTAGACCACGATTCTTAGAACTCTCAGCAGTGGGTCACCCCCGAGCTAGGACTAAACTCCACCCAGGTAAAGGGATTCCTAGCTAGGCTGAGACAAACCAGACAACAGGAAGGATATTGTTCCAGGATCCAACTCAAACCTACAACCTATCATTCTGCACATGCCTGTCCCACCCCAGGAAGTGTGCCCCTTCTCTGCTCAACAGTCCTTCGGCTGCCCCACTTCCCTTCTAGGGCTTCAACAACAGGTCAGAAAAGAATTCTCAGAGCACTGTAGCTGCAGATGGGCTCCCTAAGAAAATCACTTTCCCAACAATTCTCTCACCTAAAGAGAGTTGCTCATAGGCCTGAAAACCTGCCTCTTCAATCCCACGAGCTTGATAACCCGCTTCTTCAATCCAACTCTTTAGTCAACCAGGTATAGGCTCAGGTGAAGGAAGCAATATAAAACAGTTATGGAACAAGTGATGGCAGCAACAACATTCAGAGCATGGAGCATATGCTTCTCATAAGAGAAAGGTACAACACATGCTCAGGTAGGTTCAAGTGTGTTGTGCATCCCCAAAGTAATAGAGATTTACTGCTGATCACATGAAATGTATGGGGTAGCTCAAGAGTGTGTGGAGGTTACAAAGGTGCATGAATGATGCAGAGGTCGACTCAGGGAGAGCATGGTTGAGTGCGTGAATGGTTGAATGCCTGGGAAATTGACTAAGTTCCCCCACCTTTTTCTGCATGTGCCCTTGATGACACATGGCTCTCAAAGAGCTCGTTTCTCTCCACTTAGGATTCATTCTCTTTCCCATAAGAAATTAGGATAATATAATTATCCTCACCATAGGCTTTGGGAATAATATTATAATATTCCTTTGGCAATAAGCCCTCCAGCTTAGCCCCCTTTCTAGGCTCTTAGCCCCTCCCTTTCCCTTCCCAGTGGAGTTTAGTCCCCCATACTCTTTTATCATGGTTAGTCTACATGTAGCGATGTATTATATTAATGATATGAGTGTTTACATATACAAAAAAAGGCTAACTGGCCTTTAGCATCTAGGCTCCCTGGTCTAATCATCACATAAGCCTCCTAACTTATAATCACTTGGCTCACCCGCCTAAAAACATATTTACAATTCAACTGGGGCTTGACCTTGGGGTATTACACCAAATGTAAATCCAGGTGCTAACTAGGGCGCCCATGAAGGGTAGGAACTATTGAACTAGTTACGACATGCAAAAGGAGTGGCTAAGGTCGCAACCAGTCGGGATCGAACCTAAGGCATAGTGCTAGCAATATGGACATGTAATAATGAAAAGTGGGAAATGAAAGGAAAAACCTATCCCTATATGCTAGTTTGGGAAACACATACCTCACATTCAGTGGAAGTCACCATATTTGGAAAACAAATCCCCATAATCCTATCAACACATGTAAACTAGATTATGGGGGTCAAAATACATAGTGAAATATCAAAAAAGAAAATATTTTGGATTTTTTGGATATGATATATGCAAAAAAAAGCACTCACACCATGCACCTATGTACAAGGCGCTACACATTCTAACGTTTTAGGCGAAGTAGATCCCATTGCTAGGCTCTCGCCAAGGATATTTTTCATAATTATGAACGCATGAGCCAATGTTGGCATCATATGGCTTATCATGTTAGGGCCATGCCACATAAGAATGAATTCTTGCATACAAAGATACTCATTATGAGTAGTCTTGCAAGCTAGGGAAGCTCCTCGATGGGCTCCATAAAGACACGAAGGAAGTACAAAATGTGAATATTTGATGAAAGGGGTAGTAGAGAGTTCAGTGGAAAGTTTTGTTGGTTTAACTACTTTATCTACTCTGATCTTACCTTACTGTCATAGGTTGACCCAGGTTCGGATTTAACAAGCTTCCAACAAAATCCCTCTAAAACTATCGGCCCCCTTGGTTAACTAGAAGGTAGCACAGTACATAGGGTGCACTGCACAGTCTCACCCAAGATAGTTCTATGGGTGCCTGCAATACTCAGACACTTGTAGCCTAGGAATAAGTGGGGATCTGTGTTTGTACTTTGTGATTCTCAATTATTTAGTCTAACGTCTTAATTAATCAGTCACTCTTACTCATGCATGTGGAATATCAGATCTAACTAGTTCCTTCATTCATTCATCTAGAATTTAATTATTAACAACAATGGGGATGCATAACATTCAGTCACATAACACAAGTTCTACCGTGGTTCAACCCCACCTGGGCTACGTCCATAAAGATTTGTCTCTCAAGCTCTTTTATTATATCTCAACAATATATCTGGCCTCATGTGTTTACAGTCTTGGATCTTACAATTTCAGCAGACTTCCTGATCTTTGTGAGGCTGACTAGATCGCACCAGGCTCCTCAACCTCTGATCTAACCCTCAGGACCAAGTTGCTTGACTCTTCTCTAGCTCACCAACTTACAAAATTTCCCAGTTCTAGCCTTTCTCACTCTCCCTTTTGTCTCCCTTCATCGGTCCCTCCCTAGACCTCCTAGGTACTACTTATACATATTCTTGGCTTATCAACCATTACAATATCTTGCAAAAACCCTAACCCTAATGTAGTTAGGTCTCCCTTGCATGTGCGCCTCACATGGTTCCCTCGCTCGTGCTTCTTTTCCTTCCAGCTATATTTTCTTCCACTTCGTGATTTTCTCCCCAAAAATGGCCTTTTCCCCAAAATGGGTTTACGCCCAATGGCCCACCAACACTGACATTGTGGCTCATCCCAAGTCACTGTATAACTCTCGTGTTGGCCACTACTTGTGCTAGTGCTTCGTACATGTCTACTATTCATTGGCAATGTTCTTCATCTTGGTTTCTCTTTGCTATCATGGATTCAACCACCTGCGTAGTGATTGCTGGTCTTAAGATCCTCCCCCCCTCCAAGCCTATCTCTTCGAGGCATGCTTTTTGATGCGTCGATTTCCATGACCAACTGTTCTACCTTTTCCTGTAAGGGCTCCAATTGCGCCTATCGTGTGATATTCTGTGCCTACACCACTTTTTCTTCTTCTTGAAGGTTCTTCATTTCTACGGCTATCTTAATTTTCTCTGGTAGGGACATTGTCCTCTGTCACTGCTTGACATCTTCCATTGCTGTGTGAAATTTATTTTCCTTTCCTTGTAGCTCTTGTAGGATCCCATATTCTAATAGTTGATTCCATATCTGGCCGCTTTTCTCCAGCATTTCTTCCACCCTATGTATATTTTGCGTGATGTTCTTTGTAGCTGCTATCACGTCTTGATCGCTTTGCGCTCAGACTGCTGGTGGAGTCGTAGGTATTGCGCACTCCTCCAGTTCCTTGATATGCTTTTTACATTGTTGTAGAGTTTGTGCTATCTTTGTTATCTTATCCTCTTAAGATGTTTCCATCAATACTGTCTCATATGAGATAGCTTGAAATATCACATCTATCTAGGTCTCCATCTGGTTCACTTTTCACTGCGCTATCTCTTTCCTATGTCCTTCCTGGCTGAAGGATTCCTTCAGTTCCATATTTTCTTCCTACGCTAGTTGTAGATTCATCTCGTCAGACCTTTATCTGGACTGAAACTCCTACGCGACGCTAACCTGTAAATTATATAGCGCTTTTGTTGGTATTTTGGGCATTTCCAAGTCTAACGTTTCGATATCCTTCATGATCTTTTGCGTCATTTCATCATCGATGAACTTCATATCTGGTGTTATGATAAAGTTAACACTTCCCTATACTATGATTTGTATTGTTTCTCTGACATGTGCTCCTTCTCTTACTAGCACTGATTTGTCCTTTTGTTGTTGTTCTGTCTTGATCCTCAACTATTCTAACACGGTTTTTACCTCTTGTACCTGTTCCAAAATTGAATCTCTATGTTTTTCCACATTTTCCCATACTTATGATAGTCGATCTTCTATTGTCGTGGCTATGAGTTCTACATCATCTTCTGTCAGTGACATTTCCATTTGTTTTTTGTGGGCCTTTTATTCCTTCCTGGCGCCACTTACTTGCGTTGTTGTTCTCTTTCTTTGTGCTTCTAGCTGCTCAGATGCTTCGGGCATCTGTGTATCCATGCAAGTGTCCTGCTCAACTTCTCCATCCATAGTTATATCTTGTGCCTCTGTTTGAAGTTCCTCTGTACTCACCTATCCTGTTGGTACTCCCGGTGCCTTCTCTGTAGCCTGTGGACCCTGTTTCGGACCATGTTGTGATGTCTTTTATGTCTTATTCTTCTTCTGAATGGAGTTGTTGGCCCCCCATGTCCCTATTGTTGTTTTATTTTTTGGGGTAGTGCCATTCCTACCTATCTGCTGCATGGGGAGTGTGTTGTCATGTGTCTGGACTTGTACTGGTGACGTTGCACTTTAGATCTATGGTACTTTCCATTCCTCAGGACACTCTTGGACCTCCATGTGGATGTCATGTGTCGTCACACAATACTTTAGTTGCAACCACTCCTTGGTGGGGTCCTTCTTTTCCTATAGCTAGATGTTGTGGCATGATGCACATAAATTGGTTATCTGTCCATACTCCTGGACAGTTTCTGGTGAGATCCTCCATGTCTCAGTCACATTGTTCTGAATCTCGATTAATTATTGCGCAAACATGTCATTGTTGAATTTCTTTACCTTGGGATATGTGGTTCTTCGCAACGATGTGTAGCGTGTTGCACCACATTTGCCTGTCCTAGTGAGGAACATCATATATGTTGGTTTGTGCCACCCTATAAGTGCAATGAAGATGAGTAACCATGAATAATGGAACTCAGAGCCCCAATCTTGCGCATCTTTACATTCCTCTAGGAATGATTTCAGTAGGTACGGGACCCAACTCATAGAGCTCCCCTTTGAGCACTGCACCGCAGCTGCTACTACTCCTACAACCACTTCTTCTTTTTGTCACTTGCGCATTAATTTGCAACCAAGTTGCAGGACCATTGATGTCATTGATCCTGATTCCTTTGTTCCCCCTCTCTGCGTCGTACTTATTTTTAATCTCATCGGAGATGGCCTTTTCCCGAGTCTTGTCATCTAGGTATTGCTCCGTATTCTCCCCATCTGTGGGTAGCCCTGTAATCTCTGTGATGAGGTCAACATTGATTGGTACTAGCCTTTCCATCCATAGGATGCCTTCATGCACCCTTTCTAGCAACTATTTAACACATGCATTTATGTATTTTCCGCACTCGAAGTGTGGTATGTCTAAGAGATTATTGATACATGTGTTGTATAGGCCTAAGATCCACTGTGCAGGCTCCAACAGTGGCATGCCTAATGGGCCCTCTCCCCTGCTCTATAGGTAGTTATGCACTGCCAAATCAGGGAACTTCGTGGCATCTGAAACATCGAGGTCATATTATTTAAGGTCGTCGACTGCTCCTACCATGGTATCCCCAGTTTTCACTTCCTTGGGAATTTTTGACATTACTATACTTAGCTTTGTCTGGGTGCGTTGTATGCCCTGCGTATTGGTTTATGATCACAGCTTCTTTTTCCCTTCTAGGGATGGTACTTCCCCCTCTTGCTCAGTTTCCTGCTCTGGTTTCGGTTCCTGACCATGCTATGTAAATTCCATGACTGGTTTTGCTCACTTTGGCCCTTTTCCCCTGGATGCGTCAAGTTTTGTCTGCATGAAATCCTCTCCTAGCTACTCAGGCTACTGTGTGGATTCTTGTTCCTCCTCCACATGTAAAGTGGTTTTCTCATATTCTGGTGTGTGGATTTTATCCACATCCACCACTGTCGACATCTCACTCATTTTTCCTTGTGGTCCCCATGTAGTACTCTGGGTGCTTCACCCAGTTCTGCTTGGTGCTCTAACCCACGGTGGTGACATGGTGGTTAAATTCAATCGACAAGCTCTCAATTCATTGGTTAGTAGCACAATTCCACACTTTTATCATTCTTTCACCCGACTCGACGTTATTCTCTATAGCCAAAATCATAATGGGTCGTTTTTTCCCCCTATTTCCAACTTTATAGCGTGTCGGGGAAATGTCAGTTGTGTCGCACTAATAGTTGCCACTTTTCCCCCTTTTCGTTATGCTTCCTGTGCACGGTACCTTTTTACTCGTTGGTTTTCTTACAACACCCCATTCTATTTTACCAGTCCTTTTCTATTGAGGTTCTCCATGTGCGTTGAATTATTCTTTCTCTTTTTTTTTTTTCCCATCTCTCTTTACTGCGCGGTAACTTTCTAAGTGCTAGGAGTTCGATTGTCCTTGTAGAATTTCAATTGACTCCCATTGAGCATTCCTCTTAGTTATGTACCTCTTAAGTCTTTCAATTGTATAGCTCCCCCCTCCGTGACAGTCTTTACTTCATACGGTCCCAACCAATGCATTCTGAACTTTCCTCGGTGCTGAAGAAATTTACTATCATATACCAAGACAAGGTCTCCTTCCATGAAACTCTTCCTTTTTATGTGTCTATCATGCCAAGATTTTTCCCTTTCTTTCTATACTTCTTGGTGAAATCCTGCTAGGATTCTATCTTCTTCCATCTCCAGTTGCTAACTTATCCTTTCTTGTACCGCGCCTCGTTCTGTCATGTTGGTGATTGCTGCTACGTGCAGGCTAGGTACCAAAAATTCTAATGGAACCACTGCTTCTTGTCCATATACCGACCTGAATGGTGTTTGTCCTATCAACTTTTTGCGTGTAGTCTTGTATGCCCATAGTACTACTAGCATCTTCAAGTCCCAATCGTCCCTATTGACATCGTAGATTTTTGTCAATGTGTTCTCTAGGATCTTATTAAAGGCTTCCACTGTACCATTTGCTTGAGGGTGATACGATGTACTCTTTTGGTGATGGACTTCAAACTCCTCATTCACAACCCCAATAGTATTGTTAATGAAGTGAGTGCCTTGGTCACTCATCAAAATCCTTGGGCATCCAAATATAGTGATCACTTGCTCAAATAGGAAGTGTGTTGTTGTCTCTATGCTGCAATATTTTACTGGTGTTGTTTCTACCCATATTGTTAAGTATTTTGTCACAGTAATAACATACCTTTCTCCTCACCTCTTTGTTGGTGGGTTAATTTGTCCCACAAAGTTTATTGCCCATTTTTCGAATATCTGCAAGGTTACTTGTGGTCTTAGGGGCATCTCGTCCAGTCTATTAGGTTTACCAACCCTCTAACATCCATCACATTTCTGGCAGTAGTCTTTTACATCTCTGTGAACACGCAACCACTATAGTCCTGCGTGCAATACCTTCTACACGGTAGCTTTGCCTGCATAATCTCCTCCTTCTATTCCCTCATGGACCTCTGCTAAAATACTAGGTCTTTCATGTTCTAGTACACATCTTCTCAAGATGTTGTTTGTACCCATCTTATATAAGTGTATTTCAATCAATTGATAGTCTGCAACTCGAACTACCAGATTTTTACTCTGCACAGTGTTGAATTCTTGTGGCACGGTCCCTGTACTCAAGTATTGAATGATGTCAGCAAAATATTCATCATCTACTTGGACTGAAAATAAATGTGCATCAGGGAAGTTGTCCTCTAAGTTTGTAGGTTCCTCTCCATTAGTGATCCTTGATAGGTGATCAGGTCCTGCATTCAACTTCCCTGGTTTGACTATTACTTCAAAGTCAAATTCTTGGAACAACAGTAACCATATACAAATTCTCCCCCCCAACACTAGCTTATTGACTAGGTATTTAAGAGTTGAATGATTTGTAAACATCTTGAAATTTTTTCCCAGTAAGTAATGTCTAAACTTCTGGAGTGCATAAACCATAGCTATGCCTTCTCTTTCTGTGGTGTTTTAATTCTCTGACATTTTTTGCTAGCAAATTCTATAGGATGGTCCAATTCCCCTATCCTTGGCTGCACCAGGATAGCTCAAAGTGCTATAGCTGATGCATCTACATGCACGTGAAATGTCTTTTCCCAATCTGGGAATACTAGTATTGGTGTTGTTACCATATTCTCTTTTAGAGTGTCCAATCCTTGCTGACAATCCTCATTCCATTGAAATTTTCTATCTTTCCTCAATAGTTTCTCCATTGGTGTAGTAATATGTGCATACCCTTCTATGAATTTCTTGTAGTAGCATGTGTGTCCCAATGTTTCTCTCAACTCATGTACTGACTTCGGTGGTGGTAGATTAACAATCACTGCAATCTTGGCATGATCTACTAACAAGCCTTGTTTACACACTATATGGCCCAATAGTATCCCAAAAGGTGTCCCAAAGATGGAATTCTTGATATTTAGTGATATTTGACACTGCTTGCATATTTCTAACATTAGCCTTAACACCTCTACACAGTCCTTCAATAGACTGTATACCGTCCAATTATCCAGGTATACTTCTAAAAAATGATGGATAAATTCTTTAAAAGTAGCTATGACTACTCTTGAGAATATAGCTGGTGCATTCTTCAACCCAAAAGTCATGACTATGTACTGGTAGGATCTCCATTTTGTAGAAAAGTGGTCTTGTACCAGTCTTATGAGGATATCTTGATTTGATGGTAACTTGAGAATCCATCTGTGAATGAGTACGCTTCCTGGCCTCCTACATTCTCCAATACCTCATCTGTGAAAGGGGTAGGGAAAGGGTCATGAAGGCAAGCATACTTCAGCTTCCTCAAGTCAACACATATCCTTATCCCTCCCTACTTATTCTCCTGAACTACCATAGGACTGACCCATTCATATTCCTCCACTGGTTCTATGATTCCAGTCTCCAACATCCTGTCAATTTCTACTTTTACTTTCTGCTTATATATTGGGTTCAGTCTATGTGGTCATTGTCTAACTGATCTAGCCTCATATTTGAGAGGTATATTCATCTCTCCTAGATATCCTACTATGCCTTTCAT
This sequence comes from Picea mariana, assembly GCA_032191745.1. NCBI lineage: Eukaryota > Viridiplantae > Streptophyta > Pinopsida > Pinales > Pinaceae > Picea > Picea mariana. The sequence continues at coordinate 163,655 of JASDQU010101064.1, read as the reverse complement.
TTCTGTAAATATTCTTGGGAACATGTCACTGTACTCGCGTAGTAACTCTGTTATGATTTATACTATTTTCTCATCCCAGTAGTCTCCAATACTAGCCATTTTGGGATTCTCAATTGTCCCAATGTTGAATTTCTTCACCTTGATCGACACAAAAAACACTTATGATTCCAAAGGTGGACCTTCCACCTCTCTTGCACGTTCAACTTCTGTTATATGAATGTTGCGTGGGTCCTCTTCATCTGGTGCTTCTTCTTGCACATGGTAGCATGACAATAGTTCTTTCATTGTTTGCTTGTTTTTTTGTTGATCTTCTGTTGGAAGTTAAACTTTTGGTTCCTTAATGAATATCACCCCTCCGATTTGTTTGAGTGATGAATCTATGTTGATGTTCTCATGTTCAAATGAGAAAGTGACTGTAAAGTTCTATTGTAACACTGTCCATTCTACAGTTTCTATGCGCAGTTCCTGGTCTACATACCAGTTTTCTGGGATTCCTTCTAGTGTATGAATAAAGTGATGAGGCCATTCCTATGGTGGTGTCATCATCCATAATGTTCTGCACTTCTCCAAGTGTTTGAAAGGTGATCCATGTCCATCATATCTCTACATCATTCTGCTCTTCTACTCTGCGTCGAACCTAATGCACAGTAATCATTTGCATTGGTACCAGTCCCTAATGGTCTCTTTGTGTGCACCCCACCATCTTGCAGGTTTTTCCTTGAGTTCTATGTCCAGAGTTAAGAGCCTTTGATTTGGTAACACTTCATCTTTATATCTTGTAGGAATTCTTCTAATTCATTCACCCCATGAAAGCTAGGAGGTTCTCTTATCTTTGTACCTACCCATCGTACTGTGCAGTCTATTCTTGCACATCTTCTTGTGGAGACTTCATGTAGTCTCTGCTGCCAATTCTCCAACCCTATATCTGATTCTGACGTGCATGACTTTATACTTCTCCAACTGAGTACCCCATATGCAGTTGAATTCACATAATCTTCTTCTCGCGTGGTGGTTTTGTACAACTGGTTAATTTCCTCCAGGCCCAAGCAAGTGGGTTCGACAAACCTTTCTCCTTCTGATGGATCTAATGGTGCAATGAATCTGTATTCTCATGACTCAAATGTTATCTTCCTCATAAAAAAAGTGATTATGACCTGATTATAAAACGCCCAATCCAAGCCAAGAAATGTTGGATAAGGTGTTGTGCCATCCACCATTTCTATTACTTCAAAGTCTGCCTTGGTGCGCACTCCGTCCATATCTACTGTCACACCTTTTAACCTTCCAATTGGTAGAACGCTATGTTGATTTGCTAGTTTCAGCTGAACATGTGATTATCCTAGTGTGGTCTCTCCCATACATTTCCATGTCTTCCTAGGTAATGCATTCACCTCAGAGCCTAAATTTAGTATGATGTCCCCCATATTGAAATCTCCAATGTTAGCATTTAATATGAATTCCCTACTTTTCCTCCTTCTTGTATGCAGGTGATCGAATATTTTATGTTCTAATTTCCCCTCTACCTATGAGTTACATATTTCTAGCATATTTTGAAAAAAATTAACAAACGATTGGTCATTTAATAGATTCACACGGGATTGCAGAAAATCCTTTATGGTACTTACTTGTCCTAGAGGTTGTGCTTCATTAGTATGATCCAGTAATGAAGGCATATCATACATTGGTACGTCCTGAGTATGTTGTGCAGTTGATGTAGATGTAATGTCTAGCTTCATGAAATATTGTTTATCTTGCTTGAATATCCCCTTTTCGTGGCATCTAAAACATCGAGGTCAGATTATTTAAGGTCATCGACTCCTCCTACCATATTATCCCCAGTTTTCACTTCCTTGGGAATTTTTGGCATTACTATACTTAGCTTTGAATGGGTGTGTTGTATGCCCTACGTACTGGTTTCTCCTCACAACTTCTTTTTCCCTTGTGGGGATAGTACTTCCCCCTCTTGCTCAGTTTCCTGCTCTGGTTCTGGTTCCTGGCCCTGCTGTGTAAATTCAATGGCCAGTTTTTCACCCTGTGGCCCTTTTCCCCTGGACGTGTCAGGTTCCGTCCGCACGACATCCTCTCCTAGTTGCTCGGGCTACTGTATGGATTCTTGTTCCTCCTCCACATGTAAAGTGGTTTGCTCATATTCTGGTGTGTGGATTTCATCCACATCCACCATTGTTGGCATCTCACTCATTCTTCCTTATGGTCCCCATGTAGTACTTCGGATGCTTTGCCTAGTTCTGCTTGGTGCTCCAACCTACGGTGGTGACATGGTGGTTAAATTCAACCGACAAGCTCTCAATTCATCGGCTAGTAGCACAATTCCACACTTCAATCATTCTTCTTCTCGACTCGACATTTTTATCCTTAGCCAAAATCACAATGGTTCGGTTTTCCCCCCTACTTTCGACTTTATAGCGTGTTGGGGAAATTCTAGTTGTGTCACACTAATACTTGTTGCTTTCCCCCCTTTTCGTTATGCTTCCTGAGCATGGTATCTTTTTACTCGTTTAACTGATCTTCTGCACGTCGTGTTTTTCAAACGTTGGTTTTCTTGCAACACCCCATTCTATTTTCCCAGTCCTGTTCTATTGAGGTTCTCCATGTGCGTTGAATTATTCTTTCTCTTTTTTTTTCCCATCTCTCTTTACTGCACAATAACTTTATAAGTGCTAGGAGTTCGATTGTCCCTGTAGAGTTTTAGATGACTCCCATTGATCATTCCTCTGAGTTGTGTACCTGCAAAGTCTTTTAATTTCACAATTCCCCCCTCTGTGACAGTTTTTACTTCGTACGGTCCCAACCAATGCATTCTGAACTTTCCTGGGTGTTAAAGAAATTTACTATCATATACCAAGACTAGGTCTACTTTTGTGAAACTCTTCGTTTTTATATGTCTTTCATGCCAATATTTGTCCCTTGCTTTCTATAGTTCTTGGTGAAATCCTACTAGGATTATATCTTCTTTCATCTCCAGTGGCTGACTTAGCCTTTCTTGTACTGCGCCTCATTCTGTCATGTTAGTGATTGCTACTACGTGCAGGCTAGGTACCAAAAATTATAATGGAACAACTGATTCTTCTCCATATACCAACCTGAATGGTGTCTGTCCTATCAACTTTTTGCATGTAGTCTTGTATGCCCATAGTACTGCTCGTATCTTCAAGTCCCAATCGTCTCTGTTGACATTGTAGACTTTTGTCAATGCGTTATCTAGTATCTTATTAAAGGCTTCCACTGTACCATTTGCTTGAGGGTGATATGGTGTACTCTTTTTGTGATAGACTTCAAACTCCTCATTCATAGCCCCAATAGTCTTGTTAATGAAGTGAGTGCCTTGGTCACTCATCAAAATCCTTGGGCATCCAAATCTAGTGATCACTTTCTCAAACATGAAGTGTGTTGTTGTCTATGTGCTGCAATATTTTACTGGTGTTGCTTCTGCCCATCTTGTTAAGTATTTTGTTGCAGTAATAACATACCTTTCTCCTAACCTCTTTGCTGGTGGGTTAATTTGTCCCACAAAGTCTATTGCCCATTTTTCGAATATCTACAAGGTTACTTGTGGTCTTAAAGGCATCTCGTCCCTTCTATTAGGTTTACCAATCCTCTGACATCCATCACATTTATGGAAGTAGTATTTTACATCTCTGTGAATGGTCAGCCACCATAGCCCTGCGCGCAATACCTTCTGCATGGTAGCTTTGCCTGCATAATATCATGTTATTTCCTCATGGGCATCTGCTAAAATCCTAGGTCTTTCATGTTCTAGTACACATCTTCTCAAGATGTTGTTTGCACCCATCTTATATAAGTGTCCCGCAATCAATTGATAGTCTGCAACTTAGACTACTAGATTTTTATTCTACATAGTGTTGAATTCTTGTGGCGTGGTCCCTGTACTCAAGTATTGAATGATGTCAACAAAATATTCATCAACTACTTGGACTAAAAATAACTGTGCATTAGGGAAGTTGTCCTCTAAGTTTGTAGGTTCCTCTCCATTAGTGATCCTTGATAGGTGATCAGGTCCTGCATTCAACTTCCCTGGTTTGACTATTACTTCAAAGTCAAATTCTTGGAACAAAAGTAACCATCTACAAATTCTCCCCCCCAACACTAGCTTATTGACTAGGTATTTAAGAGTTGAATGATTTGTAAACATCTTGAAATGTTTTCCCCGTAAGTAATGTCTGAACTTCCAGAGTGCATAAACCATAGCCATGCCTTCTCTTTCTGTGGTGTTTTAATTCCGCTCTGACTCTGACATTTTTCTGCTAGCAAATGTTATAGGATGGTCTGATTCCCCTATCCCTGGTTGCGCCAGAATAGCTCCAAGTGCTATAGCTGATGCATCTAAATGCACGTGAAATGTCTTTTCCCAATCCAGGAATGCTAGTATTGGTGTTGTTACCATCTTCTTTTTTAGAGTGTCCTATCCTCACCGACATTCCTCATCCCACTAAAATTTTCTATCTTTCCTCAATAGTTTCTCCATTGGCATAGTAATTTGTGCATACCCTTCTATGAATTTCTTGTAGTAGCTTGTGTGTCCCAATGTTTCTCTCAACTGACGTACTGACTTTGGTGGTGGTAGATTAACAATCACTGCAATCTTGGTAGGATCTACTAACAAGCCTTGTTTTCACACTATATGGCCCAATAGTATCCCTAAAGGTGTCCCAAAGATGAAATTATTGATATTTAGTGATATCTTACACTGCCTGCATCTTTCTAAGATCATCCTTAACACCTCTACATGGTCCTTCAACAGACTGTATACTGTCCATCATCCAAGTATACTACTAAAAAATGATGGATGAATTCTTTAAAAGAAGCTATGACTACTCTTGAGAATATTGTTGGTGCATTCTTCAGGCCAAAAGGCATGAATCTGTACTGGTAGGATCCCCATTCTGTAGAAAAAGTGGTCTTGTACCTATCTTATGTGGCTATCTTGATTTGATGGTAACCTGAAAATCCATCTATGAATGAGTATGCTTCCCGACCTCCTACATTCTCCAATACCTCATCTGTGAAAGGGGTAGGGAAAAGGTCATGAAGGCAAGAATCATTTAGCTTCCTCAAGTCGACACATATCCTTATCCCTCCCTGCTTATTCTATTGAACTACCATAGGACTGACCCATTCAGATTCCTCCACTTGTTCTATGATTCAAGTCTCCAACATCCTGTCAATTTCTACTTTTACTTTCTACTTATATATTGGGTTCAGTCTATATGGTTGTTGTCTAACTAATCTAGCCTCATATTTGAGAGGTATCTTTATCTCTCCTAGCTCTCCTGCTATTCCTTTCATTTCTATAAAGGTTGTTGGGAACATGTCACTGTACTTGCACAATAACTCTGTTATGCTTTCTATTGTTTGCTCATCCGAGTAGTCTCCAATGCTATCCATTTTGGGATTCTCAATTGTCCCAATGTTGACTTTCTTCACCTTGATCGACGTAGCAAAAAATTATGATTCCAGAGGTGGATCTTCCACCTCTCTTGCACCTTCAAATTCTGTTATCTGAATTTTGCATGGGTCCTCTTCATCTAGTGCTTCTTCCTGCACATGGTAGCATGAAAGTAGTTCTTTCACTGTCTGTCTGTTTTTTTGTTGATCTTCTGTCATAAGTTCAACTTCTGGCTCCTTAATGAATATCACCCCTCTAATTTGTTTGAGTGCTAAAGCTATGTTGGGGTTCTCATGTTCAAATGAGAAAGTGACTGTAATGTTCTGTTGTAACACTGTCCATTCTGCAGTTCCTATGCGCAGTTCCTGGTCTACATACCAGTTTTCTAGGATTCCTTCTAGTGTATGAATAAAGTGATGAGGCCATTCCTCTGGTGGTGTCATCTTCCATAATGTTTTGCACTTCTCCATGTGTTCCAAAGGTGACCCATGTCCATCATATCTTTGCATCATTCTACTCTTCTACTCTGCACTGAACCCAATGCATAATAATTGTTTGCGTTAGTACCAATCCCTAATGGTTTCTTTGTACACACCCCACCATATTGCAGGTGTTTCCTTGAGTGTTATGTCTAGATCTAATAGCCTATGATTTGGTAACACTTCATCTTCATATCTTGTTAGGAATTCTTCTAATTCATTCACCCCATGAAAGCTAGGAGGTTCTCTTATCTCTGTACCTACCCATCGTACTGTGCAGTCTATTCTTGCACATCTTCTTGTGGAGACTTCATGTAGTCTCTACTGCCAATTCTCCAACCCTATATCTGAGTCTAACACACACGACATTATACTTCTCCAACTGAGTACCCCATTTGCAGTTGAATACAGATAATCTTCTTCTCGTGCGGTGGTTCTGTACAAATGGTTAATTTCCTTCAGGTCCAAGAAAGTGGGTTCTACAAGCCTTTCTCTGTCTGATGGATCTAATGGCGCAATGAATCTGTATTCTCCTGAATTGAATGTTATCTTCCTCATATTTAAAGTGATTATGGCATGATTATCAAACGACCAATTCAAGCCAAGCAATGATGGATAAGGTGTTGTGCCATCCACTATTTCTATTACTTCGAAGTCTGCCTTGGTGTGCACTCTATCTAGATCTATTGTCACACCTTTTAACCTTCCAATTGGTATAACTCTGTGTTGGTTTTCTAGTTTCAAATGGACATGTGATTATCCTAATGTGGGTTCTCCCATACATTTCCATGTCTTCTTGGGTAACACATTCACCTCAGACCCTAAATCGAGTATGATGTCCCCCATATTGAAATCTCCAATGTTAACATTTAATCTGAATTCCCTTCTTTTCCTCCTTCTTGTATGCAGGTGATTGACTATTTTCTGTTCTAATTTCCCCTCTACCTTTGAGTTACATATTTCTAGCATATTTTGAAAAAATTTAACAGATGATTGGTCATTTAATAGCTTCACACAGGTTTTCAGAAAATATTTTATGGTACTTACTTGTCCTAGAGGTTGCGCTTCATTAGTATGATCCAGTAATGAAGGCATCTCATACGTTGGTACGTCCTGAGTATGTTGTGTAGTTGATGTAGATGTAATTTTTGGATTCAAGAATTATTGTCTATATTGCTTGAATATCCCCTTTTCGTACTGTGCATTAAACTACTTCTGTGGTTCATCATTCTTCTTCACCCATTGGTGTTGTGTTGGATCTTGTCTTACTGCAACATTTCCTATCTTAGCTCCTTTACGTGTAACTATGTTAATATTTCTTCCATCCTCCCTTGCCTCTGTAGAAATCCATTGAACATTCTGATTGTTCTGATTCTTGTTTTCCTGGATCTTCCCCAATAGTGTTGGACAATCTTCTATACCATGATTTGATGTGTGACAATACATACAGGTCACAGGTGGAAGTGGACATTCTCTTGCCTAGTGTCCTGGTTGTTGATAGTTGTGACATACAATCGGTCATATGCCTCTTACAAAGCCTCCTTTACCTCATCCTCCACCTCTATAGCCAACTCGATCTCCTCGTGGTGCATTGCACTGGAGCGCTTGGTTATATTGCATGGGGTTATATTGAGGCTGCACGATATTGTACTATGACTGCACAGTATTATATTGTTGTGGCACAATGTTGTATGGGGATGGTACTTTGTTAAACTGTGGTGCAACTTTCCCTGTCATCATTTCTGCCTGCACCCTATAAGTATCTGATGTTCGCTCCCTCATCAGCTCCATTGTCCCACAATCTTTTTCATCATGGCACTATCTGGTATTTATGCATTATTGGAAAATGATATGGATCATGCCCCTGTGTCTTACAGATCTCACACCATAGTCCTCATGATGGAAAAGGGTTTGGAAGTCCTGTTTCCATGTATTGCATGAATGTTGGGCATTCATTCTTGCGGTGTCCTTCTGTCCTACATGTGATACACCAAACAAGTTCTCTTTTGTCCTTACCCCTTTTCTGGTTTAGTTGAAATTTTAAGTTCTTCAGATCCTCCTTCATCTCCTCTATCGCTGGATCCATCTTCTGGTATTGGTTCTCTTCCAATTGTAGGGTTTCCAGCAGAGCCTCTACCTGAGTTTGAAACTTTTTTTGTCTCAAAGGGTACTTCAAATGTGGTAGCAGTGAATTGATAAATAGATGCCTATGTTGCATGTCTTTCATGACATATTTTAGCTTTCCCTTCAATAATTTGAATCTCTAGTCAATCTCCCACACAGATTCTCCTGGTTTCTGTCTGATCTCTATCATCTCATTCATGTATTGATCCTCTGAGCTAGGATTCTAGAATTCATTTATCAAAAACTTCTTGATATCCACAATCATTTTGGTTGTCTCTGGTGGATTGTTTACAGCTAAGCTCATGTACCAATATAGTGTGTAGTATCTTATCATGATGGCTAACTGCGCAAGTTTAGTGTCTTCATCTATGATCTGTTTTGCTTCCCAGATGTTTTCACAAATGAATAAGTGCTTCTCAGGGTCCTCCGACACATCTCCCTTGAATTCTGGTAATCTGATGGTGGGATCATGTCCTTCCATCCTGAATGCTAAACTACTACCTCCGCATGGTGTAGATACTTGGCTACCACTTCGCGAACTAGCTCCTCTAGTTGCTTCTCCTTAACTATATGTACTTCCTTCTATCTTTCTTCCCCCAAAATTTGGTTTTCTAAATGGCGATGTTCTTATTGGTGTATTAGTCGCACATGGGTTTATGGGTTCCACACTCACACTGATATGGATATGAGTGCCACCTTTTGTTCATGTTCTTGGACCTCTTGTATTCTTTTCATATGTCATGCATAGGATTTCCTCAATCTACTCCACATCCCAGATATCCTCTACCTTTTCTTCATCACATGACAAGCCTTCCCTCGCGGATGTGGCTCTCTTCTTGCTGTTCATCTTATATTAGTAGGGTAATCCACTGCGCATTCTTCCAGTTGTTGCCATGATCTTATTGATCTGGTCTTCCTCCATCATGATTGGATACAAGGCCTCCTCCTTCTTTCCTCTATCCATTTCTTCCTCCATTTCTCGGTCTTTTGTGAGTGCTTCCCCCCTTCCCCCATGCACACAGGGAAGTTTAGATGTCTGAGGCCATTTTCACTACACCTTTGTTATAAAGTAACGTCTTAATGGACGTATATAGTGATCTGATGTACCTTCCTCAAGGTCCCTTCAATAACTCTTACTCTACTGCACTGTAAGAATTCGCAGTATCTACTGCAAATTCTGTGATAAATCCTGCAACAATGTTGTCTAACCATAAATCTATGGCACACGTAAATTTATTGTCAACTTGTTGTAACTGTGTGATATCCATAGGATTCCACTCTAGTTGTCTAATTTTATTTGTAGGGTGGTTGTATTTCAACCTCAATATCCACTCCTACAACACATGTGGGAAATCACAGAAAAATACTTCATGTAAGTTGCTGAATACGTACTTGTCCAAGTATTTGCATGGTGTTAACTTCGTGTCTCTGTTATATTTCTACGCAAATTCCAACTCCTTTTTTTTCAACCAACTCTTGATCTCTGTCTTCATTGGGTTCTACGGTCTCAACATCCCCTTTTATATTCTTGTTTTTGTCGTCGGATCTGACATTCTTTTTATGCTTCTTCAATAGATATTATTCACTTAATCCCATTCTGTTCCAACCGGCAACAAAACCATTTGTTGGTTTAACTAATTTATCTAACCTGATCTTACCTTACTGTCATAAGTTGACCTAGGTTCAAATTTAAAAATCTTCCAACAAAATCCCTCTAAAACTATCGCCCCCCCTGGTTAACCAGAAGGCAACGCAGTACACAGGGTGCACTGCACAGTCTCACCAAAGATAGTTCTATGGGTGGCTGCAATACTCATATGCTTGCAGTCTGGGAATAAGTGGGGATCTGTGTTTGTACTTTTTGATCCTCAATTATATAATCTAACGTCTTAAGTAATCGGCCACTCTTACTCATGAATGTGGAATATCATATCTAACTAGTTCCTTCATTCATTCATCTAGCATTTAATCATTAACAATAATGGGGATGCATAACATTCAATCACATAACACAATTTCTACCGTGGTTCTACCCCGCATGGGCTATGTCCACAAAGATTTGGCTCTCAAGCCCTTTTATTATATCTCAGCAATATATCGTGCCTCACACGTTTACAATCTTGGATCTTACAATCTCAACAAGCTTCCTGATCCCTATGAGGCTGACTAGATCGCACTAGGCTCCTCATCCTATGATCTAACCCTTGGGACTGAGTTTCTCAACTCTTCTCTAGCTCACCAGCTTACAAAATGTCATAGTTATAGCCTTTCTCACTCTCCCCTCTGTCTCCCTTCATCGATCCCTCCCTAGACCTCCTAGGTACTACTTATACATATTCTTGGATTATCAGCCATTACAATGTCTTGCAAAAACCCTAGCCCTAATGTAGTTAGGTCTCCCTTGCATGCATGCCTCGTATGCTTCCCTCGCTCATGCTGCTTTTCCTTCCAACTGTCTTTTCTTCCACTTCGTTCTTTTCTCCCCAAAAATGGCCTTTTCCCCTAAATGGGCCTACGCAAAAAAAGTTATGAAAAATCAATCCAAGGTGAAAAAGGGTCAATACTAGGAGGTCTACTGGATGCCCCAAAAAATTATTCCAGTCTTGGATCACAACTCATCATTCTAACTCTCATCAGTTTCAAACTAGAGAGGATGGATTCTTGATGATGTTCATCTTCCCTAGGCTTGTTTATGAAATCCATGACTTCCAAGATGGCCTTTTCTGAAGGCAACTCAAAATAAAGGGAGTCATGTGAATTGGGATAGTTAATATCCCATATGGATAGAGTAGGATGATCACACTCCGTATGAGGATGGAGTTGTTGACCAGTATCAACGAATGCTGATGGGATTTCCAGAGTGACAATCTTGAACACAGGGAGCGGTATGGATGCTCTGTATGAATCAATATCCTCATAATGAGGTACCACCCAAGGATAAAAAAAACCAAGGGATCCACTGGTAATTGACAAAACCATGTTGATATAAGCTACATTAGTAGTGGGAGATGGTGGGGGAAGGGGAAAAATTCTCATCAATGAAGGATCTATTGGATAGTTGGTTGTCATTGATGTTGTTGGATAGTTGGTTTTCATTTATGTCAACATAAGTGGTTGTCATTGATGTCAACAGATGTGATGTGTGTATTTGAAGAAGTCTATGAGATGCCTAGAGGTGTGGTCATGAAGCCCGAAGATGTTTGAGGAATAAGGAAATAAAGGAGTGTAAATGCAGGTAACACACTCATATATGAATAATCCTTTCCATGTTATTTCCAATGGTAGTTTGTACGTCATGTAGTTCCTCATGGTTTAGTAGTTATGAGGTCATGACGTTGAAAGCCCCGAAGAATGGTTAAGAAGCCCTAAATAGTTACAAGTCATTAATTAAATGGTAAATTGGTTGTAACAAGAAAACATAGGTTGCCCCTAAAGTTAAGGAAAGAAGTTACTTTGAAAAGTATAAATACACAACAAGAAGCCTCTCATTAGTAGCTTGACACACACAATTTTATTGAATATCTTCTATGTGAGCAAGTGATCTATTGGTGAAT
>JASDQU010101064.1:110883-122706 GCA_032191745.1 Picea mariana | reverse complement strand
TTTGGTTAATTTGAAATGGCTGGCCAAAGGTGTACTAACTGGTTTTTCATTCTGCATTCTAAACCTCTCCAACACCTTCTCTATGTACTCACCCTCAGACAATGTCAAATTGTGATTTTTCCTATTTCTTATTATTCGCATACCAAGGATTTTCTTTGCAACACCCAAATCCTTCATCACAAATGAATTAGCTAATTTCTTGTTGAGCACATTTATATCCTTCATATTAGACCTTGCAACAAGCATGCCATCTACATACAATAGCAAGATGATATACTTATATTTTACATCTTTTTAAAATAAACATAGTGATCAAAATGACATCTACTATAACCTTGTTCTGTCATGAACCTTTTAAACTTCAAATACCACTACCTTGGAGCTTCCTTTATGCCATACAAGCTCTTCTTCAACCTGCATACCAAATTTTCCTTCCCTTTGACCTCATACCCCTGTGACTGTTGCATATAAATCTCTTCCTCCAAATCCCCATGGGGTNAACCTGCATACCAAATTTTCCTTCCCTTTGACCTCATACCCCTGTGACTGTTGCATATAAATCTCTTCCTCCAAATCCCCATGGAGAAAAGTTGTTTTTACATCTAACTTTTCAAGATGTAAATCTTCTACTGCCACAAGGCTTAAAATAGTCCTAATTGAAGTCATTTTAACAACATGAGAAAATAATTCATCTAAATCTATACCTTTCTTTTGTGCAAGCCCCTTTACAACAAGTCTATCCTTGTACCTCTTTTTGCCTCCATCTTCTTCCTTCAACTTGTAAACCCATTTATTCTACAATGCTCTTTTTCCTGCAGGAAACTGAACCAAATCCCAAGTCTGGTTATTTACCAGGGATTTGATTTCTTCTTTCATGCCTTGCTCCCACTTATTTTTAGTGTCTACCTCCATTGCCTCTTCATAACATTATGGTTCACCAGAATCAGTGAACAATAAATAATACAATGAAGGAGAGTATCGTTCAAGGGGTCTACTTAACCTGGTATATCTTCTAACAACACTTACAGGAGTTTGAGGTACCTGTTTCTCCTGTTGTTGTACATTTTGATTTTCTAGTACCTTTGGAATTTCTTTTTCAGTGATCTCATCAAGCATTGTGTATTATGTCTTTTCTTTTTCTTGTTTATTTCCTTGCAACTGATATTTGTACATGACCTTCTCATTGAATATGACATCTCTACTCCTAATGAATTTTTGATTTTCATAATCCCATAAGAAATAACCAAAATCATTAACACCGTGTCCAATAAATGTACACTTCTTGGATTTTTCCTCAAGCTTTGTTCTATTTTCTTTATCAATATGGACAAATGCTTCACAACCAAAAGTCTTGAAAAAATAATAGTTTACCTTTTTTCCTGTCCATGCCTCCTCTGGAATTTTCCCATCCAAAGAGCTTGAAGTTCCTATGTTTATTAAGTAAACAACAATATCTACAACATATTCCCAAAACTATAAGGGAAAACCAACATGAAATCTCAATATACTCCTTGCACGCTCCATGATTGTCCCATTCATCCTTTCTGACACACCATTTTCTTATGGTGTTCATGGAACTGTCTTCTCTCTATGAATCCCATGGTATGAAAAATAATCATCAAACTCCTTGCTGCAATATTCACCTCCATTGTCTGATCTGAGACACTTCAACCTTTTTCCTGTCTCAGTCTCAACCAAAGCTTTCCATTTCTTAAAAGTATCAAAAACATAAGATTTTTGTTGAATGCAATAAACCCAAGTTTTTCTAGTTGCATCATCAATAAAAGTAACATAATAACAAGAGCCACCAAGAGATGATACATGAGTTGGTCCCCATACATCTGTATGCACAAGCTCTAACCTTTCGCTCTTCTTTTCTTTTTCGACTCTGAGAAATCTAACTCTCTTTTGTTTTCCATAAACACGGTGCTCATAGAAATCCAAATCAATTTGTTTAAGATCTGGAAACAAATTTCTTTTGTGAAGTATCTACATCCCCTTCTCACTCATGTGTCCAAGCCTATGATGCCACAATGTTTTATCCACTCCTGTAGAAGCTAAAGAGATAGAAGTGTCAGTATTACCAATACATAAATACAATGTACCTACCTTCTCTCCTTTTGATATCACTAGTGATCCTTTGGTGACCTTCCAAACATTATATGTAAATATGGATATACAACCTTCACTTTCCAATTGACCTGTTGAAATTAGATTTTTCCTTAGATCTGGAACATGTCTTACCTCTTTCAACAACCATTGGTTTCCATTCCTTTGCTTTATTTTTATCTTTCCCATTCCAATAATTCTGCATGGTGCATCATCACCCAAATGAACCTGTCCAAAATCACCTTGAACATAATCTAGAAAATGTTTTGTATGGGGTGTGGCATGAAATGAAGCCCCTAAATATACTACCCAAGACTCATAAATATTATCTATAGAAAGAATCAAAGCATCTTGTAACACATCACATGTTACATTTGCTTCCTAATTTTTCTCCTATTGTCCATCTCTTTGTTTCTTTGGAGCTCTTTAGTCTTTCTTCAAATGTCCTTTCTTTCCACAATTCCAACACTCTACTTTTCCTAGTCTGGATTTGGATCATCCCTTGCTAGAATTCATGCAGTTCCCTTAGCCCTTTCCTCTATCATTTTGTCTTACCTTGTTCTCCATGTTTAACGCATTACCTGATGTCTCACCTATGCTTTTCCATCACATTTCCTCGCTAAGGATAACACCAACAACATCATCAAATTTTAGAGTCTTTGAACCAAAGACAAAGTTACTTGTAGCCATGACCAAGTTGTTCCATCTTTCTGGAAATGAGCGCAATATTAGAAGAGCCCTGACCTCATCATCAAAGTCCACTTTTACAGAACTTAGCTAATTAGTAACTGTATTAAATTGATTTAAATGATCTGCAACATACCCACCTTCTGACATCTTCATATTAAACAATTTCTTCATTAGAAATACCTTATTGGACTCCAAGGGATTTTCATACAATTTAGCCAATGCATCCATTGACTCCTTCATTGTCTTTTCTTTCGAAATATTGAAAGCCACTGACGCTGCCAGGCTCAACCGTATCATTCCCATTGCCTTTCTATCAAGAACCTCCCATTCTTTGTCCTTCATGTATGTCAGCTTCTTTTTTATTCCTCCCAATGGTAGGAATAGATACTTCTGATATAAATAATCTTCCATCTACATCTTCCATAACTCGTATTTTTGCCGTTAAACTTCTCGACCCTAAACTCGAACCAGGAACCCTCTTTTCCTGCGAGTTACCTTTCGCTCCAATACCAATTGTTAGAAAAACAGGATCACAAAACAATAAAATAAAACAAATGCGGAAATAAAACACAGAAGATACATAATACAATAGAGACATAGATATACGTGGTTCACCCAGTGTGGGCTTCATCCACCAGAGAAATTGCCAGGTCCTTCCTTTTTATTATCCAAAAAAATGAAGGGATACAACCTACAACACACCCCTTGTAACTTCCTCTTCTTTCTCTCACTATCTCCTCTCTTAGAATACAATATTTTCAATGATACACAACCGCAATACAATTCCCTCATAAAAGAGGGTTGCCTTCTAGGGAAAAAAACCCTAACATAACTTATATCGTCATATCTGCGACCTTATAATGAATGGTCCAGATTTACTATGAAATTACAATATACATTTACAAGGCAATTTTTCCTTTGGGGGCCCGCTTTCCCCCAGACCCTCCAGTTAGGGGGATGATCCCCTCGTACCCTACAGGGGGGACAAGCCCCCCTTGCAACCCCCCCATGTGGAAGGGTGTACAATATTTCGAGGGTATAAACATGGATGAAAACAAATACCTATGAAATAGAAATATAATCAAGGTCCACAACCAACAATGGAAGGAGATCCACTTCTCATACTGAAACCAAAACCCGAGCCCCCACTGAAAAAGAATCCAGAAGTGGGGATCGATGTGGATGGGATGGGCATAGTGATGCTAGGTATACTAATATATGCAAAGGATGACACGACCGACGTCCCTCAGATCAAGGGACCGATAGAAAATGGCATGGACGGTGTAGGTCTAATGGAGCTAAGGGGTGGCAACATAGACATCACTATGATGCTCCCCGGGGGGTTTTCCCATGTCCTACTTGAGAATGGGATCGTAGGCTCAACTACACTAGACAAAACAACCATTCCTAACATGGTGGGAGGATGACTAAACAAAGAGAAAGGTGCACTAAAAATTTCCCTCACTTGGATAAGTAGAGGTGTGTCTGGGTCAGTCAAAGGAGGATTAAAATTGTGTGGAGGATGTTCGTCTACCACTTCTACCTCAACTAAACTAGTCTCATCAAACCAAATTTTAATCCCTTCAAATTCTTCATCAACTATATCACACCACTTGATATGTGGTTGTTCCTCTATAATGGGTTCAAGTCCTTGTAGTCGATAGGACCTGCGTAGTAGTTCAACCATGATAAATATATTATGTTAAAATCTGAACACAATTCAACCTAAAGTCGACCCAGACTCGGACTCAAAGAGAACACCCTAATCAAAACTAGGTTAACAACAAGAAAACCAATGGGTTAAGGGGCCTTTTGAGAACCAACCCTATGGGGGAGATGAATTCCCCACACAATTGGCTAGCGAAGGTATGGGGAATGGTTACAATGATCTATGTGAAATAACCCTGACTATTCCAAGCACCTTTTCTTAAGGTGGGCACCCTGCGGGAACTGAGACCTTGAACGAATGTCTCCCCCAGGTACTAAAGGAACATCCCACCTGCAGTCACCTTTGTAACTACCACTTAAGGCTACAACCTAACAATAAATGGTCAAGTGAACAATCATAGGTCTAATCACATGTAAGGGCAGGGTAACAAAGCTCGAATCTCCGGAGGTGTTAACCAATGAAACCCCATGTATACGTAGCAATCGAAGTGGTATCACAAACACCAAAACAAGTAGAGAGGGGTAATCTCCCTACTTGCCCCGATGTGACCTCATTCTTAACTCATATGTTAGAGGAGGCTCCTGACACACTAGTTGTAAGAATGGATTTAACACTCTTTAACGATTCCTAAGTTTTGTTTTGTGGCCTTGGGTATTTTACTCTCCAATCCTAATCCAAGGCCCTAAGCCTAGCTAATGTTTGTTCACTGTGAAAATAAAAATTTCTAATTGATTCTAGATTACATATTCTCTTTTTTAAGTTGTTTCTTAAGTCTGAGGGTAGTGGATGAAACTTTAGTGATGTTTTAACTCTTGACCCAACCAAGCAATGCATTGATGATAATGAAATTTTTTCACTTCGATGAACTCTAGCTATGGGAGGGAGAGAGACTTTTTCCTTTTCCTTTTATTTTCAAACTTTAAAAGAACAAGCTCACACAGACCAAGCATCCAACAATCACTTCAGATCTGAAACCAAACAATGCTCCTAGTGCATTCTCTTCACTAGTGTTTCAAAGGAAATCAATCAAGCAACAATATTTTTATCTTTTTTGGATATTTTCCAATTGTAATGCAACAAATATTCCCTATCTAAGAAAGAAATCAAATGCAAAAGGAAAACCAACAAGAAACAATAAGCAAGTGGGTTGTAGGAAATTGGAAATGAGGTTGGATCAACACACTCCAATGTCTCTAAAAAGATCACACCCAAAACTCACCTAGAGGGGAAGATCTAGCTATGGGAAATAGGTCCAAAAGGACAAGCAATTCAACCAATGACAAACACAACTAGATCTCTTTGGATATATTGGGTTCTTTGCCCAATTTCACTAAAACTCTCAAACAAAAACAAGACCTATTCAAGAGATGGAAATTAAACCACACAAATGCACTAAAAAACCATGTCAAGGAAAATTATGTGGCTAAATAGCTAAAAAAGAGACAATACCAAATGAGAACAAACCACTGAAACACCCTTTTTATCAGAGGATAGACCTAATCTCAAGGGTTTGGGTTTTTTCTCTACAAATCTGTAGTTTTTACATATCCTCGCAGTGCAGAGGCCTCGCGAGACTCTTATTGTTCAACTAGTGATGACATATAAAAAAAATTGTTTTTCAGGACAAAAGGATCTATTCTAGATCTTCCAGATCTGTATCAGATCTCTCATATCTACTGGATCTACGCTTTGAAGTAAAAGATGAATGAAAATAAAAATCAAACTACGATCAATAGAGGAAAGGATTGGAAAAGAGACTCAAACTAGAAAAGATTTCTTCCCCAGTATGGTCGCCATTTATGTTATGTGACAAAATCTCACAGGGATCTCATTGAATTCTCATCAATATCTCCCTAGGATTAGCCTAGTTATCCTAGACAAAATAGGGTTTAGAATCCTATGGTTTCCCTAGATCTAGATTCAAACACATGGATTCATTACTATCCTGAGGGGTGAATATTACATACCTCTATTTGTAGGTTGTCCTTTGTAAATCCTAATTGTTGTAGACCTAAAACTCTAGCTCCAAGCTGCACAACTTGCTTCCTGCATACAAAGGAAAAGCAACACCTCTCTACCTCTCTACTTGGGATTAAAATCATGGATCTAATTTTATTCTAATAAGATCTATAATAAAATGAATTAGATCTAAACATTCATGAATTAAATACAAATGATATAGGGGAAAACCAATGGTCTATTTATTAAAACGTAGAGAATACATACAATATCATACCTCGATGAAGATGCATCCTTCATTGACTCATTTCCCCTTGCTCCTCCCTTGGCTTCTAGGTCAAGCTAGGCTCTTTGACTTTTGGTTGTGTGGATGGAACAAGCACCTCTGCAATTGGGCAATATAACATTTCTCTTGAATTCTCCCCCTCTTTCCCAAGACTTTCCTTTGTTATATAGCTCTTTGGAGGAGGTTTGGGAGAGCTTATAGATATTCTAGAGACCAATAGAGACTCGAATGATGTGAGTTCCTAGGCCCTTTCCATGGAGATATATCTCATCCATCGCATATCACCCCGTAACTCCTTGAATCTAGAAGTTTTGTAGATCCTTGCTTTTTGAGAGACTAGTGACCAACGAGGATCCTAGCATCTTGTCTACCATGTGTCCTGTGAGGATCTCCAAAAGGGATTAAATCTTAGGAAAAATGTGCATTATGTCTTAAATCTTCTTATGGATTCCTCTCTAGCCTATAGAGTGGAAATTAATGCTATAACAACTGCTTACACCATTCTCCATGGCTTCTAACTTATCAGAGTGGATAAACCCTCTCCACCATAGATCACACTAGAGACCCTCGATTGCACCCTAAACCACAATCCAGAAACCCTCCCAATATGTTAATGGAGCAACAAACCCATCGAGCTTGGGAGGAAACATTGATAGTCTCAACTTCAAAGTTTCCTAGGCAACTACAGAGGTGAAGGTTAAATAGCATCAAGCCAATGTCGTGCCTAAGAAGACCTTTTCTAATCCTTGGACATCCATCATATTCTAAATCCCATATCCAAATTTATCTTCATACCTTCAACTATGACAAATATTCACCAGACTTGCATCACAAATCCTCATTGAACCTCCTAATAGAGCTTCCACTAAACATGCACACAAGTACCCAAGAGTGCTAACAAATGACGAGCAGTCTTCTTCATTGTCCTGCACCTTACACCTACTTCCACTTTCATCCATGATGCAAGCCTACCACTCAATTGACATATTCTTCAAGTGAGGATTGATGATCCTCTTCCTGCATACCTTCCACATTTTTTTCATCATAAACCTACGAGCCAGACTCCTGCTCAGACTCCATGTTCACAACTACGGATGGAACCAATTGAATACTGAGACGATATGGCCCTTTCTCCTTATAAATAACATTGGCTCACCACGTTCTTCCATGCATGAGACCTTGGTGCCCATGATTCCCCCACAAACCTCACTAATTGTTAAAATACTAGACATTAGGGAGGGGAAAAACTAACCACCTCATTAATCCACAAGGAACCATGGGTTAGACCTATGGCTTTATTGTTCATTTCATCATCTTGTGAGTTGTTTTCTCTTAGTATGTGAAAAAAGTTGGCAAAGAGAAATGTTAAGATGAGCCTGATATGACCAATGATGACCTTCAAGCCTACATCCTTTGGTTTTGAACTTGTCACAAAGTATCTTATTGTATTATTTGAATCACCAACAATGTTTAGCTAGGATATTTATTGATTTTTGGTGATCTGTATCCCTTGAAAAAATGCATAGGCCTCAACCTTGTTTTTCGAGATGTCCCAAGGTTCCAATAAAACTCAATTTATTTCTTTCCTCTAGGGTCAAAAATCAGCTCCCCCACTCTTGCATACCCTATATTTCATTTAGAATCCCCATCGAAACAGAGAGTGTAGCACATAGAAGCTGCTAGAATGATATTTGAGCAACCTTGTTGCTAACAAAGAAGTTCAGATTTAATTTTTTCATCTAGATCTTTTCAACATGATCTAAGCATTGTGGAGACTCTATTATAATCATATTAGATATAAATGTTTCATATAGTTTCCCAAGAGAGATAGTGGTTATTGATTGAGAACTAGACATCTTATTCTCGAAGATGGCCATGTTCCTTTCTAACCACAGCTTCCAGCAAACATACTTTGGAGACGCTATCCAGGCTCTTTTGAAAAGAGGTTTGGACCTAAATGAACCATGATAATAATAACCCCATTTTCCCAAGAGAGGTTTGATAGTGGATGGCCATGAAACTTGATGAATCACTTATGTATATACTAGCTTCTATACCTTCTTTGTGAACTCACATTCCAGAAATAAATTCATAATAGTTTCATAGTTTTGTTGACATAAGGGATAGCGGTATGGCCTAAGGAAACCCATTTTGCAAAGATATTGCCCAGAGAGAATTTTTCCATGAACCAGGGTCCAACAATTTTTTTTTATCTTTGGGATTCCATCATTATGTCGAATATTACCCCCGACATTCGTTTTCTCAAGAAGATTACCTTGCTAAAGGAGTGCAAAATAACCACCCTTAACCGTGTACCCAACTGCCTCCCATCCTCTATTTTCTTGAGCCTACAAGTGAGTTGAAGTTGCTCCCTAAAGTTTTAACATAAATGGATCCACCAAATCCCAACCTGACCACGAACCATCTGAATCCCAACAAGAGATATCAA
Source organism: Picea mariana (assembly GCA_032191745.1). Classification (NCBI taxonomy): domain Eukaryota; kingdom Viridiplantae; phylum Streptophyta; class Pinopsida; order Pinales; family Pinaceae; genus Picea; species Picea mariana. Next base: position 113,544 of record JASDQU010101064.1, on the reverse strand, counting down.
ACAACGAAGACTTGTTAGATTGCTCAAAAAAAATCTAAGAAGAGAGCGATTGATCATGGATTAAAGGAGGATTTCCCAAGTAACTGTCTTTCCAAATGTTAATATTCTTTCCATTCCCTAGGATCCAAGTGAGAAGTATTTGAAAATGTGGAATATAGGCTATGAGAAGCTTCCAAAATAGAGAACCATTTTTCATCACCAGGGGGCTATCAAGACACCTCCTTTGATCCCCCAAGAAGTATTTTTTAAGAAGGTATTTTTTCCACCATTCTCGGTCTCTTGTAACCAACCTCCAAATTTATTTTGAGCCAATGGCTATATTGACCAGACCTGGATCCCGAACGCCAAGGCCACCATGCTCTCTTGGAGATCTAAGAAAAAACCAATTCACTAAATGGAAGCATTTCAAATTTTTTTTCCCCCTTGCCAAAGAAATTTATGAATTTCTTGGTATAGAGCTTATTTTATACCCTCTGGATCCAAAAGCAAGGAAAATTGAAAAATAGGAAGTGCCGAGAGAACGAACTTGACCAACACCAACCTCTATTCTATATTTAACCATAAGGCTCCCCAAAATGCAATTTTTTATTTAATTTTTTGGAAGATGACTTGCCAAGCTTCAATAGGTAGCAAATGAATGCACATCAACATTCTCAGATATTTGAATGATCTCCGATTTGCAGAGAAAGGAAATTGGAAAATATTGGTTATGACCATGAGGGAGTGAGCACTCACATTCCAATCATACAACTGGCTTTTGTTTTTGTTGATCATTCCACCAGATACCTGAGTGAAATGATCCAGTATGCTTTTGAATTTGATAGTTATAATTCTCGAGGCCCCTCCCAAGAGTAGTGTATCATTAGAGAATTGGGAGTGAGTAATCCTTCTCACCCCCTGCGTAATATGAAGACCAAATATTTATCTTGTGCTTCTTTCCCATTCCATCCTTCCATTTAATGCTTCACCCATTAGAAGATAAAGCAAGGAAGAGAGAGGACACCCTTGTTGAAGACATCAGGAGGCTTTAAAGAAATTTGTTGGTCGGTCATTAATAAGAGGGGAAATTCATTGATTGTTGATACAAGAGCCTATCCATTTTATAAACTTCTAATGAAATCCAAATTTCCTCATAACTTCCTTGAGAAATCTATGGCTAATCTTATCAAAATCATTTTCCATATCTATTTTGATTATCATACATTTTCCCCCTCTTGATTTGCTAGAGTGAATGGCTTCCTGCACCGAAATAATGTTGCCCCAGATCTACCTTTTTTTCACAAAACCTTCTTTATTTGGAAGGATAACCTTCCTTAAAAGAGTTTTGATCCTATTTTTTATAACCTTTTCCATAATATTGTAGGAGACATTACAGAAAGAGATAGGATGAAATCAGTTGAAGGAGCAAGAATTCTTATCTTTTGGGATTAGATCCAAAAAGGTCGAATTGGTTGCTCCTCCCATTCTAGCAAATTTGTGGATATACTAAATCATTATGACCGGATCAAATTTAATAATAGACCAACATCTCTTATAAAAATGGGCACAAAATCCATCTAGCCCATGGGCCTTGTCAGGATCGAATTGATTAGAAGCCGTCAAAATCTCATCCTCTTTTACTCGCTTGATCAATTCCATATTATCTTCCTCTATAACCAGCAAAGGGATATGAGAGATAAATTTCCCACATAACTCCATATTCATTTCTTCATTATCATAATAGAGAGCTTCAAAATGCGATGTAGCGGCCTTCTTAATATCCTCAAAGGAATATATAACCTTACCCTCCTAAGTGGTAATTTCCTCCACCCTATTTCTCCACCGTCTGGCCTTGTCCTGCTTGTGAAAGAAGATGGTATTTTTTATCTCCTTCTTGAAGCCACAAAATTTTGTATTTCATCCTCCACATTTCTTCCTCGTTATTTAATGACCTCTGATACTTTTGATACATGATTTGTTCTTCCTAAAGCATGGTTGTGGATATTGTGTCTCTCTCTAAACTTTCTTGTGTGGCTATTAATTTCTTTTGATTATCCATTACTTCAACTACTGGAGGGGAGTATTTTTCCTTTTCCTAAATTTTAAGAGCATCCTTAGTTTCCTCATGTTTCTATTCCCAGATAAAGACAAGGAAGACCAATATCCATTGAAAACCATGAACAAAAAACTAGAGGAAATAAGGCTTGATCTTCCATCCACAAAGGGTTAAACTAAAAAGGAATGGGGCCCATATTTTCTTCCTTTGAAAAAAATAGAGAGATGGGGAAATAATCTGAGATTTCCCATGGGAGGATATGAGAGGATATCATCCCATAGTTTTCCAGAAAATATCTATGGATGAGAAACCAATCTAATGTTGTAGCAATATGACTCGGTCCTACTCTTCTATTATTCTAGGTGAACTTACCCTTACTTGGTTGAATATCAATCAGATCCAAGTGGGAAATGAGAAATTCCATATTCTCTCTAAATGGATCTCGAACAATGGATCCCCCTTTTTTTCCATTCTGATGGAGGTTGGTTTTAAAGTCTCCAGCAAAAATACAATTTTGAAAAAATCCTAACTCATGTAACTCTAATAATGAATCCCAACACTCTATTTTTTCTCTATAATTATTTGTCATATAAACATTGATCAAATGAATCAAATTACCTATAGGC
>JASDQU010101064.1:84246-99646 GCA_032191745.1 Picea mariana | reverse complement strand
AAGATACAAAGAGAGTTCTCAAGCAATGGGCTAAATATCACTTCTCTTCTCCTAAAATTGAGGTTCAAACTCATAGGGAGAAGTTAGAAAGAATAGAAAATAATATTTATCTTGAGCAAGTTACTCAGGGAATGGTGGATGAAGAAAGAGAAGAATTTCAAAGATATAAAAAATCCCTTTGAAAAGAGGAATAGAGCTGGAGATCGAAGTCTATAATTTTATGGCTCAAAATAGGGGATAGGAATAGGTGATATTTTCATAAGCAACCAAGAGATGGATTACAGAGGCATATTGTTAAAGAGATATTGTCTTCCAATGGAGAGACTCTTCATACCTTTGACAAAATTAAAGAAGCAACCTTTCTTCACTTCAAGGATATTTATTTGGAAAAAAGGATCAGAACCTGAAGTTACTACTGCCATGTTGGAGAACATACCTACATCCATTTATATGGAAGGAAATGAAAATATTATGCAGATGGTGTCAGAGGATGAAATTCAAACTACAATATGGGAGTTTGACCTTGATAAAGCCCCTGGGCCAAATGGATTTACTATCCAATTATATAGGGTATGTTGGAATAAAATTAAATATGATCTCATTATAATGATACAATATGTCCAAAAATATTTTAGAATGAGAGGAGCCATAAATTTTTCTTTTCTATCCCTCATTCCTAAATAAGAAAATCATGCATATTTTTCTAGGTTCATAACAATATCACTATGCAATTCCTCATACGAGATAATAATAAAAATTATAGTGACAAGACTCAAACTGTTTCTCCCTAAAATCATATTAGAGAACCAAGGCAGATTCACTACGAAAAGATAAATTATTGTTAATATCATTCTAGTCCAGGAAGCAATACATATGAGCAAGGCTAAGGGGATAAAGGAATGATAATCAAGATTGATATGACTAATGCCTTTGATAGGGTGAGGCATTCTTTTATTTTTTATGTTCTTCATAGGTTTGGGTTCTATGTTGATTTCATTCAATGGATTTATGCATGTGTAAATCATCCATGGATCTCTCTATTAGTTAATGGACACCCAACAAGATTTTTCAATGCAATTTGAGGTTTGAGACAAGGTTTCCCCCTATCTCCCTTGTTGTGCATAATTCTGGTGCAATATTTAAGTAGGAGATCGTAGTATGATTGGAACAACAATGGAGCTTCAATCACTATAGCTAAAAGGTTTCAGAAAAATCTATACCTTTTTACTCAAGCATATGGAGAACTAATAAACCACCTTAAAAGCCAAATATATGCCTAGAATGTAAGCCAATGTTCCAAAGTAATTCTCTCTAATATTATTCATTTTCCATTTAAGGATATATGGAATTATTTTACATATTTGGGAATGACTATTTTTCTTGGTTCCCCTACTTCTAACCTATGGTAGAAAATCTTTAAAAAAATGAATTCAAAGTTAGAGCAATGGGGAGCCCATTGGTTAAACCCATAAAAGAGAATCATTCTTATTAAAGTTGTGTTATTTGCTCTTCCTATATTTCAATGTTTGGATCTCTTGGATCCAATAAGTATTCAACAAAATGTAGCAAATGATTCAATTTCTTTTATGGCGAGAGGGTAAATCCAACAATAAGAGGTTTCACCTAATTAGTTGGTCCATAGTGAGTGCTCCTAAAACACATGGTGGTATGGGGATTCTTGATCTTGGACYGATGAACCTTGCCTTAGGGGATAAGATCCTATGGAGGATGGTCRCTRGGAAACATGAATGGTGGAAAAAGGTATTAATTAAGAAATATTGTGTTGGACCCRRAAAGCGAAGTCTAGATGTGCTTCCTCCCACTTAATATGGATCTCCTATATGGAAATCGGTTAATGCTACAATTACAATAATTCAATCAAATCTAATGTGGATTCCAAGTAATGGGGGATTAATTGACATTTGTAATGACAATATAATGGGGAACAAGCCCTTGGTTCATACACAAGAGTTGGATCCATTGAAGTGTTGATTGGATTCCCTTTGATTCAAGACTATATTTGATATATCTACTTGGACCACAAATGTCTAGTGGAATAGTTGGAGATTTGGTGAAGTACCTCCAAGGCTTCTACCTCTAGTTAAACAATTGAAAGTTCTCCTAAGTGGTTGCACTCCAAAAAGGTGATCAACTATCAATCATAGAGGTTGGGGATCATTAATATACCCAATAAAGAAGGGATATGAATCAAAGTTGGAAAAGGTATCTCTTCCGCCTAAATCCTCATTATGGAAAAAGATTTGGAATTTTGATGGGTTTCCTAAAATAAACACCTTTTGTTGGGTTTTATCACATTAGAGAATTCTAACATCATAAATCTTGGAAAAAAGAGAGATCTAGTGACTTTCAATATATTATTTATGCTTGGAAAGTAATTAATCTATACCTCATTTATTTTGGGAATGTAGTTTTACTACCTCAGTTTGGCAACAAACACTAACAAGAATTGAGCATTGCTTCTATAAACCAGTATCCTAGAAATATGTTTTTGGAAAATGGAGTTTTAGGTATAAGGGGTCCTTTAAAAAAAAGACCATGTTAAAGAAAATATGGTTATCTCTACCAAAATATATCATATATAAAGTTTAGTTAGCTATAAATAGAGCATTTTTTGGGCAGGAATGTGTTGCGCCATTGATGATTGTAATTAAGAGGGAGAAGAGAACGACGAGACCTCCTATCTTCTCCGTGCTTATGTTGAAATGCCTCTCAATCTAAGGTTTCTCTCAGGAATCATGATTTTGTTTTGGTTGGGGGTATGTTCGTGTTTTTGTTGGGGCTGGTGGTTTTCAAGTGGATAGGTGTTGCGTTCAAGTTATTTTTCAGGTGCTAGTCTAGGCATATGTTGGCTTGTTTTGGTCAGAAATTCCTACTAGGCCTCTCATGATATTTTAAGCTCATCTGCCCCCCCTAATAATATGAAAGCAGTAGAAAAAAACCCCAATCAAAGTGCCAAGAAAGATAAAGGTACCAAAGAAGCAAAAAATGAAGTAGGTTGTTCATAGAATCGTACATAGAATTGAATTTCATTAATTTATTATAGAGCAGTGAAAATCATGGGGGTATTTTGTAAGTTTTTCACTTATCAACACAATATTTTTGTAACACGTGCTGAGAGCACACCAAATATAGTTGAAAATTTAGATAGGATGCTACTATGTAATGTAATGGGTTGCTCAACATTGTTTGATTTGTATCTTTCATTGTCAATTTTCTAGCAGTCTTTCGTAATATAAATCCCCCAATTTTGGTTTAAAAAAATTATTGGTTTTTCTTGTTTACAATTCATTATCGATGAATTCATACTACTCTCAACGAATTCTCAAAACAAGAAGTGTTAAGGGATACCATTTCAATGGTACTAATCTCAATAGTTCTGAATGTTTTGCATTAAATGTTTCAACTACACATGGAATATTTGTTGTATGCCTAGCAAATAAATATGTGCAATTATGAATAGAGATTCCACCTCAAGGCCTTTGGGACTTAATGGTATTGATGTAGCAGATATTATAGATCAACCTAGCATGTTCATAAACGCTTTATCTCTCGCTAGAAGGTTTTTTATGTTAATGTATGAATTCCAAAAGTCTAACGTGGAAAATTATAGTACCATTGTGAGGAATGATTGAGAGCATGGTGGAATATGTTGATGAGAACATGGTGAAAAATAATATGTCAACTTCCATAAATTACTAGCTAATCAAGTAACATCAAGAATGTTAATGACAACTATATAAGTATGCATTTGGTTATGCTAATATTATATGCATGTTGAAATAATATGGGAAATGACTCCTTTACTTATACTTAATACCATTATTGAATGGTTAAATGGGATTAATTTCATATGTGAATGATTCCCAGGGGGGTACTATAAAGGAGGGAAATCTGATATGTGACAAGGATGCTTATAATTGTTTCAATGCATTCATATTGTGTTTGATTGCATTGTGTGATTCTTGTTTATACTAATAATGTAGATATAGTGAACAATATTTGATTGCATTGAATATGTTGACAACTAAAAGTCATTGAATTATTAATATGTTATAATTCTAAGATCCTTTTATGTATCGTTATGAATATAGAAATGAAAGATTTCTCAAATTTTTTTTGGCTAATTTATAGTTCTTTCAAGGAGGACAAATACCAGGTAGAAACATCTTGGACATGGCAATCAATGTAATCCCATAATGAAGACTGGAGACTACAGCTACAAGGGTCAAACTATATGAGAGGAATTTCATGATTGTGAAATCTAATTTCCATAAGAAATATATTTAAATTTGTAACCAAAATTTTGATAATAACATCTTACGGTAACTATATGTGTATGATATAGGTGAAAGGATGGATCTATTTAGTAAGGATAGATGATGGTTGTTGTAGGCAAAAAAACATGGGGATAATGTTATTGTGATGACATTATAACCCTATGTCATGCCTTGATAATTTTAAGCTATGTTATTTAGAGGTTGTTAGAGGGATTCCCTAGCATTAAGACTCTATAAGTTTACGCTCTTCGTGTGCAAGAAATCCTAGGCAAATGATGGATTGCTTGAGGGATTGTTTAACAGAGAAGGGGATGCATGAGCCTAGAAGGGTGAGTGACTACAAGGAAGACATAAATTGAATGAATATATGGTGAGAAATTCATGTTATATGTTCATAAGGATCATAACTGCATATTGGGTGTGTAAACAAAACTAATTAGTTGAATCTCACATATGGCATCCTTTTTTTTTCTAGGTTATACTACTCAGGGAAAACCCCCAAGTACTTCCCCTCATTTCAAGGATGGTACTTAGGGTAAATCATAAAATCTTCAGGGCACATAGCCGGTCAACAACAGGGCTTGAATCCATTAAAATAATATACTCGTTAAGAGCTCAACATGTCACTTGGGGGAATTGAACTTGGGTGGAGAGGATAAAAATCATTCCTCCCAAGAACCTTAGCTAATCCCAATTGACAACACATATGGCAGCCTTATGGAGAAAAGATACATATTCATATAGATAAGTATTGAGTTGATTTGTATATTTAATCTCATGTTATGAATATATATGCTTTAGTTATAAAATTAAAATTTCCATGAATGAAATAACTATTGTTTTAAATGACATTGTATGTGCAATTGAAAAATGAATTCATGGAATATTGCTAAAGAAATAGAACACTAAGGGTGATGCTATTCCAAGGGAGAGGGGATGTATGTATTGGTTTCAACCCTTTGGAATGATATGAACTTTAATTGCATATATGTATTTAAATGTTTTATTACTATACCTTATTCACACCAGAAGATAGACATGTCATGGTGATTTTAAATACGTGTTAACATTGACATTTGAAATTAATGAAATATCCAAGGTTGAGTGAAAACTAGCACCTAAAGGGGCTATGATACCACACGAGGGGAAAGGTAAGGAGATACAAGAGAATGTCCATATGAATAGCTACCTATGTCTCTTATGTATAAGTGGATAACCCTTACCCTAACCCTTCACTCTTTTATAATATTGATAATAAGCCCAACCTATAGTCTCATTTGAGATAGGACAGATGGACCTAACCATCTCTTATATTTAGGCAACCACCTCCTACATTCTAGGAATTTGTACCCCACATTATTGGAACTAAAAGAAGTTGGATTAGGAATCTCTTTCCACCTTTCACTCATTCCAAGAGAGGAGGTTATTTTTTAAACCTTTAGAGAAGAGGAAAAAAAGGTTTTCCTTGGAAAAAATGAGCTACCATATTATGGGATTGAATATACCATGAAAGAAATCCATGGGAGCCTGGTAGAGAACAAGACAAGGAAGATGAAATCATAGAGAGAAAAAACAAGAGACTGATGTGCAATAATAAAAAACAGATAGAATAGAGTGACACTATTACTGCCTAAACTAACATCCTGGTGGAAAGTCTAGCCATAGGTACTACCTTGGGGCAACAATATGGGAACTACACCACTGTCACCTCAGTACAATATCCCCTTCACTTTAGGCTATCTCCCAAAGGCCAAGGTGTGTATCCCTATTAATGATAAATTTAAAGTCATCCTCTTTAGTGAATTATAACCATGAAATCTTATGATATACTTCAATGAATCCACTATATGTATGACAATATAATGCACACAGATTCCAATATGTGAGTAAATGCTTCAAATATAATGAGTTAGTAACAATAGCATAAACCACAAATTATCCACTTAAGTAAGAGGGTTAGGAGCTAGTGGATGTGTGTGCTAAATATGATGTAAAATATGGATAGTAAATACAACTTCATATCTTGTTTTTAAATGATTATCACTCAACAAATGAAACTCTAAAGAGGTAGGTTAAAACAAACCACTTTAAGCTACATTTAAGGCACAATTAATATAATTGGGTAAAACAAATTGATGGTGCAATGTGTGCTTTGAGTGTCAATCAATTATATTCTAAGGAAAGGACAAGTTTACGGCTGTACAACACCTCCAAATCTGTTTGTATGATAAAATAATGCAGAATTTCAAATTTAGTGTGAAGAGTAAACCATCCAAAAGAGATATTTTACACTTATGAGCAATACATCTTGGAGGATTTAGCTAGGGCTAAAGATATGAAAAAAAATTATAGCCCAAGAGAAGTTAGAATAAAGTTCACAAGAGATATAACAATTTAATAATCAAGAACTTGAAAAATATAAGGTGATTCCCCCTAGGGTTATTCAACTTTAGCACTAGAATTCACCGAAATTATCTCTAAACAAATTATATTCAATTATAAGCAATGTAGAGATGAATTTCAGCTCTAGAAATGTAAGATAAACTTGTAGCAATTCTCTAGTGATGAAGTAGAAGCTAGGTATGAGAGATAATGAACCTTTACGCACCAAACCCTAGCTTTATGGTTTCTCCAAACCTGATTTTTATTGTTGTTGTGTATTTTCCAAATTTGAGAAAGAATTAAAATCAACCCAATACATTTTAGATAAAACCTTGATGCACAATTATATAGGGTCAATTTTCCTTTTTAGGGTTTATAGATATGAAATGTGTTAGGGTGCTATAAATTATAGGAAGTCTGATTATTCAGTTTCTATCTGTTGTTGATCTCATGAAAGCTTCTGGCTTGCCTGGTTTCCTCGGATGAATTTGCCCCTCCATCCATTTTTTCCCAATCCTTCGTTCATTGGTGTGCCACTCACTTCCCTGTCCATTTATCTTATTGGCCACATCTCACCCACCACTCATCCCTGCATAAACAAAGTTAGATAACCTTAGGATAATTAATAATTAAAATTAATTCATTAGGTTAATACTATTAGTAATTAGTAATTAGATTAAGTGTAATTAGGTTATTAATTAGGTTAGCAATTAGTTAGTGTAATACTAATAATATTAATAATAAATTAAAATTAAAAATTAAAAAATAAAAAATTAAAATTATTAAAAAATTAAATGAACATTTTATTTTTGTAAGGGAGTTTAAGAGCCTGTATTACTAAAAGAGGATTATGATACAAAAAAAGGGGAACTCCCTGGTCTGCCAATAAGGAAACCAGGCCAGAGGTTCCCGAGTTTTGTTTTCTGAAGTAAGCAAGGGTTATGACTGGAATGCCACCATGGGAAACTAGCCCAGTCCTACCATATCCAGTTTTTGACAAGATAAGCACAACATACATGAAAAGAGAAAAACAAGATAACATAAGCTGAGACTGACACAGGACTAACCTGACCGACTTGACAATAGACTAACCAGACACTAGTCCAGGATAATGATATGTTTCTTTCCTTCATCCGCCTGGTCCTTGTTTTCCTCCTTTCGGGAGACTGTGTGAGTCTTTCTGATGTGTGTTGGTACTCCATTCCCGTCGGCTGGCATGATGTCCACGTGATGGAAGTAGCACAGGTAGAGGTGGAATTGAGCTTCCAACTACTCCATTTTGGATATTTGGTCCTTCTCGACCTCAGTTAGCAGTTTGGTAATGGTTTCCAGACTCTTGAGGCGCCTCAGAACTTCGTTCAGCAGTTTTGTGTGTTCCTTGTTGTTCTCCCGTCTAGCGTCCTCCCTTTCCTAGATCACTTTTCCAATCAGCATCTTTGTTTTCCACGCCATATCCACCATTTTGTTGTAGAGGGTTTCCTTGGGCTGCGTGGCTCCTGGGTCAGTTACCCAGTTCGCTTCCTAATTCAGAGCATCCCATGTTTTGCCCTTCCATTTCTCTTTGATTTCCTTTACCAACCGGGAAATGGTCGCCTTTCCTTTCGATGAAACTAGAGTGTGAAAGGTGCCCTCCACATCTTTTGTCGCCTACTCCATCCTGGAAACCCGTCGGGGATTGTTCTGAGTTCCCTTCCCCAGGGGGTTTCTTTTGTTGTGCATTCACTTCATTCCCACCATCCCAGTTATCCTATGGCAGCTCCTTTGTTGGGTTCTCAACCTGTTCCCATCTACACAGGGTTCCTCCTTTCTCTGCCCTTATGTCTGTGGTGGCCCCTGTAGTTGTGCTCTTTCTGTTTTAATGTATTTTTGTTGTTTCTTCTCTTATTGAAACTTCCCTGTTGTGGGTGCGTCCTTCCAATCATGGTCTTCCCATAGAGGTGAACCTTCCCATCCTTTTCCCCCATCACAGTATGTATGATCATGATGACTTGACTGTTATCCATGTACGGGCCCTTGCCCCTGGTCGCTTGATATCCTACTGTGCAACTCGTCGTACCTAGTCTTTAGCGTGGTGGGTCAATACTAGTCCATGTCAATCCCTCTCGCCTTACGTCATTTGTTGCCTACTATTTGTCGTCGATAATTTCCCATGGTCTTTCCCTGCAAATATTACTATTGACATGACCTTGTTGATGTACCCTCACCTGTTGTATAATCTAATCATGCATTGTTATTGGTGGTTGAGTGTTGGGAAGTCATATCCTACCTGGGTCCTTCGTGCCTTCCCCTAGGCCTTTCACAGCCCTCCTCTATGTGACCTTCCTTTCTTAAGTTGTTGTCACGATCTTTTGTCGCTAGTTGGATGCAATCCATTCTGAGTTGTCCTTCCGGGATGTTGATCCAGGTAGTATCTAGTTCTGGTCCTTCCTTTCTAACCCCCTCATTTGAAATTCTATCCACCAGGCCATTTGCTAACTTGCATACCTAGCACAACTCCACTGTGTTAATCCTTTGTAGATGCTCCTGTATTTTTTATAGGGAGTGTGCCAAGCGCCAATGTTTCTGTACCTTTCCCACTCTAGTGCCATTTTGGAGTCTCTTCATCGTGTTGATGACTAGGGTGGAGTCACCTTCCATGATGGTGTTGGTCATCCTTTCACGGATTAGAATTTTGAGACCGAGCTCCAGGGCTCCAAATTCTGTTGCGTTGTTGGTTGAGTTCCCCATAGTCCCAACATACAGCCAGATTATGTTTCCATCACTATCTCTGATCACCCCTCCTATCCATGTCATTCCTAGGTTTCCTTTTGTCACCCCATCAAAATTTAAATTGAGGAACCCTGCCAGAGGCGGTGTCCAGTTGCGCTCTCCTAATTGAATTTGTGGTGGCTTCCCTACCTATGTGTTGTTGCACCTGTCTTTTAGGTGAAAAACTTCCAGGATTCGGGAGTCCTAGGCTGTGATTTACACTTTTCCAGTCTGGCAGTTGCGGCGCTACACCGTTTCTCGTATTTGTGAGATTATTGCTTCCTTGAGTTTCCCTTCCAAAAGGCTTTCGTTCCTAAAGATGTGTCGGTTCCTTTCTTTCCATATTTCCCATCTGATCATCCCTGGCATGAGATTCAAGCAGAGGTTCACCATTTCATTTTTTTTGTACCTCTCATTCCAGTTATTGATGGTTGCGTAGATGTTACCTCGGGTCCTATTGGACTAGCAAAAGATGTATGTCGCCCAATCCCAGATCTCTGTTGTGTATTTACATTCATCAAGGAGATTATTCGTTGTTTCTTCCTTATCTTGACAGAGGTGGAAGCGTGATGGGCCTATGAAACCCCTTTTCCTTAGGTTTTCCCAGTTTAGAATTCGGTTGTGCAGAACTAGCCATTTGAATATTTTGATTTTTGGCCACTGGAAGCTGCCCCAAATCTTTCCCCACTGTTGCGCCAGATCTTCTTGGTCCTGGTCCAAGATGTAGTTTCGTGATTCCTTTAAGTTGAATTCCCCACCATTTTTCCTGCCCATCTTAGTTGGTCCTCTTCTTCTGAGATTACAATTTTCCTTTTCCCCAATTCCACCTCCACCTCCACCTCTTTCAGTATTATTGCGATCCGATCTCTGTTTTGGGGATTGAGTTTGTCCCAGATCCTCCATCTGTCGCGGTTATTTTCTTGTTTCCAGTAGTGATGGATTTTGATTTTTCCTTGCACGGTCATCACCTATTGGAGTTCCTCCCTGTCCGGATTTTCCATTCTGGGTTCCTGTTTCCACGCGTCCTCCCAGAATCTGGTTGTTTTACCATTCCTCACTTCCAGAAGTTGTGTTTCTGGATCCAGGTTTTATTGTGCCAGGCTAGATTCCAGATGGATGATCCCTCCCTTGTGCCCATAAAATGAATTTGATCCTGGTCGTTGATGTCCAGGGCATACTTGGCTTTCAAGAGGGTTATCGATGGTGCTGAATTTTCTTTGACCCATCTCCACCAGAGTTTCACCCCGTAGGCTTCGTTGGTTACCTATGGGTCTTGTAACCCCAAGCCTCCTTTGCATTTGGGTTTGAAAACCTTCTCCCAGGCCACAAGGGCCTATTTTTTCTTGATTTACACTCCTCACCATAGGAAGTCCCTTTGGGTGGCTCTTATTTTTTGGAGTATTCCTTTGGGAGCAGGAAACACTGACATCATATAGGTCGGAATTGCTTGTAGAACCACTTTGGTCAGGATAAGTTTCCCTGTTAGGTTGAGGGATCTGTAAGTCCAGTTTTTCACCCTCTCTTGTAGTTTGTTTATCACTCCTTCCCATGTTGCCATTTTTCATGCTCTGTCTATCAAGGGGATTCCTAAGTATTTCATTGGGAGCGTTTTGCGTTCAAACCCCAAAATATTTGCCAGGTTTCTTTGAATTGTTGGGTTGGTATTGAAGAAATAGATCATGGATTTGGAGTGATTGATCTCTACTCCTGAGGCTTCCCCAAACTCTTCTAAGATTCTTTTATAGGATTTCGCTTCCTTAATCGTGGGTGTGCCATGGAGTAAGGTGTCATCAACGAATTGTTGGTGCGTGGAGGTAGGGCAGTTTTCAAAAGGTTTGATGCCTGTTATTTCCCCTGCTGCAGTTGCGCTTTTTATGCTTATACTAAGTCCTTCCATCATCATAATGAACAAGAAAGGTGATAACGGGTCTCCTTGTCTGGTGCCTTTTGAAGGCCAGAAGGGTTTGGTTGGGGCTCCATTGATTGAAAGCGAGTAACTTGTCATAGAGAGTAGGCTGACAATCCAGTTGACCTAGTGTTGCGCAAATCCAAAAGCTTCCAGAGTCTTGACCATATAGTGCCAACTAATTTTGTCATAAGCCTTTGCTAGGTCAAGTTGGATTATCATCCTCCCTCTCCTCTGGATTTTCAGTATGTGTATCATCTCATGGGTATGGATGATGTTGTCCACAATTTGTCGCCCTTCTACAAAACCCGCATGTTCCTGTGAAATCAATGTGGGTAGGAGAGGTTTTAGTCTATTGGCTATGACTTTGGAGATTATCTTGTAAACCACATTGCATAATGCTATGGGTCTGTAATGATATGGGGTCCTTGCTTCATTTTCTTTGGGGATTATAGTAATCATTGTGGCATTTAGCGCTTTCAGAATGGAGGCCGAGCATCTGGAGTCTTCTACCACCCCATAAACGTCATGTTTGACCCTTCCTAGTAGGCTTTGAAAAATTCCACTGTGAAACCATCTGGACCTGGGGCCTTTCCATTGGGCATCTCCTTGACCACTTGGTCAATTTCCTCCTTAGTGATGGGTTTGTTTAGGTTAATATTTTTTTCCTCGGTAACTAGCCTAGGGATGTGTTGATTTATCCTTTGTATGGACTCCATTTGGTCCTGGTTGGGTTCCTGGGCTATCCGATGGAAGTGGTTTACCAATATGTTTTCAATCTCCTTATGTGACTCTCTCTCGATCCCATCTTGATCCCAAATTTTCAGGATTTTGTTGTGGGTTCTTTTAGCAATGGTTGTTCTATGAAAAAAATTGTGTTCCGCTCCCCTTCCTTTAGCCACCTGATTTTGGACTTTTGGCACCATAGAGTCTCTTCCTGCTGGCATCTTGCTTCCCATTCCTCAATCATTTGGATCTCTTCCTTTTTCTGATCCTCTGTATAGCCCTCTTCTATGCATATTTCCTGGAGTTTCCTCATTTTGTCTTCAATATTTTTTTTTTCTTGGTTTATGTTTCCAAAGAATCCTTGTCCCTTTCTTTGATTGTTTCTCCTACCACCATTGTCTGATGTTCTCCTTGAAGGTGGGATGTTCGATCCAAAATTTCTCGAATCTGAAGGGTCTATTCTTCAGAGTGGTTTGGAAGTTTGCTTCCAGTTGGACTGGCCAATGGTTTGAACCCCCCCAAGGAAGGATGTTGCAATCTAAAGTTAAACCCTATAGAATGATGGAATCTGACACCAAAAATTTTTTTAGCCTCATCGTTATCTGATGTTGATTTATCCATTTTTTGTTCCATGTGAACTGACCATTACTGGTTTGGATGTCTACCATCTCCACTATGTCAATGAAAGCTGAAAATTCTTCTGCATGTCTATCCAATCTACTGGTGCCTCCTTTTTTTTTCGTAAGTGTCATGATGATGTTGAAGTCCCCAACCAGGATCCAGTGGAGGTTGTGGGAGCGGGATTTTATGTTTTATAGGTCTAAGAGAATTCTTCTCTTTTCTTCTAACATCTAGGAACCATACACATTAGTTCATAGAATCACCTCTGTGTTACCTATGATTTGCATGCTAACCGAAAGTGTGTGTTTGGTGGCTTCGACTTCTAGTAGATTCATTACTTGTGGGTTCCACAAAGTGAGAATACCGACTACCAACTGTTGTCCTTTGACAACCAACGTCTTGTAATTGCTCCATTGTTTTTTACTGATTGTTTCCATTCTGTCTACAGTACATTTTGTCTCTTGGATGAAACAAAGGTCCGGTTATTCCTTCCTCAATCTATTTTTAAGGATTCTTTTCTTTCATGGGTTGTTTAGGCCTCTAATATTCCATGTTATAATCTTCATTTAAACATGTGGGGGGGAGTTGGGAAAGAGATTTTTGATCTTACCTAAGTTTATCAGCAGAGCTCCTAGTTCCTGTAGGGCTACGTTGTTTGATTTCCTACCTTTCTTCCTTCTCATCTGCTTGGGTGAGAGATGTGGTTGTCCCTCACGTGCTCTGATTCCTAGGTGTCCTATATCCCCATGTGTGCACTTGAGCCCTCTGGATTTTTCTTCCTCCCTTAGGAGGAATAGGTATTGGATACGATCTAGTTGCTCCGCTGGTACATTGTCTATGCCCTACCTTTTCCATTGCTCCACTATGTTCGAGAGATCTATTCCTTCCCTTTCCACAATATATCTGAGATCAAGATCTTTCGTACCTACCTCACTTGGTGTCATTTCTGCATCTCCGACAGCCTCTTGCATGGGGGTGTTGGCATCTCTGGTTTCTCCGTCCATAGGAGTTGCGCTATCCCCCTGTTCCATCTTATTGCTTGGATTGTTTGTGTTCTCATTTGGGGCTTGTTCCTTAACTTCTTTATCTTTTTCCCTTTCCTTTCCTCCCTCTTCCCCTTTGTTGGTTTTTTCCCGCCCTTCCATTTGAGTCCTGGCTTCCGGGTTGCTTCCCATTGGGACTTTACTTGGTTTCTTGTTTTCTCTGTTTTTGTGGTTCGACTTGATAAACCCATCCTCATCATGTTGTATTTTGGTGTTTTCCGCTTCTTGTTTTTTATTGAGAGGGAATTCTATGAATAGGTTTCCATGTTCGTGACATCTTCTGCATCTGAATGGGATCTGCTCGTAGTCGATGCTTTGTCTCCATTCCTCATCCCTGAATTCTAGGCTTATGGCTTCTGGGAGTGCCCTCAAAACATCCATCTCTATGCAGATTCTTGCATAGGAGGTATATCTCCCTTTTAGGGTTGCTTCTGATGTCTTCACATATTTTCCAAGTTTGTTCCCTATTGCTTCAAAGGTGGAGGGTAGCCAGTAGTCTAGCAGAAGAGAGTAAAGCCTCAGCCAGATGGGTACATTCTTGAAGGTTTCTTTCTCTAGGGAGAATTTTTCCTTCCATGGCCACATGTATAGTCTTGTTGAGGCTTGGAAGTATGCCCCCCCCCTCAAAGACTCTATCCCTATCCTCCAAGTTCATGAATATTTTTGTGAAGAATCCTTTCAAACCCAGGTGGAGTTCCACTTCCTCGCTTGGCTTCCATTGGTATTTTATCCAGTCGTGCAACGTTCTTCTGTGGGCCACAAACCCATGAACTTCCAAATTAGTGCATGCGTCTTCATCTAGTCCCGGAAGATTTGCATTTTTGGATCTTCCAGTATCACCTTGGGTATCAGTGATGTTTTAGGTTTACACAGGTTGCGCCCTTCTACCCCATTGGGGTTCGCTGGTTATTGTGCATCATTCTGGGCTTCTTTGGCTTCTTCCCCCATGCAATCCCTTTTTTCCTGGTTGCTTTCCTGATTCTTTTCCAGTCCTGATCGTGAGGTGCTCATCATTGGTTCCTTGAAAACTCTACCTCGTGGCATTTCCCCCTGTCCACCACTACCTGCTTGTATGAGGGGGTTCCATTACCGCCCCCTTTGGTAACCATGATGTGCTCTGTTGTGTCTATGACTGCCAAACCCTAGCTTGTTGTTGCTTTGTCTGCCTTATGTATATACATTGTTAAAAAATTAAATAAACATTAGTTTAATACAAAACATTACAAAAAGTAAAAATTAAAAATAATCAAAATAAAATTAAAAACAAATAAAAATTAAAACATAAAACAAAATAAATTATAAATAATTATTATTAAAACAAAACATTATTAAAAAAAATAAAAATTATAAATAATTATTATTAAAAACAAAACATTATAAATAAAATAAAAAAAGAAACATTTAAATAAAACAAAAAAACAAAATACATATAAAAACAAAACTAAAAAACACGTAAAACAAAACTAAATAACAAAAAATTTAAACAAAATTAAATAAAAAATTTAAAAAGCCTATATAATAAAACAAATAAACTATCCTAATTCCCGTATTCCATACACTCACATATCCCAAAATAAATCAAATCAACGACATGTAGTGTATTTCAAACCCCCCTACCATCCAAAATTTAATGAGATGGGGGGGTCCGAAAAGTGGTTTTACAAATGCCACATGTC